>JAJJMC010022104.1:93656-189876 GCA_023531435.1 Papaver californicum | reverse complement strand
TTTCCAAGTCTTATTCAATTAACATAACCCACTTCTCATTTCTTTTTAGGTGCTCAGAGATTTAGTGCTCCAGTAACACTAAAGAGAAAGAAGAGAAGATAAAGCTGCATACCCATTATTACTGTCATTTAGATTACTCACAGGCTGCTCTTTGTAGATGTATGGAATTCCTTGTTTTTACTTGCCAGAATTAGTTACGTTGCATCATCATGCTCTGATTTGGCTTTGTAGTGATAATAGTGAATGGATTGCTTAAGTATCTACTTAATGGTGCAGTTCACCACTATGCAAAGAAGACCGATAACAATTGTTGGATATATGTTGTATTAGGGGTAGCAAAAAGTTGGCTCGTCCAAGTGGCACATCGAGTTTCCTATATCAGTTATGCCTCACCAACAAATTTGCGGAAACAAATAGAAGTGATGCTAGAATTCTTATCAACTGTATGCCTCGATCGCCTTGGTAGCCTTGGTATCAAGTGACAACATATAACATTTTATATTCCATGGCAATTTATCAGCGACTATCCTGTTTAGAAAACTTTTATTGGCCAGAGACATTTTGATTTTTTTCTGCATTGAAATTTTCCGAAATTGAATTTCCTCTTCTGGATCTTTTAAGAAACTGTTTTCCTGTAACCAAGTATGTTGTGCAAGACGCTGAATTATAACAGGAAGTAACAAAAGGGCAATGTTGATCTGCATTAATTCGACAGCTTGATTTGGTTCTTTGACAGATTCTTTTTTTGTGGTGATATCAAGCAGGTGGTGAAAATTGGAAACTGAAGTGGAGCACTGTCTAAACAAAACATCACACCGATGAAAGCACTTTCATTTTAAAAATTAGACGGTTGTCAAATTTATTATGTGTTGTCTATGTTTCAGTATTTTGTTCATTTATATTCTAGCTCGGCTAAATGAGTTTGTAATTCTATGGCTGACAAAATGCTATTTGTAATTTAATTCTGTCTATTATACAATTTCCATAATTTTAAAACTGGGTCGTTCAATTTTTGTCACATTTCATATTCCATTACGCAAAATACTAATTCAGTGCAATTCAAAGAATAACTATCAATAGCTAGTTCACATATACACAATCTCAGCTAAATCAGAAAATGAAAACTTTATCGAAAACATAAAATTTTCACCTGCCGACGGTGGTGAACATTTCCCTGGTACTCAAATCAGTTCATGAATTTATCCCAACAAACATAAAATGAAAGAATCATTTTAAATTCAAAACGCTCTGTTATGACATCAACACCACCATAGGTCAGCTAACATTACAGAACTTCGCCAAAATCACCAAGTAATGACTCTCTTTGTTCTATTCTCAAAGGTTAATTAATTCCAATACACCCAAGCTGTCTAACTATATTTGATGCCCAACAACAAGTATGGATTCAAAATGAAATGTGAAAACACCACTAAAGTACAAGTTAAAATTAGGAATCAGACAGTCCTTCCCTCATATGTGTTTCTGAAATCTAACTCTATAGAGACATGTTTCATGTTTCCTCCGGTACCTGTTTTTAGGATTAATACTACCAATAAGGATTGAATACTTCTTTCTGATACAACTCCATCATGGTAAAGACAGTTGAGAAACAACACAATTGATATTCAGTAAGCAAAGTAAGTACCTCGACATATCGAACTAACATAAATAATGATAAACAGAACCAAAATCAAATTTAACCAAGCTAAAGTTTTAAACTAATGAGAAATTAAGCTTATTACTCTACAACTGAAAACAAATTGAAACAAATTCTCACAGACCCATAAAAGCATTTGAAATGAACCGATAGTAACTACTGACAGGGTGTAGAGTGTAGAGAGAGATATTACCTGAATTGATGAGCAGCTCTACGATATCTAGCTTCACCGGATTCAATTTGATTTTTAAGATTAATAAACCCTAAATAAAAACATTTCTTTTTCCTAATAAAATCAACCAGGTTTGAATTATAAATGTTTGCATACAAATTACCTGGTGTGGAATTTCTTCTCCTGTTTTTGTTTTATGTTCTTCGTGTAGTCTGTCTTCGAAAGATTACCAGAGAACGAGCCAAAAAAGAAGAGAAAGTAAAGAACCGGCCGACCAGAAAAGGAGGAAAAGAACAAAAGAAAAAAAAGAAAAGGAAAGTAAAACTAGGAAACTTAAAAAGTCAACCACGTCAGCACCATTCTAAACAGAATTATTGATTAAAATCATCTTCTTGAATTATCTCCCAGACAGTCTTCTCAGAGATATGCACCCCAAAAGAAAAGAAGCTTCCTTATTTGTGCATGGTTATGATATTGAAGAGGAAATGGAAAAGAATTTCATTTGCAAGTAAGTATATCTATTTTAATTATTTCCCAGACAGTCTTCTCAGAGATAAGAGATATGCACCCAAAAGAGAAGAAGCTTCCTTATCTATGCATGGTTATAATATGAAATCTGATTTAGGAGCTTCTCAATTCATACAGGGGCTTCGAGTCAAAGGCTCATTAAAAGAGGTTCGATCCAGAGGATTTTCGGTCGCGTGCTGGTTGATGTGAAAGATGGGCGAAGACTTTAAGTTCGTCACCGTCAGCAGGAAGAGTTTAAAGAACTTGAATAAGTCCTGCCTTAAAAAAAAGGGGGCTTGGGATAGACGTTGGGAAGGGAAGAGACTTTTCGGGGCTTCAATGAGTACTATCTTTATTCTTAGACTTCTCGAACTCAAGAAAAAGAGGATTTCTCCGCTCTCTCAGAATATGGGCCTAAGCCACCTAGAATGACTTGAATAAAGAAATTCTTTTGAAAAACGAGGAATGAACTGAGATAGACGATTTGAAGTAAAATTCAAAAACCCCTTATCCATAATATTTTCATAATGGCTAAACTATACATGATTAGTTAGTATTAATAAAACTAATTAGCTAATAGATTAGGCTAAACATAATTAATCTTAAATAATTTTATACTTAATGAAATTAAATCAAATTTTTTATGGGAAGAAAAAATAGAAGAAATGTAAGATAATTTTGTAGGATTTTTTTTAAAAACCCTAGATTTTGATTCAATCAACTAGAGTAGTGAGGTATACCTCTAACTTAAACTCATGGTCTTTTAATGGCTCAAATTTGATGAAATTACGTTATAAAAGATGATTTATTTTTGATTCAGAGAATTTTACGGTTGGGTTCCGTAAAAGCCATTTACGGTTGGGTGTTCTTCCCAACCCAACCGTAACAGTTATTTCAGGGGTGAACACCAAATCGTAACAGTTTTACGGTTGGATTTTAGCATCAGACTCAACCGTAAAACTGTTACGGTTAGGTGTTCATCCTAGAAACCAACCGTAACAAAAAAACACTCACTAGTCAAAGTTTTACGGTTGGGTTTTAGCATCGGACCCAACCGTAACTAATCTTGGAAATCCAGGATAGTTTACGGTTAGGTTTTACAATAGAACCCAACTGTAAATAATCCTCAACACAAAAAATTTGACATATGTAAAATTATTTACGGTTGGAAATCAGAATTAAACCCAACCTTAACTTTCAAAATATTTGTAAGTGCAAATCTTTTTACGGTTGGGTTCGAACCCAACCGTAAACTTTGATCTTCATCTCCTACCTTTAAATTTACGGTTGAGTTTGTTTAATAACCCAACCGTAAAACGAAGAACAAACCAGTTACGGTTGGGTTTTCCAATCGAGCCCAATCGTAAATTTTTCTGTAACCCAAGTTCTTCATTAGTTTGTTTAGTTTTATCCGGATTGTCATCACTAGTACCTTCAACACCTTTAGTAGGATTCTTCATCACGAAATTTAGAGTTTAATCGACGACGAAATTTTATTTGATGGAGAAATTCGGTTAAAATGGAGAAGGAGAAGATATGGAGGGAGAGGGGAAGATTTTGAATTGGAATTAAAATTTTATAAAGTTTTATTTAGTTTAAGTTTTAATTGATTAAAGGGTAAATTAGACTTTTTAATACATAGAAGGATAATATAGACATTTAATATAGCCCCTAGCACACATCTTAACGGATTTTTGGGTCACCTTACATCCAAGGGGAGCCCCTCTACAAATGAGGGAGCCCTTTCTATACTATTGAAGAGGAAATGGAAAAGAGTTTCATTTGCAAGTAAGCATATATATTTCAATTATTTCCCAGACAGTCTTCTCACAGATTTGCACCCCAAAAGAAAAGAAGCTTCCTTATTTGTGCATGGTTATAATATTGAAGAGGAAATGAAAAAAAATTCATTTGCAAGCAAGTGTATCTATTAAAACAAGAATGCTAGGTAGTTAAGAGTGTGGACTTGTCGCGGACTTAAAGAGTGTCGTTACTGTATTTCTGTTGACAGAACCTCGTGTTGTAGAGGTGTTTGTCAGGTGCATCAGCTGCTGCAGTACCTATAGTCCTGTACCTCCTTCCCATGTTCACGAGTGTTAACCAACAACAATCAGCACATAGTAGGTTGTCATAGAGGTTTAAGCGCTGCAACTTGCCTATACCAGCACATAGTAGGTTGTTAGGGTGTGGACGTGCTGCAGACTTGAAGAACGTCTTTAGACTGTATTTCTACTAACAGAACCTCATGTTATATAGAGGGGTACTTGTCAGGTGTATATGAGTTAAGTCACTGTTAATGCATCGAGTGTAACTTTGAATAAAAAACAGAAACTGACTTCTATTCATAAATCACAAGCCACATATCTTAAATAATAAGAAACACAAACTAACATTAGTAAGAAAAATCAAACACAGATACATATTTCTTCCTTTTTCTTTCCAAATACTACAATAGTACTACCATGCTAAATACTACTGTAGCAGTACCACACCGTTGCAAAACGTTATTTCATAACCACAAACACTACCCACCACCTTTAATAGCATCAGATCCAGAAAAAAGGAAAGCCAGATAGATCTTACATTCACACCCTAACAAGGAGCAATGCCGTTATAAAAGTGGTCTACTGCTTCCTTCAATTGTTCAATCCCATAAATTGTAAATCACCCACGGCCACGACCTCCACCTGTTCCACAGATTAAAAGATACCATTAGATATTTTATCAGAGGGACGAACTAAATGAACTAAGCAAACCTATTAAGGTTAACGGTGAAGAGTTCTATGTAACTGTAATTCACAAAGAGAGGATCAACATATTGGTACTATAGAAAACAGATCAAAAAACATAATGGTATCAAAAGATTAACATTTTCTATAATGAAAATACATGAATATAATCTTGCATTGAAGGATTACTTCACACAAATATAACTTCAGCGTGAACAAGAAATTTCCTTCATATTCCGTGCCTTAAATTTTAATAGATAAGAAGTGGATTTTACCGATTATAGGACTGAAAGACGTTAGGATTATGGACATAAAAAAGTACCATGCTAATAACAAATTCAGAACATGGTGAAATAGCATACCTTTGCTGCCACCGATTATGGACAAAAAAAAGTACCATGCTAGTAACAAATTCATAACATGGTGAAATAGCATACCTCTGCTGCCACCGCTTTTGCTGCCAGGACCACCCCGGCCCCGACCTCCACCCATACCTCTACCGCCTCCATCATCAGAACCACGACCAATGCCTTTAGCTGGTCTCCCACCAGGACCATCTTCTCTACCTCTTCCTCGTCCTCTTCCTACGCCAGGTGGTTTCCTATCTGAACAAGTCAAACAATCATAAGATGCAATTAGCATTAGTACTGTTGCTACACAAACCTGTATGAAAAAACTTTGCCAACTAGATAAACTAATGCTCCAGTAGTTGTGAACAAGAGGCTAGTTAGCAGGCTCATCTATGGGCTAGGAACCATATATAAGGACGTACAGAGATTTAAGTGAATCTTTTGCAAATCAGGTAAAACATGGAAATGTACACATTGTTCGACCTTTTAACTTAATTTTTCTTTTCACGCAGTCTCCCCCATACTCAACTAAAAAGAAAGCGTAGAGTGCGAGACAAACCTGAGCGACTCTTGTTTGTTTCTTCCTGAACTTTATCGATCACCTGAACAAGGAGCAGAAAAGACACGAAGGGTGGTTACCATGAAGCTTAAGCAAACTGTGCATCTAAAAAAAAAAAACAAGAAAGTGTGCCACTACCTAGAGTTTCATATATCTCTCTGGGTAAAGTTTTTATGGAGTTGGCTCAACATAAAGCGTACCATAACTAACTATGCTTAGGTGTTGGATAATAATACACAGACTGTTAAGGTGGCTACACACCACAGTGTCAAGAGATACCAAGCAAACATCAACAGTTTGGGGGTAAACTAAACATCTCCGGATTTCTATCATGATCAATGAGTATAAAAGTCTGTCCTATCTTCAGTACATTATACACGACCACAATTATAAGGCATCACCCCAGCACCATACAGTGTGTAAGAGACATCCAAGCAAACGTCAATAGTTTTAGGTTAATTTTTAATTTTTGGGACTTCAAAAATGGCCAAAAGGAGCATCCCTTGTTTCTATTTTCCTAATTGAAAAGTCTTCTTTTTCATTTATGACTATAGGGAAAATGAAAAACACATGAGTTTTGGAAATGAACATGACATCTAAAGCTCAAACAACTGCTACACAAATGAAATATCACAGCTACGTAGGCAAAACAGAGTTACACAACGTTAAAAAACATGTAACACTCATGTTATTGTTCATTAGGTTAAAAAGTCTCACTGGAAATATTTCTGACAAAAGCATCCTAGGTCACAACTTCAAACTGTCTTAAACACTTAACAGATGATATGCAGAGAGGTTTGCTCCTTATTTAGAAAAACTTATAAAATACCTCATCTGGTACTCGAAGGTACTTAATCGTATTCCCACGAATGTAGCATTCAGGCATCCTCCAAAACCTATCTCCATCCTGTATTCAGAGTATCTATCAGACAGCATTATAAACTAGTAAAATAGCAAAGAGATATTAATTTATTTTTGATCGGTAAATAAGGAAAGAGAGATTTTCATGGTGAAACAACTTACTTTAGAAGTACAAATAACTTCCCGAAGATGAATATTCATCCAAGTATCACAATTCACCAAATGGCCATTATAAGTTTCACCATTTTTCAACTCCACCAACTAGAACAAGTAGACCCAAAATAAAAAATTAACAAAAAGTAAATCAAAATTTACATACCAAACCACCATAACCTAACAATCGTCTGAAGTCTTTTATCTTACCATAGGATGCCCTTGGGCAGTCTTTAATAAAGAAAGAGGAAGCTGTACACAATCAAGCAAACACAAAATCAATCAGAGTGAGCAAACAAACCTTAAAAACCCCTAAATCAAAAGAAAAATGGAAAAAATACTTACCATCTTCACTCACGCTTAGAAAACCACAAAAATCTGAAACAAAACAAGCATCAAATCAGAACAGAAAGAGTCAGTACTGAAAACCCTAGTTCTCAAATTTACCAAAAAAAACTGTTTAAAAGTGTAACACTGATTAGATTGAAACCCTGATTATTGATTTCACCAAGTGAACATACCGATTTGATCTCTCAACTTCGAGATTTGTGAGGGGGAAACCGGGAGATCAGATTTCGGGCGCGGTTTCTCTCTGAAAAAGAAGGTCCCAAGTCTCAGCGCACAGAGACTGTTTTTGAAGAAAGAAAAACTACTTTTTTAGTACGACACTTGGGGTCCGTTTGACACGTCAAAAATGGAGGTAATAGGAAGGTGTAGGGGTGAGTATGGGCAGGTATGGGCCGGTTTTCGTCTTATCCGCAGCCAATCCAATTTATTACGGATTTCAAATTTAGCATTCGTATTCAATTCGTCCATCCGTGTTGAATACGACTTAGATATCTCGTATTTCTTGGAAAAGTGATTTGATTGATGAGATTTGATATGATACTCATGATATCGATGAGATTGATATTCAAATATTTCTTCTTATAACGTATTGATTTGACCCTATAAGTGGGACCACCACCCAGTATCATGTTGCCACCTGAAGCAGAACCCCGTATTTCTTCTAGAGAATCTCATAACTGTTCCAGAGCAACTAGAAAGAGATTTTTTAACCAGAAAGAGTTCAGTTCAGATGTAGGATACCTCTCTAGAAGTTTTCGCAACTCAATCATGAATGATGGAATTATCAAAGATTTGATCTTTTCGAACTCTGTCTGTAACTCACTAGAGGCCCGGGAAACAAAGAAAAGATGTGAACATACGGATGATCCAACAGATTTGTTCTATAATTAAAATTTATAACAGAGAAATAAAGCCAATAAAAATAACTTCTTATAAAACCTATACATCATATATATATAAGTGTCATGGACAACATCCCAAGAAAACAAATCTTTGCAACATGCACCAGTTTATCATATACAAACAAAAGTTCTCATGTTACCATACAAAGCACTCCCAAAAACATGTTTTTACAGCTACAACCATCTTCATTATATACAAAAGTTCCAGAAAACTAACTAAAATCCATAAGAAGATTCAAAAAATTCCTAAATTATCCCCGTATTTTCTAAAAATTATAAGTGCCCTTAATCTAACGGTCTGGATGTCCGACGGATTTTCAAGGTTGGATCCATGCGCAATCCGTAATTCGTTGGATTTAAAAAAAAACATCCGCATCTAACCCATTAACGAACGGTCCGAGCACTCAACCGTAAAAATACAGTTGGACCGGGTTAAATCCACGGATTCCGGACCAAATGCTCACCCCTAGGGAGGTGTAGTACAGTTAGGTGTAGGTGTTTGGAATGTTATTGTTGGGTTGCATGCAAACTACCCAGTGCATTCTAAGTAGCCCAAATACAGACATCAGAACCCTAGTTCGAGTATTTGACTACCTCTTTTGGACGACATTAGTGATTCAACTACACTTTTTATCAAGATTGATAAAGGATATACCAATCCGTAGTAATGAGGGTGATACTAATCCATATAAAAAAAAATTATAACCACTGGGTTTCTAGATTGGTATTCCATTAAAATATTGGTATCCTCCTTTATCCTCACTATATAAACTTTTTTTTTTATTCATCATTTATTTCCTTTCTTTTTACGAGCTGAAAGACTAAAGAACTCAAACCTTAAATTTTTACAAACAGTTTTTTCTACCTTTGTTTGTTATTTTATATTTTCTTTTTGTTCTTCTTGTTATTGGTCTTCTTTCTTGTCTTCTTAATCAACGCTCGTAGGCTTTCTACAAAAGCAGAAACCCTAAAAAAAAATCAATGTGTAAAGCTTAAAAACTCCAATTATATGATGGATCTTTATCTTCGTATAAATATTACTTTCTCCATCTAAGTTATATAGGCATAGAAGTCAAATATCTTAGATTAAAAAAAATATATGGATTTCATAAACATCTATCTTTTTTCTTATATCTTCCCTTACTTTTTGATGAAAAATAGAAACATTAAATAAGTTTTAGTGTAATACTACTATCATAAATAAGGGTATATATATGTGGAAAAATCTATATAGGAATTAGAATTATGCCTATATAGACAGACAACTAAAAATCAAAACAATATATATATAACTTGGATGGATGGAGTAAGTTCTAACTACCCTTGCAGGTGACTAACTATATACTGAAGACGGGAACTTGTGGATACTGAGAGATACGTCATGGTTCAGAAGCATCAATAAACACGTTTAAAGCTCGAGATAATGGGAACTTGTCGTAAGCTCGGGATAGTTGAGCATCAACATTAAATATTCACCTCTACCAGATTTCCACTTTCATAGTTGTCATTAGTTTTCTACTTAATAGTTGTAAATGCTAGGTTTTCTTACATGTTTGGAACTGTTGTTGTATATGTAGTTAAACACCATATTGCACAAAGATGAAGTCTTTGAACAAATATGATACTTTTTCCTCCTCACTTTTGCATAAGGAGTTGGCACTCATACTATGTATCTATTTGATTTTTAAGTAATATATTTTGGATTTTGTGCAACAACAAAAAATAATCACGAATTCTTGTATTTTTTTTTGTCAACATTTCTATATTTTATTTTTTTGAAGTAGTTGCATCTCTATTACATTGCAAGCCAAACACCTAGAATTGAATTACATTTTTGTATTACATCATTTATATTTGCATGCTAAACACCAAACATTAAGCTACATGTAGTTCTTATGCATGACATTCCAATTACATATAATAGAAAGTGTCTTGCATCGTTAATACTGGCGTGCCAGATGGACCTTTAAAAAGGTGTTGGTCGCCAACTCGTTTGTCTTTGTGTTAATTAAATGTAGTGAAGACAACAAGTAAGTAGTGTGCAGCAGATATCGAGCACACTCGAATCATTTTACACTTTACAACGTATATGATTCATTTGCAGCGCTTCCACAAAGAGCGTACATTTTCTCTCAGTTTGTTAATGGTTATCGAATGATATCAATACCTAATGTGGTGAAAAAATTACCCATTTTTACACAATGACTAAGTTAAATCAAATGATGAGATTGAAATGTCATGTAAACACTTTTTAGGGTGTATACACAAAACCGAACTTCCGACATGAGTCCCTGTTTGCTTCCGGTGTGATTTACGATCAAAGGTTTGGTGTGTGAGTTCTTTTTTACAAGTAAGAGGTTTTTTTGTTTTTTTTTTGTGAATAACAAAAAGATATACGAATATAAGAGGCATTTAAAATTTTATCATAATCCCTTTTTATCTTTTCATAAGAGTATATGTTTTCTGGTTCCGACATTCATATGACAAGCTTTGTTATCTGAAAAGAAAAAAGGCATTCTGAAATAACAAGTTTAATGGTTTTCGAAATATTTCTCTTCATAGAGTAGCAAGTGACATCTTACTTTAATCTACATCTTTTTCATGTGCATGTTCCCATTTTATTGGCACCTCTATTTATTGGGTCCGCAAATTGGGAGTCACGTCATGCTTTGTCTGTTTTGTGATTAGATTGAATTAGAAGGCTTGTTCTAGGGATCCCTAAGGAAAATAATTTATTACGTTAATATGATTGGGGATGCGTGTAACTTAGCTTATCGGGGTTCAATCTGGATTTTTCGCATCTAATTTTTCGCCATGATCAACTTTCATATTCCATTACACTTTAGTACACCTTACATGTAACAACTAAACAAGATATCACTAATATCCTTAATGAGTATGAAGGCAATTGATAGACACGTTTTTGTGTCTGATTTGATCTCATATTTATATTGTTAATTCTCATTTTTTTGTATTAATAATGTTCTTTTGTAGGTATTTTTGGAGAATTGTAAATTCTTAAATGTGTTAAAGACACCCCAGAAAAGCGATAAAAGCACCTCAAAAAGTGATAAAGGCACCCATGAAAAATTAATAAAGGCATCCAACTCTTTTTATAACGGCACCCACTTTCTCCAATTTAAATATGTATTTTGGCGGGAAAATTCTTTTAAGAAACTCGAATCTGTGAATATTTGCATAACATGATTTTGGGTTATCTTCCATAATTAAGTCAAGAATATACTCTTTCCTTGTTAGTAGAGACGTGAACACATAGTTTATACGTGAAAACACGTCATAAATTTTTTGAAATCAATCTCAGGAAAAAAATTTATCGGTTTGGGAAAATAATTTGGAAAAAACATCACAAATATGACTCTCGAGTTCTAGGTATGGAAACAACATCAAAGAATAGTCGTGAGTTAATAAAAAAACTCTGCCGAAAAGGAAACAAAATCAGCTAAAGTTTGAGAAGAAAAATATTCGATAATCACATCACGATCTTCCAAGAAGATTTGCTTTAAAAGAAAGATTTCTAAGAGATTCGGAAGCTAGGGTTAGTGTCGCAGTATAAATAGAGGCCAAAGGAAGAGTTATGAGAGGTGGATAGAGCTAAGATCGATAAGGAAAAAAAAAATTAAAGTTACGTTTGTAACTCAGATTTGAGAGGTTTAAAAAAAAGAAGAAAACTGCGTTGTTGAACTGTTGTTAAAAACGTTGTCTATCCTTTTATATTCAAGAGTTATAACAACACCTTTTGCTACAGTCCCAACAACAGTTTCACCATCTAAATACAACAAAAAACTGTGTTTCTTTTACTGCTCCTGGAAACAACCTTTCTGAACTGCACTCTAAAGTCGTTCTTCTTCTGATGCTTTTTTTGGTGTGTCGTTTAATCATTAAAAAAATAAAAAAAATTGTAAGTTCTTTTATATCAATAAATCTATTTGTTTCTTCAATTTTCTTGTGTTTTTCTTGCCATGGGTAGCTAAATATCTCATCTAGGATTAGGGAGGAAGTTATATTATGCATGCTAAAATATTTTAATTAATTTTCTAAATTGTTTCTCCATGGACCTTTTATTCTTGTTTAAAATTGATGGTAATTAACTTCATGTGTCCTTAAGCTTGAGTTTGTCATATAAAAATTATTTTTCAAGCAAACCTAGTGAAGAAAATTATCAATTATTTAAAGAATTGTCATTGGTTTAAAAAGATTTATTTTCTGAAACGTTATTCTTGCCTTAAATCGTTTCGAAACATTTAGGAGAACTTATAAAGCTTTCCGATACTTAAGTATACATAATATAGTGGAATCCTGACATCCTAGAAATCTCCTCATATTTAAATCCAAATCATCCTTATTTCTTTACTTTAAAATTAAGTTTTACAATAATCACCAACTCAATCAAATTGTGTTTAGTACTTTAATTAATCAAAAATTAGGTTTTGCAATTTTAAAAATCTTTGTGGATGAATCCGTATTTGTATATTATCTTATCGATAGTCGTGCTCTTGGGTCTACAATTAAAAATTCAAACAAGTTTTTGGCGTCGCTGCCCAGGATATTTAGAATTGTGATCTTTATTTTTTTTTTAATTTAGTGCTAAGTAGTTAGGATTTTATTTTTATTTTATTTTCTAGATTTCATTTGGTATTTTCTTGTCTTTGTTGTGCAGGTGATAATTTACAAAAAAAATGTGGAAAATTGCCCACCATAAAGGTTAGTATATTCCAAATTTTTATTTCATCAATTTTTATATTTTCAATAAATTCACTAGATTAAAAACAATTTAAATTTTTAGATTTTATTTCCTTTTTGGTGTGATTGTGTATATTTTATTTTTATTTTATTATTATAAAACCAAACACGTTTGCACGTACCAATTGAATCATCAGATCACCGATTTTTAGGAAAACCCGTGGAAAAGTAAGTTGAACCCGTGATGGGAGTTACCAGATGAAATTCCGCCCTCGTACCTTTGACTAGTCTTTGACTGTAGGCATATCCTGCTAAGGTAAACCAAGCTTACCTAAAATAGTGAAACCTGCATTTGCATGTGCACAATTCTTGATAAACGCCAATATTTTTGCTTGTGTATGCCTCGTTAGAAACGTGTAGGAAATAGACTTGAAGAAAACGATCTTTATTGTTTGAGTCCGACTCCTAGCACGTTTGTTGGTGGTTCATCTTTATTTTATGAAATGGGTGGTAATAATACTAATGAAAACCAGGTAAACAAAACCTTAGGAGACCGTATGACCCCTCTAGAGTATACGTGAATCTGTGCTAGTTTTACCCACTTCTAATGGGAAATTTGATATCAAACCTGGAACAATTAACATGTTTCGTACATTTAGGGGGTTGGACAATGATAATCCATATACCCATATTAGAGACTTTCAAATGATTTGTGGGACCAAGAGTTATCCAAATGTCTCGGTAGATGTACTTAGGTTGCGTTTTTTTCCTTTTTCCTTTGATGAGAAGGCCAAAGAGTGGTATCATTTTATTCCCACTAAAACATCACCACTTGGGATGATCTTGTAGAGGTCTTTATTAAGAAATTATACCCACACCATAAAACTGTTGTTGTTCGTCGGTTTATTCAAACCTTTAAGCAAAAATTAGGTGAAAGCCTACACGATTATGTAGAAAGGTTTAATGAGTTGTTATGCCAGTGTCCGCATCACGGTTTTGAAAAATCCCATCTGGACCAAATCTTGTATGAGGGATTAGATAATGAAACTCTTACGCAGGCATAAACAGTGAGTGGTGGAGAGTTTACCCATCAGAAGCCTGATAAATGTTTTGACTCGTTCATCGAGTTAGTAGAGAAAACTAGGCACTGAGCTTCAATGAGAGAACCATAAATATATAGAAACCCAATTCATAGGGTCAATCGAGTTGATAATGGTTCGGATATCCTTAGGCGTCTAGAGGCCTTAGAGATTATAAGCCAAGAAGGGTCGAGTCAGGTTATGAGCTATAATGAAAACCTCAAATTTACCCAAGTGAAACTACCCGTGATTAGGTTAGTATTTTACATGGTGGTATGAACTCTATATATGAAGGTCGACCCAAGTTTGACCCATATTCTAATACTTATAACCCTGGTTGGAGACATAACCCAAATTTCTCGTGGTCTAAAGATGTCCATCAGGGTTGCCCATCTAGGAACCCACCACCCGGTTTTCCTAGGAACCCAACCTAATTCCAAGAACCAAGCCCATTTGATTCAAATTCGTCTCTAGAGGAAATTCTAAAACTCTTTATTGAAAGTAGTGCCCTAAATCATTCCCAGACTACCCAATATTTTAACCAGCTAGGTTAGAGGCTCGATGACTTTCAACGTCACCAACAAAATAGTGATCGAGCTATTAGTAACTTAGAGACCCAAATGATTCATTGTCAATTAAGCTAAAATGATAGGGAGAATGAGACATTTCCTATCCAACTGATTCCAAAACCGAAAGGAGTCCAACAGGTAAATAGGTCAGGTAGTTCTACTGAGCAGGTCAAGCAGTTATTACCCTCAGGAGTAGTAAAACAGTACAAAACACAGTAGAACAACCTAAGGGTAGTAATCAAATTGAAAAAGAGTCCGAGGTTGACAAAACTTCTAGTGATACTAATGGGCCTGAGATATGTACGAGTCCAAGTGAGGAAAATATCCCTGAGAGAGTGTTTACACCACCTGCACCATTTCCCCAGAGACTTGCCAAGAAAAAGCCTGGTATTTATGGTGAAATCCTAGACATCCTTAAACAGGTTAAAATCAACCTTCCCCTGTTAGATGCAATGAAACATATTCATATTTATGCCAAGTTCCTAAAAGACATATGTACGGTCAAACGAGACATAAGTGTGCATAAAAAGGCATTCTTGACCAAATAAATTAGTTCGATACTTTCACAACAGTACCCAGTCAAATTCAAAGATCCTGGTTGTTCCACTGTTACTTGTACCATAGGAAATCAGCGGATACAAAATTCACTTTTAGATCTTGGGGATAGAGTGAATCTTTTATCATTCTCGGTATACGAACAACTTGGACTAGGTGAGATGAAACCAACTAGGATTATACTTCAGTTAGCCAATAAGTCAATCAAGATTCCACGTGGAATTATTGAAGACGTTTTGGTTCAGGTGGAGAACTTTATATATCCAGTTTACTTTGTGATTCTAGACACTCAACCTATCTCAGACCAAGAAGTCAACATTCCAATCATCCTAGGTCTACCGTTCTTAGCAACTGCTAATGCAATAATCAATTGTCAAAACGGTCAAGTGGAATTTTCTTTTGGCAATCAGAAAATCTCGGTAAATATTTTCAAAGCTTTTCAAGCCCATGTGTGCATGATTGATTCTCTAGTTGAGAATACTTTTCAAAATAGTAGTGTTAGTTACCAATTAGGGGCATGTTTAGCCCATGTTGGAGCCTACTACAATGAGGATGATCATTTTGAAGAAGGTAATACATTGTTAGATTCCGCGCCAGTAATGGACTACGAAAAATGGCAACATAAACCTGAACCTCTTCCACCTACTACAAATAAGCTCGTCCCATCTTTATTTAAAGACCCCGCCCTTGAGTTAAAGACGTTACCAGATACGTTGAAATATGTGTTTATAGGAAACGAGAATACTCTTCCTGCCATTATCGCCTCTAACTTAGAGCCTGATTAGGAAAGTAAAATAGTTAGTGTTCTCCAAGAGCACAAGACTACACTTGGGTGTACTATAACATATTTAAAAGGCATTAGTCCTGCTGACTGTATGCACCGAATCTACCTAGAGGAAGGTGCCAACCTTCAAGAGAAATAGAGCGACAATTGAACCCCAACATGAAAGATGTTGTCCCTACAGAGGTGCTCAAGTTGTTAGATGCGTGTATCATATACCCCATCTTTGGTAGTAAGTGGGTCAACCATGTCCAAGTTGTCCCAATGAAGTCTGGGATTACAGTAGTTGAGAATGAGAACAATGAATTGAATCCCCACCCGAGTTACTACTGGGTGGAGAGTTTGTATAGATTACCGTAAGCTGAACTCAGTCACTAGGAAATACCATTTTCCTCTGCCATTCATGGACCAGATATTAGAAATATTAGGCGGTTATAGTCATTACTGCTTTCTAGATAGATACTCTGGGTATAACCAAATCCCAATAGCCCCAAAAGACCAAGGGAAAACGACATTCACATGTCCATTTGGTACTTTTGCTTAAAGGCGTATGCCTTTTGGGTTGTGCAATGCACCCACAACATTCCAACGTTGTATGCTAAGTATCTTCTCGGGCATGGTGGAGCGGTTTCTCGAGTTTTCATGGATGATTTTTCGGTGTTTGGTTAGTCTTTCGATGAATGCTTGCACCACCTTACACTAATTCTAGAACGTTGTAAAGAAAAGAACCTAGTCCTTAACTGGGAAAAGTGTCATTTTGTGATTAAATCTAGAATAGTGTTAGGACATGTGGTTTCCGCTAAGGGAATAGAAGTTGATAGGGCCAAGGTTGACCTAATTTCAAAATTAAGGCCACCTAAGAATGGAACAGGTGTTAGATCTTTCCTTGGTCATGCTGGATTTTTTCGTCGTTTCATCAAAGACTTTAGCAAGATTGCTTTACCTCTGTCGAACATACTTGCTAAAGATACTACATTTGTATTTGATGAAGCCCGTGTTGAAACTTTCGAGAAGCTTAAATCTTTGTTAACTTCTGCCACTATCATCCGGCCACCTGATTGGAATATCTCATTTGAACTCATGTACGATGCGTCTGATTATGCGGTTGGTGTTGTCATTGGCCAACGACATGATAAAGCACCTATGTGATTTATTATGCCAGTAAAACCCTTAATGATGCCTAGGTAAACCACACCACTACTGAGAAATAATTGTTAGCCATCGTGTTTGCTCTTGAAAAATTTAGATAGTACCTTCTTGGATCAAAGGTTATAGTTTACTATGACTATGCTACACTCAAGTATCTTCTCTCTAAGAAGGAATCTAAGCCTCAACTGATTAGATGGGTTTTATTGTTATAAAAATTTACTTTAGAAATTCGTGATAAAAAAGGTTCTAAAATGTAGTAGCCGACCATTTATCCCGTATTCTTGCTGAGTCTAGAGATTATGAGAGAACAATCTTAGACACATTCCCTGATGAACAATTGTTTTCCATTTCTCAGTTACCCTAGTTTGCTGATATTTTTTAATTATTTGGTAACTGTAAAAATGCTTGAGCATTAGTATAAACAAGATAGGTTAAGTTCTTGTCCGAGGTCAAACATTTTTTTTCTGAAATGATCCGTACTTATTCAAATATTGTCCAGATCAGATCATTTGTCGTCGTGTTCCTGACAACGAAATCTCTAGTGTGCTCACTTTCTGTCACTCTGGAGCCTGTGAGGGTCATTTTAGTTCCAAGAAAACATCTGCTACGGTCTTGAAATCTGGTTTCTATTGGCCGTATTTATTTAAAGATACTCACAAATTCTGTCAAAGTTGTGAAAGGTGTCAGAAATTAGGAAAGTTGACCCGCCGTTATATGATCCCACTGAATCCTATCTTGATAATAGAAATATTTGATGTATGGGGTATTGATTTTATAGGTCCATTTGTTAATTCTTTTGGCAACTTTTATATTTTTCTAGTTGTTGACTATGTGTCCAAGTGGGTTGAAGTTATAGCGACCAAGACAAACGATCACCACGTTTTGATCAAGTTTGTTAGAGAGAACATTTTCTCTCGTTTTGGTATGCCTCGAGCAATTATTAGTGATGGAGGTTCCCATTTTTGCAATCAATCTTTTGAGGCCCTTGCCAAGAAATACTCTATTACCCACAAGGTTTCTACACCTTACCACCCACAGACTTGTGGCCAAGTAGAAGTGTCTAATAGGTAAATAAAACAAATCTTGGAAAAGACCGTAAACCCTACCCGAAAAGATTGGTCTTTACGTTTATTGGATGCTTTGTGGGCTTAGCGAACTACTTTTAAGACTCCCCTAAGGATGTCTCCGTACAGACTTGTCTTCGGTAAAGCCTTCTATTTTCCAGTAGAGTTAGAACACCGTGTTTATTGAGCCATCAAAAAGATGAACTTTGACATGTCCACTGCTGGAGCCAACCGTAAATTGCAACTCAATGAGTTGGAAGAAATTCACAATGATTCTTACCAAAGTGTGAAAATTTACAAAGAGTAAACCAAAGTTTTCACGATAAATCGATTCTTCGAAAGTCGTTTACCCCAGGCCAAAAAGTTCTCTTGTATAATTCTCATCTTCATCTCTTTCCTGGTAAGCTTAAATCTCGTAGGACTGGACCATTCTATGTCAAGTACGTGTCTCCGTACAGTGCTATTGAGATTATAAACCATGATACTAGAGAAACTTTCAGAATTAATGGTCAACGATTGAAACCATTTATCCAATTGACCAACCCTGAAGTGGAAAATATAAATTTAGAGGATCCCATTTATCATGACTAATTTTCTGCAGGTACATATTGTTTGGATGAAGACATTAAACGGGAGGCAACCCATATGCTTGTAATATCTTTCCCTATCTCTTTTACTTTGCTCGGTATTTCTCATTGTTCAATGCATTCATATAATTATTTTTGGAACATCGAGGACTATGTTCACTTTAAGTTTTGGGGTAAGGGAAAAAAATTTAAAAATTTAGTTGTACCAATTTCCAGCTTTTAGAGTCACGTAGTAGCCTTTTAGCTAAGTTTACATACTAATTCTCCCCAAAAGATGGAAACTAGAACTGCTAGAGAAAAATACATATGTGTTCTTAACATATGAGAGAAACATCGTGACAGACTCGCCATCCATACTGGAGACTATTAGTTCAGAGGGAAATGCAGAAAGACAGAACAACCTTATCATTAGTGGAGACTACCCTTTTGAGTGAGGCACCAAACCTTCAACTGTCCTCTTAGAGTGTTCATCTTCACAAACTCCAAGTAGAATGATGATCTACTCAACCTCGCACCACTTTCAGCACTGTTTGATCTTTGATTGCTAAATTCTTATCACCATGAGGGTGACATCAGGACTAGCCTCATCTTGTAGCCTCAGTCACAACAATTACAACTCTCCCAATAAAAACTCAGCATCATCAATAAGCGGAGCAACAACATCAATTCGGGAAGAAGTTGAAGACGTGAAGGTTTATAAGCAACAAAGGGAAAGAACATCATGATATATATTCAAAGTGACAATTCGAAGATTTGTGTACCATAAGTTGTGAAGATTCAAGTGCAAAAGTCCTTCTCCATTGGCAAGTAAAGTTTCATTTTATGTTTATTATTTTATTCATTCAAAAAAAAGTAATTATTTTATTAGAAAAAGCCATGGAGAAGAAGAAATTCAAAAAGAAGTTCCAAAACAACAAGTGATTGAAGATATAAAGGAAAGTTATACAAAATTCATCATCAAGAGTTGAAGCCGAAGACTGAAGACAAAGTTGTTTCTATTGAAAACCATTAGAGAGTTGTGAGACTAGAAGGTGGGAGTATGTTCCCGTCCTCATTTATGGTCGACTTCCTAACCCTAGCTTCTGAATCTCTCATAAATCTTTTTTTAAAGCAAATATTATTGGCAGATCGTGATGTGATCATCAAATATTTTTCTTCTCAAACTTTAGCTGATTTGGTTTCCTTTTCGGCATAGTTTTCTTATTAACTCACGACTATTCTTTGATCTTGTTTCCATACCCAGAACTCGAGAGTAATATTTGTGATGTTCTTTCCAAATTAGTTTCCCAAACCGAGAATATTCCTTCCTGAGATCCATTTTAAAAGATTTTCGACGTGTTTTCACGTGTAAACCATATGTTCACGTCTCTACTAACAAGGAAGGAGTATATTCTTTTCTTAATTATGGAAGATAACCCAAACTCACGTTATGCAAATCTTCACAGATTCAAGTTTCTTTAAAAAAAAATCTCGTCAAAATACATATTCAAATTGGAGAAAATGGGTGCCTTTATAAAAAGAGTTGGGTGCCTTTATCACCTTTTGAGGTGCTTTTATCACTTTTATGGGGTGTCTTTAACACATTTAAGCCAACTTTTCCATAATTTCTAGTTCTCAAAAAATACCTACAAAAGAACATTATTAGTACGAAAATTGAGTATTAACAATATAAATATGAGATCAAATCAGACACAAAAATTGATAACATTATACATGCTAAAGTATCTTAATTAATTTTTTAAATTATTTCTCTGTGGCCCTTTTATTCTTGTTTAAAATTGATGATAATTAACTTCATGTGTCCTTAAGCTTGAGTTTGTCATATAAATTATTTTTACAAGCAAACCTAGTGAAGAAAATTATCAATTATGTAAAGAATTATCATTGGTTTAAAAAGATTTATTTTTCGAAATGTTATTCTTTCCCTAAATCGTTTCGAGATATTTTGGAGAACTTATAAAGCGTTTTGATACTTAAGTATACATAATATAGTGAAATCATATCATCCTAAAAATCTCCTCATATTTAAATCCAAATCATCCTTATTTCTTTACTTTAAAATTAAATTTACAATAATCACCAACTCAATCAAATTTTGTTTAGCACTTTAATTAATCAAAAATTAGGTTTTACAATTTTACAAATCTCTATGGACGAATCCATATTTGTATACTATCTTATCGATAGTCGTGCTTTTGCGGTCTACAATTAAAAATTCCAACAACAATGCCACTAGAGGAAAAATAATAGGCGTAATGATTCATCTCAAGTGATAGGAATAAATGTTTTAATCAACATTGGAGAAGATGAAAAAAAATTGCCGCGTTGATCAACTAAGATGGAAAAAATACTCAAATCCATGTTGCACTTGGCACTATGGTTTAACTTCCTAAAGGTTTTTTCAACGCCTCAAAACACAAATAATAAAATGGGATCTCTTCAAATAAAATGGGTTGATATTTCATGTATAGTTTTAAATGTGTAAACCTAAGAGTTATGGGTTTCAAAAATGTAAAAAAATAATAATTAATGAGACTTCACTCATTAGGATTGCCAGGAGATTATTTCAAGAAAAGGATGTTACGTGAGTTCAGATATTTAAGGCTAAATATATTCAAGATTCAAATCCCTCTTTTTGGAAATATTAAATCAAAAGCAATATGGATTTGAAAAGGCATTTGTAAAAAGATATAATGGGTTAATGAGTTCAAATTTGGAAGTTAATTAGAGATGGCATACGTGTTGGGATATATGTTCAAAAAAATAATATAGTAGTATTATGTTAAACTTAGAAAGTTGGTGTGGACCGTGTAGTGGCATGGTTTTAGGCATCCACAAAACTGACAAGGGTTCAAGCCCCATCCCTTATAATTCACTAGGGTACATGTATATGAAAAGACGAAGGTATCAAGTACACCATCAATTATTTTTCGATTTAACCTATATAACATACACTTAGGATGTGATTTTACTCAAGATCTAATAAATCAATGAATCTTCAAAGGTACATATGATATTCATATGTTTATACTTTAATTATAATGATAACAATAAAAACTATAATGTGGAAATAAAATAAAGCAAGATATAATAGATTTTGTGAACGAGGAAAACTGTTAGGCGGAAAAATTTCAGGACCTAGTCCAGTTTTAAATGCTCTCATAATTAACCGCTACACAAATCCCTACCCGCAACCTCGTGTAATTGAGAGCAAATAAACTGTGCATAGTTACTCAGTTTCCTCAGTATCCGTGTGCCTATAAATAATATGGGTAATGCTCGTGAATCCCATAACATAGTCCACTTTCAAGAGTTGTTCCATTTGACTATCGCTACCAACCTCACAATTGGTCCGACTTAGATTTCCTTTAAGACATCTATCAAACAATTAAAGGACAAACTTGTTTGCCACCAACTAAAATCAAATCACAATTAGAGATATATGGTATAGATTAGAGTCAAGGATCTTCTGTTTATATATGAAATACCATGATATAATCAGATCTGAAACAACTTGATCAAGATCAATCAAGATTTACAATTACCGAAGTAATCCACTTGATTATAAGATTTAAGTTTATGATAAATCATAAACCATTCTTTCAACAAGATTTATGTTTATCGAAGTAAACCACTTGTCACATCCACATGATTTATGTTTATCGAAATAAACAACTTGTTAAGTCTCAAACAATCAAGTAACAAATAGTCACACGAATATAAAAGTATTCAATCTTCTTAATGTTCAAAAATAAAAACCTGCATAATCACTTGTATCCTTTATATGATTATCACACAAAACAGAGACTGTTAACCTTGGTAAATCAATAGTTTTATCAACAAATTCTAAATTACTGAACATATTATAGTCTGATATTCAAAGTTTTTGAGTGGCCTTATACCATGATGTGATTTTAATTTGTCGTAAGAGCACGACTGTCGATGAGACAGTATGCAAGCACGGTTCGTTCCACAGGGATTTCATAATTGCAAGTCCTAATTTTTAAATAATTAATGTTTTAATAACAAAATGAATGATTTTTAGTGAATAAATTAAATAAATAAAAAAGATAAAATAACTATAGAAATTAATCAACTAGGAAGAGAAGTCTAGGATTTGGATTCCACTACTTTTGATGTCTGTAAAAATTAACAATTATTATCTTAAATAATTACTCTTAAATTACTCAAAACAATTTTGAACCCAATCTCATGTTTTGGAAAATATAACATTTAAAATCATAATATTACAACTTTCGTCGTTTTTCAAAAGTCTAATTTTCTTTTACTTATTAAATATCAATAATCGAAAACTACCCAGGACATTTAAAACGAAGCTTTATAAAAAGAAAATTTTTAATCAATAATAGCACAATAATGGAGTGATATTGTCTAAGAAATAAAACTATTAATTATACACATCAAATATAGTTTCCTCCTACACCCTAGAAAAGAATTTAGCTACTCATGGAGAAAAAGAATAAAAGAAATTAATTAAAAGTGTTTATAAAGAAGAACTGACCAAAGGAGTCGTAGAAAGAATAAAATGAACTAATGAAAAAAACGACTCACTGAGGGTGCAGTTGAGAAAGGACAATTCTTATGTGTATTATAGCCCAATTCTGTCGCAGGTACTATTCAATAAATTATTGCTAAAACCGTTGAATACAAGAGTATAGGTCACGGTACAACACTTCCTATCTTTAGCAACGATTTTTTCAACCTAACTTTTCTGCAACGGTTTCTTCAACCTTTTTGTCACGGTTTCTTCATCTTCTTCATGGGAACTGAATCTTTTTTGTATTCTTTTCTTAAGCTTTTCTGCCCTCTGCCAGCCTTTCCTCGAACTCTTCAATCGACTCTATATTTATAATACAATACCAACCCAACTACAAATCTCTTTTCATTAACTTCACAAATCTTTTGTTTAAAGAAAATATTCTCGGGAATTTTTCTTTTCATTCAAACCTAATTTTCTTTCTCGATTCAAACCCTCGGTGATATTATTACCATTTCCATAAACTCGGTAATGAAAGTGTTAGGAGATAAAATCTCCCCTAGCAAATCAGATAAACTCGAGTTTAACTTGTTTTCATTTTTTAACGCAAGAAACAATCTTCACGAGATTCTGCTTTGATATTTTTGAAGTTCCCAATCTTTTCAAACTCTTATTAACACGGCAAGATAATATCTTGTCTTAAAACCATAAAATCTCCCAAAATCACGTTGAATACTTCTTCACAGATCGAGATAGAACAACTCCCGCCAAAATCCTATTTTTTGAATCGAGTGATTTTCTTTATCCAAGGCATGGGTGCCTTTATCAATTTATAGAGGTGCCTTTATCCAATAAGAGTGTGCCTTTAACACTTTTTAGTCCAATTTCTTCACATAAGTCTATTCTCTAAAATTACCTACAAACACAATGAAATGACATTATTAATACGAAAAATGAGTAATAGCAATATAAATTTGAGATTAAATAAGACACAAAATTGTGTCTATCATACCATAAGAGAAGGACCGTGGAATAAACAATAAATTATCTATAAGATAACTAAGCGTCAATTCATAAACAAGTATAAACGGTAAAAAGTAAATAACAATTTAGTTTCCCACCAACGGTACCACTAGTGTACTTTGATCCCAAAGAAAGCTTTAAGCTAGTTAACCGTGATTTTTCCCGAACTTAATCGAAGCTACATGCTATTGAAATAACCTCATACTTGTCTCAAGTGTGTTACGGGATGAGTTTGTAAGAATACAAAGCTCCACTATTTAAAATGTTATGACCAAGGCTTGTTTAGAAACAAGATCTACCAATTTTGAAAATTAAAATATATACAATAAAATCATTCCCGAAATTAACAAAGATCTTGATATTATGTGATCATATTAACATGTATAACTCATTTATATTAAATACAAAATATTATTTCCAAAATATATAATCAATAATATTTTCCAAACACTAATACTTGAGATATCCTACTAGTATGACAACCAATATTAACTAGTTGAAAGTCCATATACTTAGCTAATATTAGTCAACTAGTTACGTGCAATCTTATGGGAAAGGAAAGCACGTCAATATCGATTCCAAAGATGGTATAAAACATTATCTCAAAGATAATAATAGGATTTAGCCTTGAGTATCAAAGGAATAAATATGAACAACAATATACTTGAGTTAAATACGTGTTCAATAGTGCATCCTTCAGTCCCCAACGTAATTCTTCCTTATGTGTTCTTGATTTTTTATCACCCATATAAGTTGACATTCTTCAATACATGCATATGCATCAACATAATACTGCTGAAACAAACAACCACTATGGATTAAACTATGACCCTTATCATGTCGTTTTTGAAGTCTAAATGCATAATACTCTCTCACAATAAGCTATTGTCGTTTTCTTAACACACCATCTTTTGTTGTTTTCACATTCCTGTATGCAGTTTCCTTGGTATAATAAATGGGAACAAAAAGGAAATTACATCGACATATAGATGTATTTCTTTGATCCTGGTATAACCTTTATCCTTATATCCAACTATAATATCCATGTATACATCATCATCTGTAGGAATCTCGACTATCAAAGTTGTTACTTCGCAACATGTTGGTAAGTTATATTGCCTAACATCTTTGTCGTTTGCTAATGATTCGTAACCGCAGTTCTACAGTGGGTTCCTCCTGCATTCGATCCTTAGATATCCGAAACTTCTATTCATATGGATTATCTTCATCCAATGTGGATATCAAATTAATGATCACTTCCCAGTCCAGTCCATCATTTTTTTTTTCTCCGTGAATTGTTTTCTTTTTCCAACCATATTGGTACTCTTTTTGTTTGAACCATCCTTAGGCTCATGTTAAAGAAATATGTCCTTATGAAAATTAGCTTCTTGTACCAAATCAATATTGCATATGTAGAGCTAGTTATATTATGGATCTTTGTCCTTAAGACGCACTAAGGAGCCAATCTTGTGATAACTTTGACCTGTATTCTATATGTCCACGGCCCTCTACCTTTCTTATTGATCTTATCATCAACCCTATCTCCTGTTGAAGTAAAAGCAAGCATATAATTATATACCCTGATATTTTTCTTAAAGTTCCTTGACTGTTGTCTACCATTAAACTTTAATAATATCTTTAGATATTCAAGACAATCTCTAAGTAGAGGGAATGCAACATTACCTTTTGAACAACATATGCTAAACTCGTAACTAACCACATTTTTTGATTTACTAGCTCTTTCTTGGTACCAAATTATTGCACCACGGTACTTACAAATATGAGTTGCTGCACCAAAATCTGATTTTTGGATGCCCAAGACTATGAAAATGGCATAATAGAAAAAACATTAGTTTAATAATGATGGAAATTTGAAGCTTCACCGCATCTTCAATTACCCATGCCAATTATCTTATGTTATGCCAATTAGTTTACTGTATATTAAGACTTCCCTATAAGAAACATATGTTCAACAAGATAAAAATTTATGATAATGTACTTATATCTCCTTTATCATAGAATTTTATGCTTGTCATTACTTTTCTCTGCAGAATTCATGTTTCAAGTACTTACTAAGTGAAGAGAAAAACACAGATGGGAAAACAAACACACAAATGGGCATTGACAACTGCATTTGTTATGCTGTGCGTGGATCTTACTTATATGATGTTCCACGTCTGGATACTCAGTTAACTCATCCTCACTTGAGATGCCATCAAAATTGGATTCTATTGAGATTTCATCATCTAGCAACAAATGTAGATGTGCTGCTCTCTTAGCATCTAATTTTTGTTAGCAAAACTTTCTGTTTTTCCAGTCATCAACTTGTATGTAGTTTAATATGTTTTCCTTGGGAAGAACTTATTTACTTATTTCTATCTTTCATAAAAATATATAATGCTTGTTAGATAATCAAGTATAACATAAAATAAACTGATCATATTAAAAAACTGCAACGAAGCTTGACTGATAGATAATAGATGTCGTAGGAATGGATTTCTAAGCCTATTTTATTTGTAAATAAATGTTAATTATGTTGTGCTTTGATTCGTGTTACAGATGGAGTATGCATTATACTTTTATGTTTTTTTTACCATTGTTATTAAGGGAAGAAAATAATTTTACGAAAAAATCGAAGAAATTTACAGTTTAAATATAAAAATAGTGGATAGTCATCACCTTAGGTATAGGTTCAAACGTGAAAAATAAAATAAAAAATCTACAATTAAAATTGACTAAAATCATCCTAATGTGAACAGAAGTTTAAGAATTCAAGCTTTAACATTTGAACAGCAGGAATTAGAATAGTTCTCAAATTACATAAACAATGGCAATATCGTTATAGTTACCATCTTCTTCCTAATAAAATTAATAAATCATGACAAAAGAAAATAGACTCCGACCCCTCTAAAACAAAAGGGAAATGAGATAGAAAATGAAATGGAACGCCCTAATAATAATAATAACAATAAACCTCCACGAAACACAATGAAAATGGCGATCCCAGCAGCAGCAACATCACCATCATCATTAGATAATGATAGGAGTAGTGGTGAATTACGTGCCCTAGATTGTAATCTAACATCTCTTTGTGATTATATCCAAATTGAAGGTTTTAATTCTGGTTCTTTCTCTGATATTTTACTTCAAGTTATGGGTTCTACTTATCATCTTCATCGTTTAATCCTTTCTAGGAGTTCCTATTTCAGGTAACAAAATAAAATAAAATCCCTTCATTTGGTTCAATTCTTTGAGTTAATTGAGCAAATTCTTTGTCCGGAATTGTTGTAATTTGATATATGATTGCTGGTAAATCGAAATGAGTTAATTTTGTTTATGGCAGGAACATGCTTCATGGTCCATGGAAAGAGGCTAGTGCACCTATTGTGACACTGCACGTTGACGATGACAATATCAGCCCAGAGTCTATGGCAATGGCCTTAGCATATCTTTATGGTCATCATCCTAAGCTAAATGATAATAACGCATTCCGTGTTCTTGCAGCTGCATCATTTCTTGATTTACAGGATTTATGTGCAATTTGCACTGACTTTATCATATCGGAGCTGTGGACTTCAAACTTCTTATCATACCAAGTTTGTATTGTATTTGGTTATATGGTGTGTTCTCTGCGTTGCTCATTTTCTACCCAATTCTTTTCATTTAACTCTGTTGTATTTTTTTACTAGGTATTTGCAGAGAGTCAAGATTATGGTATACACGGGGAACGTGTTAGAAATGCTTGCTGGGGATACCTTTGTCAAAGTGGTGCCATGGAGCTGAAAGAGGTTGTGATTGATAACAATTATAATAGTAGTAACAACTAGGTTGCTATAAAGGGTGTGGTTAATATATCAAATAAAGTCAGCTTAGGAATTGTATATTAACTTTAGCAGTTTTTAGTAGTTCACTGTCATTTTTTAGGTCTTGCATTTCTCTGTTCTGAGCATATTGTGTATATCTGGATGTGGTGAATAGGTGCTACCAAAGCTTTCTCCTCAAACTATCCATGCATTACTAACCTCGGATGAATTGTGGGTTCCAAGTGAAGAGGACCGGTATGTGACATAAAATTACTCCCAAATTGAACTTTGTGGCCCACGTTTTTAACTCATTTGAGTCTTCATATTCTTTTTTTTTTTCCTCTCCAACTATAAGGTTTGACCTGGCATTGTATACCCTACTTGCGAAAGGTGCCTTCCTTAAAGCGGAACATACTGAACAAGGAAGTTCAGATTCTGACATGGTAAAGGGTAAAAGCATAGCGAGGAATAGCCTTAGTGAACCGCTGACTGACTCTACAAAAGTTGATTTGAAAGATGACAATGAAGGCCGTAAAACTGCTCATAATATTTTGGTTGAGCTTGCGGATTGTGTAGTGGACTTCCATAATGAGGCTTCCGATTCCAACTTACAACGGGGTCAACAAGCTTCATGCTCTCAATCAACTGTGGAGACAAAAATATCCTGCAATATGGATCAACCTGCATCTTCCAATAACCTGGAGGGAATCAGAACATCATGCTCGTATGCTGAACTGCGGAATGGTGCTGAAGCAAACAGAATGGGAGGCTCTGGAATGGCTATGGAAGGACCGTCTGAGGAAAGCTACCAGTTAGACAACAATATTTGGCTTGTTAGGGATCAATCAAGGCAGTGCTCACCTGCAACTGCTTCATGTAATAGGTTTATGACCAATGAATGGGGAAGATGTGGCATCTCTTCTACTTCATGGGGTGGCCGGATTGTAGGCAGGAGACAGGAGAATAGTTATGCTAAAGGGAACTGTGGGGTTCAGGGAGAAGAATATGATGCATTCATCAACATCTTTGAAGGCGGTTGTCTTTTATACTGCAACATGTCTTTCGAGGCACTTCTAAACGTGAGAAAGCAGCTTGAAGAATTGGGGTTTCCCTGCAAAGCTGTAAATGATGGTCTTTGGCTACAGGTTAAGTATTCACTTTGACGTGTACAGTTGTGGTAATTATATTACTTCCACCTGAATCTGAAGTGTAACTCCTTTCTAGCTTTCTTATAGATGCTTCTAAGTCAAAGGCTGCAAGAAATTGGTGCTGATACGTGCAAAAATTGTTGTTTATCAAGCATTGCATGTGCGTGTAGGCAGGCATACGATTTTTCACAAGGAGCTACTGTTTCTGGTTATTACATGCATGATCATGATCGGAACAATGCCCCTGGAAACCTGGGAAACATATACATTGCTGATTCTGCTCAAGCCGAAGGTAATGGTCTCTCTAGGCCCGTACGAGTGCATGTCAGGGGCCCTATCGATGGCCTTGCTGGTATTGGACGTGGCGCTACATTTGTGCCTGCTCCTGCTTGGCCCCCAACGCGCTTTGTCTTTTCTCGAGTCCCATTTGGACTGGGAAATAGAAATTGCCAGCAATCTCTTGCAAACGATGAACCAGAAGTTAGGGCAGAACTCAATGGAGACTTGTCAGGAGATGGATTGACAGCTTTGGTTGGACTTAGCCAAGGAGGGGGCAGTTCCGTTCCTATTCATGGACAGCAAACAGAGAGAGGATATGAATTAGCTGGACTTTCAGTTGCAGGTCCCAGTAGTAGTGGTATTCCTTTACAGATGGCAGAGTCACAGGATGCCATTGGATTAGAGTGGGAAAATGCTGATAGTTCTGCTATATCATTAGATATGAAAACTCCTCTCCGCCATTTTCCTCCTTTTCGCTTTGGGTAGGTTGATTAATGTCTTGACGTGACAAGCACGATTACTTCTCTTGGTTATAACCCCTGCAGTGTAATATAAGCATCTTCATTCTGATTTGGCAGGGTTGAATTTGAGGATGTTCATAGGCTTTCTGATGCTCAAGTGAAGCACTCACCAGAAGTGTTTTATGCTGGTTCTTTGTGGAAGGTATGAGGTCTCTATCAATTAAATAAAAATTTCTGATTAACACTATTCCTTGTTCGTTATTTGAGGATTCCTCCTTGTTAACAGCTTGTTCGTAAATTTGATTTTCATGGGTTGTAAAGGTTAGTGTCCAAGCTTTTAATGATGAAGACCCTCAAGGGCGTCGAACTCTTGGTAATGTTTAATTTCTCCATAGCAAGGTTCTCTTTAATCACAAGGTTTGATTTTTGTAGTAGAAGCAAAAACCTAAAATGTTAACATGTCAACTTGTTCTGGCAGGATTGTTTCTCCACCGACGTAAGGCAGAGATAACTGATACCCCTAGAAAGGTTGATGCTCGACTCTACTAGCTTATATATTATGTCGTTCTCAAGTTTGGAATTGTGTTTCTCATTTTTCTTGACTTCAGATGTTTACAGTTTTAATTCCTTGTTCTTCAAATAAAGTCGTGGTATCAGTTTGGTATTAAATAACCCTGCACTACATATGTTTTCTATTGGCTTCCTTCTGTTGGCAGATTCCTATGTATGTAGACTCTCGAGAAAAGGTTACAGCACGTTATCAGGTTGGTCGCATTCAGCAAAGATCTTGCTTTATATTGGTTATGTCACATACACAGAGTGACATTCTCATTGAAAGCTTATGCATGTCTTTTTTCTGAGAAAGAGTCTTGGGTCTGTGAATGCAGTTAATTTGTCCATCAAAACGAGAAGTTACTGTGTTTGGAAGCTTTAAACAGACGGGAACTCTCTTACCAAAAGCTCCCAAAGGATGGGGTTGGCGTACAGCTTTGCTGTTCGATGAACTCGGTGATCTTCTCCAAGGTGGGGCCTTGCGTGTGTCAGCTGTAGTCCAGCTAGTTTGAAGGTATAAACAACACAATCAGAATTTCATGCCCCAGTGAACCATTTAGTATTGACGGGTTAATACAAAGCCATGCTGATTATTGCATTCTTGCGTAGCTTGCGATACACAACGTCAAATATTCTTTACACTTGCAATCTCCAGGCCATTTTTGTGGTGCGTTGCTCACAATAAAGAAGCTATTGAATGGCGATTCAATCGGGTTCTGGATATATATAAGTTATCAAGCATTCAGTTTGATGCCATGGCTTGGTTTAATCTCCTGTGTATAGTGATTTTTATGAGGTGCAATGTAAACATTTTCACTAGTTTCTTTTAAGTGAAGTCACCGCGGGACTACAACCCTTCTTCCAGAGTTTTCAGAAAGAAATGTTCAAATAACAAATACAAGTCATCTTTGTGCAGTTAGAAAGATCTTGAAATAGTCCTTTTTCACCAAAATAAAAACTGGAGTCTTAATAAAGAAAATATTGGTAGCCAACAAGAGAATTCCCTCCGAAAATACAAGCATTTTTGGAATTTGAGACAAGCTCTAATCACTGACCAACGTCTTTGATGAAGGTAGGGAGTGTACAGGAGATCTGCAGGCGAGCTTTCCTTTGTTAGAGGAAAACACTGGGGTTCAAAATGCGGGGTATGCACTTCGGAGCGAGAGAGCACATCGGTGCCCAATACCATTTTTAAGTCTTGGACAACCACATTCTGCCATGTTTACCATGGAGCAATAAAATTTAAAATACACAACCACGGGAATTTATAAAATACTTTAAGATATAAAGCCTTTAAACCTTTTGGATTATGCCACTACATGAAGCAGCCATGTTTTACTAATATTCCATGTATTTCCTTTTTCTTGTTTTAAGATGAGTCTGCATTTAACAACCTATATTAGTTATATAATAACAGGATTTCTTTTTTTCCTCCGTGCACTCTTCATCCTTTTAAGGCAACTTTTGGATCATGCTGCTATACCTTCATAAACCTGAGTGTAAAATTATATATTCCCTCTTTTTCTTGTAAAAATGTTACCATCACTTTTTTAGAAACAAAAAGAGTATAAGTTACCAATAATTAAAAAAATAATTAAGTAGAATTTTGGATGATGATAATAAAATTTGACGTATTAAGATACACAAACATAACATCACCATTTTAATTTGCAATTTTATGGATGCAATTAGGAGTGTATTCATCTATTTGCCTGTGGTACAACAATGAATACGACAGTCATAATCAAGCCTTAGGGTACTCCCTATGGAAAAAAAAAAGGAAGAGGTCAAACAACAAATTTGAAGCAACTAGAACTAACAAAGTTAAAACTGAAGATTTGATTTCAAGCAGCTAGTATAAAATGAAATAAGACTTTAAGCAGCTAGGATGAACGCAATTTACCAGTTGAGTTAGAAATATGACTAGGCTTTCCTAAAAATGGGATACTTCCTCAACCCTTTCTTTAAGGAGCACCAGATTCATAGAACCAAACATGCAAATGTAAAATTGCTTCCGTTGGCATATTGGTCAAGTTTTGAAACTCAGGAAAACCTTTGTTTCAGCCATGCTTAACTTGTATCATGGTACTCCACAACAGGAGTTATTTCTAAACACCATTAAGCTCTTAAAGCTGACAATGGAAATTTGAGAAATCAGTCTCTTCATCTTATTTTTTTGCTTTTATAATCAGCAGTGTCTCAAAATTTTACCAATTTTACCTAGCACTAATGAGAACTCTGAGGTAGTGGTATTTGTGTCATCAGGATTCAGGAGTGGAGAATCAATTCTCGGCTGTTTCTATCTACTTCCATTTGTTGGATAATTCATGCATCACCAAGCCAGTAGAATCAAAATAAATACTCCCTCCTCCGTCCCACTAAATAGATGACCTAGTTTAAGATTACATTAATTTTTAAGATAATAAAAAAATAGGAGTATTTTTAAGCTTTTTTTTTTTTTTCCAATTATACCTTTATGGATAATAATTAGTAAAATTTAGAAATGATATATCTCTCAAAATATACCACGGATATTCATAAATTTTATACCATTGAAAAGCATTTTAAAACACCTACGTAACGAATATAAACATGACTATCAAATTATACATATTTCTTATATTAACAATAATCAATTAAAAGGGTAGTTTTAGAAATATATTCTTGTTTAATGATATAGATCACCTATTAGTGGGACAAACTTTAAACATGAATAAGTCATCTATTAGTGGGAAGGAGGGAGTATATAATAACAGAAGTACATATCTAATCTTGCTTCCTTCGGTAATATGAACTCCAGGGCTTCAGGCCAGGTGAACTCTACATGAAATCCAAGACCAACATCCAAGAATATATGTCTAGTATCCGGCCTGTTAGTGTGCACAAGACAAGAATAACAACCAAAAATTATTGGAGCAAATTCAACTTATACCATCAATCAGAAGCATCAACAACAAGTGAGAGACTGACACAGCAACTCCATGTTACACAAAATTAAGCATACATTCCTTTAAACATGAGACTGAAAGAAAAACATATCATTCAACAACATAGAGTGTATCCTATGACCAGTAAAACTCATATGGTCTTTTATGTTGAAGCTGTCAAATACGTGATACAGAAATGTTGTTTTACGTGCGACAATCTGCAATAAACTTTTCTGACCAACCACAAAGTATAGTGTGCAGACATATGAATGATGTTATATTCTGAAATTTTCAATATGGAAGAGATGATATATATTTGCAGATAGAGGTTGTAATGGTTAACAGATAAAATGATCAACTAAACTTTTTCTCATCGCGCCATTTATTTTGTGAAAATTAACTGCAAGATGCTTAAAAAGAGGGGTACATCAAAACATACACATCAGCTTGCATGTACAAGAACCAAGATTGACCAATGTACGCATGCTGATAACTGCATTTTTCTCCAAAGTCTCTACACTCTTCCGTAGTCTGAGCTGGAATATGAAATCTGGAGTCAAGAATTAACAGAAAAGCAACTTGCATTGCATCCATATTATCTAACTTTTATCCTGCTCTGCTTGATGAATTTATTGTCTCAGTGCACATAAATACCAAACAAATGTCCCAGGCGGCTTGAAAGACAATGGACCAGGAAGTGCTGCAGTCCTCCAAAAGACCCAAGAAGATCAATAAATAGGTAATTTATTAATCACTGCCTCTTCACCAAGCCAGACGATCATAAATGGAAACACCCAAATAGCCCAAATGGCTACTCTTGGAGGCCGTAAGACAACTTAGACAAGATTGAGGAAGAATAATAAAATACGGAAAATGAGTAGGGAAAAAGGAAAACATAGATGAATTTAGTGAAGGTGATGACTTCCTCTTTCGTAAAGAGGGAAAGAAAACTATTCAAACCTAGGATGCCAATCGTGTAAGCACATACAAGATAATTGAATGAATAGGTCAAAAGGATACAAAACCTTCTGCGATTCGAAGACTTTGTCCCTGCAATAAGTAACACACGCTTAGCTTCTACTGCCACAAACCACTGACACTCAGTTTATTATTAACACGGTTCACCAAATCTTACTTCAGATCCCAAAAAAGAGAGGTACAGATACATAAGTGAGAATGACAGTATATCGTTCAGCAAAAGCTCGCACAAGATCTGGCTTCAAGCGACGATCAACAAAATCCTCGTACCGTTGAACTTTTAGTTGTCGGACACTATCCATATCACTCCTGCAAGCTATAATAAGTTAGAAACCAAACTAATGCCCCAATCATATATTAGATAATAACTAACCACTAAACAAGCATAGTTTATAGGTATATTCATATCTTCTTATATTTTGGGGTAATGAAGCAAGCAAGGTTGCACCAAATGAGATTTTCAGATGTGGATCCAAAAGGGATTAGGATTTCCTTGTCGAATTCGAAGATTTAATAGGTATAGCATTTTCTGATGTACAAATTTATTTCTATTTCCGAAAGAAACACACCTTCTTTGCACACATTCTCGACAAAATATCAGATATGTGGATTGTATTCTTTTATATTTGCATGCTGCAAAATTTTGCAGCTGCAGAGTTTTGCATCGACAAATTTTCCAGCTGCTTAATGTCTGAAATATGCAAAATAAATTTACAGATGCAAACAGTACTTGTAACTTGATTTCTTATTTTTATTTTTTGCACGATAGATATTAACAACTTGATTGTAGTTTTCAACCCTACAAAACATATGGTACACTTCATACTTGTAGTTAAAATTATCTTAAAGTTTTTTTTTATGCCCTATTTTCCAATCTAAGTAGACCTTAAAAAGAATGAAATTTTTACTGCCAGCTAACATAGACACCCACACTCTCTCAATAGCAAAGCAACTTCATTCTATTGCCAAACCACTCTCAATTTCAGAAATATTTGAAACCTAATTTTAGCTCGATAGACCTAATCAAAGCTCTATAAAAATATGAGATACTCCTCTATAAATCTCACGTTTTAAGCTATGGTCAAATCACATTTAAACTCAATCGAATCCAAGCCCAAAGCTAGAGCAGGACCACATGAAACCACATAAAATCGTGATTATGGATTTATATATTTGATTGATTCTAACCTATTTAAATATATCAAGTACCCAAATCATAATTAACGTACTAGAATCTAGTACAAATGTTACCTTGATCATTAAAGGATGTTATATCATTATTTTCACCATGATAATCATCATTTCCATCATATGAAACACCATCTCAGTATCCACTACATCAACTCCTATTCTCCTTCTCTTTCTATATAGTTATTTTTCCAGATACTCTCTATTACTCTCTCTTTCTAGTTATAAATCTTTACATCAACTCCCTTGCAATCAACATCATCATCATTTACCATTTCTGGCCTTCATTTCCATCCCTCCTAACTCACTTTTTTAGTCTCTCTATTATAATCCCAATAACTGAATCTTTATGTTTTTGTGTTTCTTTAAAATCATCTCTTGTTTACACCTTTAAATGACCCATCTCATTCTTTCTCTCTAACATCAACATCAACACCACCACCTTGCTAAAGAAGAAGATAACTCCTTATATAAAATCGATAATATTATTAAATATTATTGATATATAGATTTTGAGATAAAATCACACCTAATTACACTCCATACTATTGGGTTGGTATTAACATGAAATGGATCTGCTAAAACGTGTTGGGTCTTAGTTTCATAGTCTATATTTTTGGTCAAAATCGAAGTCACATGTGTTTGACTGATGGTTAAACAATACGTTACAATTTCTTCGTTCAGTATCCGAATGCGTTCTAATATTCCATTTTACATAACTTTTTGAGATTTATATAGAATATTATTAGTTTTTTATAAAAAAAAAATTTAATAAATTTATATAATTATTTTCTAAATTCAATTAATTAAGTCGATACACAACATAAACATTATTTGGCTAGTCAATAGCCATTGACATACTTGTGGGTCTTACATAGCTCACTCTAGATGTGATTTGGTTGGATGCTTCATCTTTTGTGAATTTATAGGTTGATCTTAGTAGTTAAGATCTTAGATCAAGTTTCACTTTCTAGTGTTGTTTCTACACAGAATCCCTCTGTAAGGTCTCGTGTTCTCTATTTGTGTAAGAGTTATTAGACGATTATTTATCTCCTAACTCGATACCAGCATTGTATTAATCAATAAATCAATTTAGTTGGCTATCTAAACATGAACCAAAAAACCATAAAAATTTGAAGGGTTATTTTGACTTTGGGTCCCAAAAAAGTGACCAATATTGCGTTTGGGTCATAGAAAGTTTCAAATTAAAGTTTGGGTCCAGGAACAAAGTTGACCATCTTGACAGTTAATAAAACTTGATTCCATTAACACGTGAGCAGCACGTAAATCTATTAGAGTTTGGGTCCCAGACTTGTAATCGATCGGCACTTCTGCTTCATTGTTAGAAGGATGCCAAATCCTGACTCATATTCTCCGACTCACCATCACATTCAACTGGCTCTCTCTTAGGCACCTCAATTTTTGATTCCTCGATACATACTTTAGATATGTCAGAAGAACCACTAGAATAGGAAACTGAATCCGCAAATTGTATTCCATCAGGAAAGTTAAGAGTAGCATATTTCCCATACATTCTTCAAGAAGCATCATCGTAAGCTAGAGCTTCTTCAATTGCAGTATCAAAAGTACACTTAGGTTGCCTAATTTCAGAAACCCACTTCCCAATGTCCTTTGTCTAACACATTTATACTTGCATTTGAAATAATCAGATCCTCCTTTACCTTTCATACATCCTTTCTTCGAACCTGTAGCTGGTTTTTTAGTATACTTCATTAGGTTGCTTTTCATACTTGATTATGTTTTCAACAACAGGTTCTGCTTCATTGCGTATACGCTTTTTACTAATCATAAATCATCACAAAAACAACAACAAATTAACTCAAAATTTAATTAAAAACACAATTCCATCAGCAAAAAACAAGCACATCACCATAAACCCCCAAATCCCTAAAACCTCGAATCAAGAACTCAAAACCATCCAAAAAAAATCTAATTAAAAACCCTATAACCAAGAAAAAAACGAAAAGAAGATAAATTTCAAAGGCCATACCTGTCAACACCTTGATTCATTCACGAAATTTGATCTTCAATCAAGGTACTGGTTTTCTTAATTGATTCGGTTTTTTTTCCCCCTGCGAATTCGAGTTTTTTATTTCACTATCAATTTCTAAAATATAAATTTCTAGAGTTTTATACAATGTTACTCAAAAAAGATTAAGAAAAAAATCAAGAAGAATAGGCTGGAACCCAAAAGCAGTGTGCTAGGTCTGAGATAGAGAAAAATGATGAAGACGAGGTGTTTTCATAGATTCTGAACTACCACGTGCTGCTCACGTGTTAATAAAATCAAGTTTTATCAACTGTCAAGACGGTCAACTTTGGTCCTGGGACTCAATCTCTAACTTGAAACTTTCTAGTACCCAAACGCAACACTGGTCACTTTTTTGGGACCCAAAGTCAAAACATCCCAAATTTGAAATAATATAAACAAGTGATAATCAGATGAAAAATTTAAAATATATTCATATTATAACTCAATTCATATCTAGAACTTATAATTCATCCTTAATCAAATATGAGTTAAGATATTCATATATATAGCACCACCCATGATATACATAAGGGAAAGTTAAAGAGAAATCGTTACGATAATAAAAATAGCTCTGAAATCCTAGCTTTCGCTCCATGTGTTTTCGATCTCCTCCAAGATCCACAAAATAGTATAAAAGTGTCTTCTTATTTTTAGTGTCTGAAAAAGTGATACGGTCGGCATGGTTGCAACCGCGCCGACTTTTGAACTGTAGATCACTTTTTATTCTTCGGTTGTTTTGTCCATAACTTCTTCGTCCAAACACGGAATGACCTCATTCTTTTAGCGTCGACGTCGTATTTTTTATTCTTTACAAGATGATGATAATAAGAACTCCTGGATTTAAAGGTTTGGTTCCTGACTTTATGGTTGTTCTTGTGTTTTCGACGTTCTTTGTTCCTTTTCGTCGCATTTCTTCCACTTTTCTTGGCCCTAGGCACTAAGATACTTAGAGTACTTCACTTCTTAGCTCTTTTATATCCATTTCAACTATTATTCGTATGATTCACCTAATTGAAATAAATAAAAGGAAACAAGAGTAATAACAAAGTAAATGCGAGAAATATAACGAAGGCAAGTAAAAAACTGACACTAAAATCATGTAAATTATGCACTTATCACACCCCTTGAGGATGACATGCTTATTTTTGCTACCACTTCATTTTCATTTATCGGATGAGATGGTGCACGTGAAGATATTCGTCCTCGTGGTATAAATATTTTATGAATTGATGGTGTTTCTGTATCTTTTATATATTTGTATACTTTACGTATATATATCATTTGAGAGGTTTCCATTCACTAATATCAAATTCATGGGACGGTTTATCTTTGGGTTATTTTACGCAATTAAGTATCTTATATAGATGATCTAATTTTTGATGCCACAAGGTGTATATTGCTGGATTTTAATATCTAAGTAGGTGATTTTTTTGGGGCGTCACAGTTTTTCCAGTATTATTGTGTTGGCACTAAAAGGGTCAATCTACTCAGTCTTTATTGACTCGAAGCTCTCTTTTATTTTTATTTATTTATCCTATGAACCGGATTCGTTTAATGATTAATTATGATTATGGCCGAATCCATATTGATGCTTTATTACATCGCCTTTGTATGAGATTATTCATAGACCATGCATATTGGAATCATATATCATTGATATTCTCATCTATTTTTCTCTCTACACCCATAAGATATAACCAAGTATACTCAGTGTTTTCACTGATGACGATGAAAACATGCTTGTTTGGTATTCCTAGGATTTCTTTTTGATTTGTTTTACAGTTGTTGGTGAAACCTTCATGTTGTTTTTTAATAGAGGGAGGAGAATTTAGAAGAGTTTATGAAGAGTTTACCTATGAAGATTAAGGACAAAATTAATTAATCTCTTCGGGTAGTCATCAAGGTCATGTGATCCATCATTTCCTTGGCGGAGGAAAAAGTAATATCCCCCTTCCTTTCTCTAACTACATATATATCTCAGCTATTTTTTTCAAAGAACAAATTAGATAATATGACTTGATTAGTATTTCTGTAAAAATGTAAGACATGTTGAAGTACAAGCGAAGACATCATCCTTCAAACTAAGGTTGGTAACTATGAACTATTGTTTCATTTTTATCTAGTTCATACAGTCTTATTCATTAAAAAGATAACATGTAAAGTTTTTTTACATGTCTTTAGTATATAGATAACTTGATCATTATCTATAATCGAAATGTAAAGATAATTATATACATTAGTTGTTTCTACAACTTATTTTATTAAGTTACGTAGTATAGTGTTTTATACTTTTGTGATTTTGGCATAACACTAATCTGATACTTATTATTAATTAGTGTTGAAATTTTGATTTGAATCTCTATTTTGAGAAACATGTTAGAAAATAATTTTGTAAAAATGTATATTAAAGCTAACTCAAACTCGAATTAACTTTAGAAATTAAATAAGGATTTTATGACCGATCCCATCAAAACTCATCCTAAATCGAGACCTATCCCAAGACTAATCCGAACCAAGTCCCGTCCTAAGATCGACCCCAATTCAGGTCACCGATACTGAATTGATTCTAACTTGTATTTTTCGAATTGTCTGTTTTTTTTCTAATTACTATATTTCAATGTTAACGCAAGTTGGAATTGGTAAGTTCATTTGCCAAGAAATATTGAACAGGTTTTTAACTATAATATCTTATTATTCATATTTATTCCTTTCATACTCAAGGCTATATCTTGATTAATATTTTGATATTGATTTTCTTGACTATACTTAGTAACAAAATATATGTGTTTTCCTTTCTCAAAAGATTGCACATAACTAATTGGCTTGTTTAGCAAAGTACATTGATTTGCAACTAGCTAAATATGATTGTTATACTAGTAGGATATCTTAAGTATTAACGTGGAATATATTATGAATTATATTTTGTGGAAATAATATTTTGTATTTTTTACTAATGAGTTATACATGTTAATATGATCAATATAATATCAAGATCTTTGCTAATTTCGGGAATGCTTTTATTGCATATCTTTTAATTTTCTAAATTGGTAGATTTGTTTTCCAAACAAGTCCTGGTATTACAAACTCATCCCGGAATACTCTTGAGACAATTGTGAGGTTATTGTCAATAGCAAGTAGCTTCAATTAAGTTCGGGGAAAAGTACGATTAACTACTTTAAAGCCTTCTTTGGGATCAAGGAGCACTAGTAGTACCATTGGTGGGAAACTAGATTGTTATTTAGTTTTCTCTGTTTATACTTATTTATGAAACGCATATATATATATAGTTTAATTGCTTATCATTATTTAATATGATTAATTCATATACATTAATTAAGTAAATAATTCAATTTCATTACTTTCAGCATGTTGTTTTAGGGTGAAAAAACAAATGTATTTGTAAATAGTACTTTCTTTAGGTTCGAGAAATCAAGATCGTACAAGACGGGCTAAACTAAAAAATGGCCGTTCATGTCTTGCTTTGGTTACAAATATGGAGATGACGGGTTGATCTTAGGGGAGGGAAGCAGAAAAGGTTCAAAAATCATTGTGTGATGAAATTGCAGTGTATAGTTGTTGAACTATGATGAAGGCTGGATTTATGACTATAATTTGATTATCTCTGAGATAGATTTATTCTCTTTGAATAGATGAAGCCATCTATTTATAGTCTTATAGTGAACGTACTAATTTCTCATAAGTTGTGGAAGTTGTGAGAAGATGGAGAAGTGATGATCGTGGAGATTGTGGTGAAATCATGTCCGCTATGACAGGAAGACTGTATAACCACTACTCTCTCATCCTCTCAACTGCTCTTAACTATCCCAAAGCTTATTACTTTCTCGTCGTGTATATGTTTCCACATCGCACGTTACTGTAAACCGCCATGCCAATACACCAATGAGAATCCCCCCATGTGATGTATTTGATATCTCATACTCCCTCCGTCCCAGTTTAGTTGAAGGTATAGGTGTTTTCACGTAGATTAAGAAAAATGAGATAGACTAATTTTTCCCAAATATATCCGTTAATAATAATTCTTAAAATATTTAAATCTCATAATTTTTTGTTCCTTGTTTCTAGTGGTTTGATTTTAATGCAGGGACAAATCAGGAAAAAAATGAGAAAAATATGAAAACCTTCATCTATTGTGGGACTTGAAGAAAAACCTTCCCCTTCATCTAAAATGGGACGGAGAGAGTAGAAAATATTGAAGTCATGGACTACTACTATTTTGGTTAAGTCAGGACAATAACCTACTACATTAGTAAGGCAAGTTGCTCAGTTCATTAAATGTTTAAGTAGACTGATCGGTGTCAAGTCTAGTGAAAATAGTAAATCTAGTAGTTGTATGCAAGCTTGAAAGTAACAAGACTTGTAAATGGCACAAATTCAGAAATGTTCAAAGTCAAAGTTGTATAAGTTCTAAAGGACCGGGCATGAGATGATCATCATGCTCTCCAGGATAGGATAGGGATGCCATTGGCTTAATGCGAGTGCCACGAGTTTGTTGGTGTTTTCCTTGGGCTAGTGCCATGAGTAGGCTGGCGTTGGAACTAGGACAACACCATAAGAGAGGTTGGCGTCGTAAGTAGGCTGGCGCTGGAACTAGGCCAGTGCCATGGAGCGACAAAGGTTAAGCGATGATGCATAGTCAGGTACTTCACCTGGGAAAGTGACACATCCTCGGGGACTGTGCTCGAGAGGTTATACGCCTTCGAGGAGCAGTGATAAGTAAATGACGAGTCGTCAGAGAACAATACTAGGATAACGACGCTTCCTCGAGGCTCGGTGCTGGAGAAATGACACTTCCAAGAGGAATTATGTTGGAGCAGCAATACGTCCAAGAGTGACGTTGCTTGAGTAACTTGCACTAGCGCCTTGAGTAGGCTGGCGCTAACACTAGAGCGTTCCATGGCGCTAGAGACAATGACGCATCCCTGGGGGACAACGCTCCAGGAATGACGCGTCCTTAGGGATTGATGCTTAAGTACAGAGGCGTCCACAAAGAACGATGCTAGGTTAGCGAGCGTCCAAGCAGTAGTAGGTTGATTGACAACATTCTACCCTTCATCTATTAATTATCTGTTTTTTGCAGATGTTTGCACAAATGCAAATCATATGAGACATCTTCAACATCTTATGAGACATCTTCAACATCTTCTCCATATTTTTGGTCAAGCTTCAAGTGAAGTTATTAGCATGCGTAAATCCACTATTTTTTTTTGTAAGCATACTTCTCAAGCTCAGAAAAAAAAGTATTACTGATATTCTTAATATGAAACTAATGGGTCTTGGTGAGAAATATTTGGGTATTCCACTTCTAATGCATAGATCTAGACAAAAGAACTGTCAGAATATTCTAGATAATATGACTAATAAACTGCAAGGTTGGAAAAGTAAAATGATTAACCAATCAGGTAGAACTACTCAAGTTTATGTTATGTTGAGTACTATGGGGATGTATCAGATGCAGATCTTCAAACTGTCAGATTCATTAATTCATCAAATGGACAAAATACAAAGGCAATATTGGTGGAATAATTACAGAAATCAACATTCTTCTCACTCGATCTCTTGGGATAAAGTAAAATTACATAGAAGACATGGTGGTTTGGGACTCAAGAACTTAACCAATTATAATTGGGCTTTTTTAACTAAACTAGCCTGGAGACTTAGTCACAATCAAGATGCTCTTTATGCTAAAGTTCTTAAAGGTAAATACTTTCCTCATAACGATCTTCAATACTTTCCTTCTCCAGATAAAACCAATTCAAGTTGGGTTTGGCAGAGCATTTGTCTAGGTTTTCAAATTATTATGAAACATTCAAAGTAGCAAGTTGGGAATGGTAACAACATAGATATATGGACCTATAATTGGATTCCTTCAATCTCTACTGTAATTCAAGATTTGGATGTTCTTCATCTCAGTAACTACCAATGGGTTTCTCAATTGATTGACTCTTTATTAGATCAATTGAATATTTCTCTCCTACGATAACTTTTTACTCCTGACCAGATGAATTTAGTCCTTAATATACCCATTCAACTAGATCAACAAGACATTCTTATTTGGCCTTATACCACTTCTGGTATTTTTATTACTTCTTTAACTTATAAGATGCTTTGTGATCAAGATCACTTCAACAATGATTCTCTGAATTTATCTTCTCAGTTTTGGTTAAAGTTTTGGAAATTGAAAATGTCGTATAAATTTTAAAATTTTATATGGAAAACTCTTCATAATGCATTTCCTGTCAAAGTTAAACCGTTTAAATATATGGTTACTACTAATCAAATTTGTGTTCTATGCAATTCAAATTATACTGAAGATGTGGATCACCTGCTACTACATTGTCCATTTTCTCAAATAATCTAAAGAAAGTTCTTCCCACAACTTTATTTTTCTATAATGTAATTTTCTATAGTTCTTTCCTGGGTTCAGAATTAGCAGCTTAAACATTCTAGTATCATTATCTTTAGTAGTTTCAACTGTATACATATTACATTATGCATAATGCGTTTTATCTGGAAACATATATGCAGAGTTATTTTTGATAACATTACATCTAATACCAACATTGTCATTTATCAGGCTAGATCCTACATGATCAACATTATATAGATACTGCATATGATTGTCAATCTATTAGAATTAGATCTTCTGTGAATAGTACTTAGCATCCTCCTCTCTGAATTTTTTGAAAATCAATATTGATGCTTTTTTTAGTCCTCATACTTTAATAGCTGAAATTGGCGTTATAACTAGAAATCATGCAGAAAAATATGTGGTTGGAAAAGAAACAATAAAAAGAGTCATCAATGTAGATCAGGGAAAATCTTAAGCTTTACTATTGGCAAAAACAAATGGTTGGTCTGATATTATCTTTGAAACTGATAATCTTAAAATTAACATTAGCTCTTTATCTTTGACAACATTCTACCTTTCCTCCTTGGCATAGTGTTAATTTACTTAAAAAATATGTAAACATATGTAATATTAATGATGTGTGGTCTGATACCTTAACTAAAGCTTCACATAAACATAATCTGTGTGGTGAATGGTGGTCTAACCCACCTGATATCTTAAATTCTCACATTGATGTAATGAATCTTCCAATGTAATGTATGTTTGGTTTCTTTGTTAGAAAAAAAAAAAGAGGCTTGAAATTTAATATAATGCTTTGAACATTTCTAAAAAATTTGCCTTAAATCGATAAACTAGTACGGAGTGTTTTCCAACACACCTTCCTAGACATTTTCTGAAAACGACCATGAACTATATTGCGACAGCAGAATACTACAAGGTAAAAGGCCTCACACATGGAAGGCAAGCAACAGTAGAGTACATGGCATGCTTCAAAAAAAAAAAAAAGAGTACATGGCAGGTATCCAAATAATATTCTGCTTGTCTGGTTCGTTATCTGTATTTACAGGCAGCAAAATAGCTTCTGTTTTACAGAAGCTAGATTATGTATAGATCTAACTAATAAATTAACTTAATAACAAGTATAAATATGAGATTCTCTGATCAACCATTGTATACTATGATACACTAGAACCTGAGGCGGTTCACCCATCAATAACTTAAGTCCCTAATCTTAAAAAGGAGGGCAGTTGGGGAGGGCTTTCAACTAAACCGAAGAGAAACTGACGCCCACAAAAAAAAAGGAATAACCGAAAATTGGGCTTTACAAATTTATATTCCTCTCTCACTCACTCACTCTACCTTCCTTACCTCCTCTACATGAAGTAGCTGAGTGATGTTTTCTTCCTTGATCCACCTTCTCCATATAAATCATTCCACTGCACAAGCTCATTCATATTTGAAGACTCTGATGAAACACTTGCGCAAACCTACATTAAAAAAAATGATTTCAAGGTATATATTATAGTTTAAAATCAAAAGTACAAAATAACGTTCAAAATCAAAAAAATGTTTGATTTATTTCAATTACAGAATAGTTAAATTAATCCGATGCCATCCCTGCAACCTCTTAATATCATCTCAAGTCTTCAAGACCTTCTCGCTTGCCATAGTTGACAAACTCAAATTCTCTAGTGTGTTCACCACCTTCCTTCCACGTTTTTAAGACAGTACCCATAAAAAAAAGTAAGGAGAGTTGTGCAGCCCCATCCTTGTGTGTAGGATTGCGGTCACAAGCTCCCAACCACAAACGTTGGATATGGTGTTTCAGCCGAAGTTTTACCAGATAGATGGAACTCTCAAAGACTATACATAATCAACACACTGTTTCCTACTTGGTTATTAAGCCGTAACTGTACTTATGTTCAACTACAGTGAAATTTTGATCTTTTGCATTATAACCAATGACCTATCTCGACAACACAGCAATATTTTAACAAATATAAGCCCTGCTATATTCTTAATAACCTTTTCAGATCCCTTTCGTATAACCACAGAAAAGCCTAAGTAAAAACGTAAAAACCAGTGTTATAACTAATGACCTATGTCGACGACACAGCAAACTTTCAACAGCCTAACTCTAAATACGCCCTGCTATCTTCCTAACAGCCTTTTCGGATCTCAATCCAAGTTAATTCAACATTCCTAAAAATACAAAGCCAAATACGCAGAGGAAACCAAGCTTATGGTGAACCACAAGGTAAAATGACTGATCAGTAATGGAGATCATCATCGCCAATGGTCGACGTGCATGGAGAAATAGAGATACTAAACATTTTGGAGTGACCAAACACCGGTATACTATTCCCGCTTTTCCACAGCAGATTTCAGTAGAGACAAAATTATAAAATGATCTCCATTAAAGAACTGATCATTTCACCATGTCGATTATAGTTAAGCAATCATCTTTGTAGTATCTTACCATCCAAAACATAACCATCAGGTGTAGTTAGCAAGCTACTAAGATGTTGTTTAGGTTAATAAAGATACTACGTTTTCCTGTATCAGGTGTTTTAACGTTTTCTTAGGTTAATCACACAGGTGGAGCTGGGCTTAACAGAATCAAAGTAGAATGCTTGAGGAAAGCTGAAAACATACCTGCTCATGTGCGAATTTGAAATCCTCCATATTTAGGGAACGGATGTCTGCATTGCCGTGCAATTCAGGCAATGGCTTGCTCTCTGCCATCGCTAACTTTTTCTCCTGCAAAAAAGTAAAAGCAGCCAACGTTTTAGATACGTGGAAAGAAACAGACATATCTAACAACAGAAATACACATAAGAAAAATGAGAACAGAAGTAGTTCAGAGATAAAGGTTTAGCCCATGTCTTGTATTCTAAGAACTTGAATCTAACCTTCTTTTCCTTTTCCAAAAGTTCTCGTATGGGACAATGAGCCGCAGTAACACAAAGATTCTGAAAATAGAAGTAACATATTAGGCATATTTTATGTGCTCCGTCATTTCATGGATGGAGAAGATTAATACTTGCGACTGCAATGAAGTGAAAAAGAGCAACCTTTAAGTCACTTCCAGAATAACCATCAGTCATACTGGCCACTGCTTCTAAATCAACATCAGGGGACAACTCTTCTTTGGCCATTATGACTTTCAGAATTTTTGCTCTGTTCGCTGCATCTGGCAAATTCACCATTAATCTGTGTACAATATTTTTTACATCAGAACAGTCCAATGAAAGATTATTTGTAAACAGCACTCCAATCTTCAAGTGTCCAGACTAGTTTACCTCCGAGGAAGCCTCCTTATAACAGCTTCGTCAAGGTCAAATGGCCTATTGGTAGCAGCAAGTACAAGCACGCGCTCTTTATCCTTCGTACGCAAACCGTCCCAGTTTACCATAAACTCATTTTTCATTTTGCGCATAGCCTCATGCTCCCCTGGATTTTCACGTCTACCCAACATGCTGTCAACCTATATGAGAAGAACCCAAACAATACCAATTTAAAGCAATTCTCGAGAAAAGAAACTATGGGATCACTGTTTCAAAAAAAGTTGGCTCAAAAAAACGCTGAAGATATCTTTTCAAAAAAAGAAAAATTTCTTGCAGGAATATCTAACGAGAAAATTCAAAAACTAATCAACATACCTCATCAACAAAGATAACACTTGGAGCTATTTTACTAGCTAGTGAGAACACTGCTTTGACATATTTCTCTCCTTCGCCGAACCACTGTGCACAAACCACAAATTGTGAATTCAAAAGAAACCTAGAAGAGTGAAGTTGGTTGTGGAGACTTGAAGTAGTATCAGTACCTTCGAAGTAATGCTTGACATTGAAATGTTGATAAAATTAGCCCCAGCCTCAGTTGCAACAGCTTTTGCAAGCATTGTTTTCCCAGTACCAGGAGGACCAAATAGCAATATCCCCTTGCATGGCTGGAAAGCATTGAGTACGTGTATAAAAATGCTACTTAAATTGACAAGCTAAAAATGATCTGGTAGCTTGAGTACCAACAAGTGAGACATTGACTATAAAAGAGAGTGCAAAAGTAACCAAACCTTTGTCAGTTGTCCTTTGCAGAACAGTTCTGGCCTTTGTAGAGGAAGCATAACTAGTTCCTTCAGTGTGTCCTTAACATGTTCCAAGGCTCCAATGTCATCAAAAGTGACTCCAATATCGGTAGGTGGAATAACATCAGCCAAAAGTTTCTTCTCGAATTCGTTCTCAGTAACTACATCCTGAATATCCTCAAGGACACGGTAACCAAAATATATCAAAACGAAGGCTCACGCATCATTGTTACTGGGATAGATAATGCAGTGGTGAAGAATCATTCACAGCACATTAACTTCACCTTTAGTGATTTCTTTGAACTCTTGGTTTCGTTTTGGAGACCCTGAAGAAGGTCGAGTCCATACTTAATGCTGCAATATTGTTAGCCAGGATAACAAGGTTAAAGTGACACTTTCAGACTGCTGGGCATAAATATTCACACAAGGCAAATAAAGTAGGTGAGAAGAACATATTAAACCTTTCGCCGGATATAACAAGTTTTGAATCTTTGACATTAGTATCAGTACTGTGCATCAGATGATAACTTAATGCCCAACCAGCAATTTTGTCCACGCCTGCAACATCAAACAAGTAGCATTCAGAAAAAAGACGTGCACATCAGTACAATCTCCTGAGTGTTTCAAATTAAGTGGGTATCGCTTTAAGAAGATACTGACTCTCAGTAGTTAGGGTCTGATCTTTAATAGATAATGTTTCAAGGTCAGGGCACTCCAACTTATTCCGGGTAAGAACCTGAAAACATAAAGTAGAAAGGTTAAAATTATGAGCAAGCTCGTGGCATTGACATTTTCTGATACAATTGGTTATAACATACAGCACGAATGCTAGCAGCATTTGACTTTATCTTCAAAGTTTCAATATCGCGATCCAGCTGCTGTTTCCAATCTAGAAGCACGGTCTCATCCTGTCATAGGAACCAGATACATAACGGCCTTAAAACAAAGATATCATAAATAAATTAAGCTTCTGTGTGAGTTAGATTTAGGACAGATACCTGTGGTAATTGTATAGTGACTCTGTTTGGGAAAAGCCGAACAAGTTGCTTCGTGGTCTTTGAGATTTCTTTGCCTCTCTCGTGCAACCTGCCAAAGTTATCCTGCATAGACCGGGATGTCCAAATATGAGTCCCGCCTTAATTCAGAAGCATATGACTCTTTAACTTAAATAACCAAGAAATAATGATAACGCCATCATTAGGAAATAAGATTATCAAAGTGTGTTATACAGGCCCTCATCAAGATTATCATAAAATATAAGTGACATAGTAGACATTAAAATGTACCGGAAAAGCGAAATCGAGCAGGGCTGTTTGGTTGCTTCCAAACTTTGTAAACAGAAGACCACCAGGATGTGACTGCGAATTCAGTAAATTGCAAAAGTTAAGAGAGAGAGAGAGGGGGAGTGAGAGAGAGAAAGATGGAGCAAATGGTTAACCCATAAAGATTACTTTTTAGTATCACTTGAAATTTCATAAGGTAGCTGCTTAAGCACAATAAAATCAAAACAATGTTATTACCTTCTCCTTACGGTTGTCAAGCTGTGTATGTGAACCAATTATAACAACATTTGTGGGAAGATTCTCAAGTTTGGTCTTGATGGATTGACACGCTTCAGGAATGCCTACCATCTTTTCTATGTCTTTCAGTAACAATATCAAAGGACCATTTTTACTCTCGGCTGAAGCAACCTGTCATGGCAAGAACCGTCCGACAACCATGTAAAAACAAAGAATAAAAAACATTTGTTTATTTTTATTCAGAAGATAGATAAGAATTCACCTCAAACAGTTCATTGATGGCAAGTTTGTCTACATCATCACTTGCTGAACTATCTAACCGAAGCGCATCAGCTGCAAAATAGTAGTGCATTAAAACACCTCGATTCGGAACGAATGAGAAAGAAAAACATTAAATAAAATTGCGAGTAAGAAGCTGATTAGTTTTAGAGATTACCAGCACAAAAGAATCCATGATCTTCTTCGCAAAGGCCACCCAAATCATTACCATCTGGAATTGATTTATCAAATCTAACTCCAATCTTTGAAGATCCGTTTTCTTCAAATGCAAGAACCACTTTACCTCGGTAGCCAGAAGATGGACCCCTGTCAATGCACATACACACGAAAGTATATGAACTCTTGCATCTGATTATATAATTGAGAAAATTGAACATCTACACAAAAAGACATGCCCCAGCAGTAACCTTAAAAAGCCCCAAAAAAGAATATTATTTATCTATAACACATCCAGATCAGAATGAATTTGCTTGCATCTAACCAGTTATAGAGGTTACAGGGACCCAGCATGTGAAATGTGAACAACTATAATGAAAATAAAAAAACCGAAATCTACAGAGGATTGAAAAAGCAGAGATAACTTTTTTGTGCTGAAGATTGATTTTGCAGAAAACTGACAATCTCGAAGCGCATTTATATTTTATACACAACCACAAAAGTGAACATTCCTAGAAGAACTTCACACAAACGTACATATACCTTGAAGGAGGCTGAAGAGGAGGATAGCCGGGAGAATGTGGAGTACCCATATATCTTACTCTATCGCCTGAAATTTCCAAATGTTGATGCAGCTAAGATAAGTAGATGAAAGAACACTTATACATGAAACAAAAACTACAACATGATCATCGTTTACATGTCATGCTAACAATAATGATGAGGTAAGGAAAAAAATGGCATGCCTGTTTTAAATGTATAGCTCTTAGATGATGCAGTTGACTTCTCCTGCTTCGGCAGAGTTTGAGAACTAAATGCACCAGTAATTTCAGCCTCAACACTTGAAGCTGGTCTCTTTAGCTGTAAGGGTAATTCCACAAGTGAGGTTCGTTGCTTACTAACTGAGACCAACTTCTCTGATCTTGAACTCTCTTTGCTAGATTCTGTATCCTTCGGAGATTGTCCCTAAGATAAATACAAGCAATTAGGATAAACATGCAGCGACATGTTTAGTGCTGGTTTCATATAAAACATATGCTGCATTTAGAACTCTCTATTCCAGAAGGCTGGTGAAGAGAGTTATGAACTAGAACCTCCCTAACTACATGATGTAAAATAAAGTGTACACTTCTCAATGTAAACATAAGAACTTAACCATAATAATGAAAAGGAGTCTGGACGAGTACAACCAAATTTTTCATTCCACCCAACCAACAACTCAAAAAAAAAAAAGCCAGAGTAGATATATGTAGTAAAGCTTACACCAGGCAACAAGAGAGAATCAACCATAAGCAATCTAGCACCAAAATGTTTAGCCAGAGCCTTTGTCAAGGTCTCTTGATATATGTCAGAACCTACATGAGGCAAATACCATAGAACAAAATTCAAATTAAAAATCAAGCTAAGTTAGGACTCAGGCGTGAAACACAAAAGGAAAACCATATAATGAGCACTAATTCTTGAAATACAAGGAATATAGCAGGTTACCTGGAGGACCAGATAACAATATTCGTGGGCTTATGGTAGGAAGATCTGATGTGTATTTTGTAAATTCGTTGCACTTAAGATTTATAAATGTGGATGCAACTAAGACGTTCTTCGTTGTCTCACTGCAACAATTGAGATGTCAGAGGTATACAAAATTCAGATATAAAAAAGTCGATAAACGGAGAGGCAAGCAAATATTTCTTAATGTATCTTAGATCCCACTAAGGATGCAAAGGAAAGTAATCAAAGAAGTAATGCATAAATTTCATGATATAAAGGCGCCAAATCAATGGTGTGTTGCAATGTTGGATTTTGGAAGTGGGGAACACTATTACTGGGTGTGTTTTGACTCCTATGAATCCCTAGAAACATGTTGGAAATAAAGCCTCCAAACCAAGTCTCACCCTACCTACTCAAAGACATGTCGGAAAATTTTAACAAATTTATGTTAAGAGAAAGCTAGGAAAGGTGATTTATGAACCCAAGATTCCTCACATGAGGTGACAGAAGAGCACACCAGGATATCAAATTCCCAGTATTCTTGTTTCCTGGGATCCACGGATACCCAAGTAAAACTGGATAATACATCCAAACACGGAATTGAAAATGTTAAGATTAGCAACAGGCAATAATGAGCTACAAGTGCCAGTGTTTACTAGGCGTTAACATCAAAAGCAGCAATCAAGAGACAGCCACCAAGTAGGCTACCAATTAAAAGTTGTTTACCTCAGATAGTAGGGAAAGGTATCAAAGGAGACTTCAATATCGCTAGGACTGAGAATTCCCTGCTGTAAACTATCTTTAAATGCTTGGGATCTAGTTGCGGACAACGTGGTGGAGTCAGGATCCTTAAAAAGTTCTCTAAGTACCCTGTGCTCATCAAGACTTTTGAAAATGCCCCCATTTAAATCAAATTCAGAAGCCGCCAGCATACGCAGTAGAGACCTTAGATCATAATTTGCACCAGGAACCTTTCCAATTTCGATATCAATACGAGCACCCATGGGCAGGTTATCCAAATTCAGGCTTTCATTAGCAGGAAGACCGGCAGCTAGAAGAGCATCCTTCTCACTTACGGAGACACCATCTGTGTCATTGTTTTCAGAACCGCCCTTATGAACGGGATAATTGGTTTCAACGTCATCTGGCACTTCACAGCCAGAAGGTAGCATAGGCCTTTCTAAACCTTGCTGTGCATCCTCTCCGGTTTGGGTAGGAGGAGGAAGAAGCGATAAATCTTTTCTAAGATTTGAAAGAGAGGCTAGTATTGATGCTCCAGCAACAGCTGGGTCTCTGGATCTTGCTTCAAACTGTAAACCATGTGCTTCTGCTAAGCCCAGTGAAGAAGGCAGAGCTGAACTAGTTATGCTCTCAGTCTTGAGTTGCTGGAAAATCTGATAAAGAGGTTAAGGAAATGTACGGCATACAAGGGATAGACTCTTTTGGTTCTTTAACTACAGGAAGGAAAATCTATTCAATAACTGGGGCAAAATGCATCACCTACCTGGTGAATTGCACCAAACATTATAGATAAAAGGATACATAAGCATGTTTACCAGACGAATTGAACACCACCTCATCTCCAGCATTAAGGATCACACTGGAATTTTTGTCAATTATCTTCCCATTTACTTGGACAACACCATCTCCCCCTGAGACTTCTAGCTGGGCAACAGATGAACCTCCTCTCTACCCAACATAAAAAAAAGACATTCAGATTAAAACCAATGTCATGACAGCTAAAGGGTCACAAAAATTACTCTTTTGTGTTGCTTTCATCTCCAAGCAAACTGGCAAAGCTGTTAGATGAATTACGAACAGACATCCAATATCCAACATACCTCTACCTGTTTCAGCTTACACAAAACTGCACTGACAGCTGGGTCTCTCAACCACAAATTGCAGTTCCGACTTTGACCAATCGTGAATTGAGTACCAGAAATATGCTGGTGCGGATTCTGCAAAAAATTAACGAACTTGTCAGCTCAGCACCAACTCAAGATGATGAAAAAGGACACTCAATAGTCAAATAAGAGCAGTTCACATCCACAAAAATTATATGCCTAATTAGTCAAAAAAGTATCGTTCCAGAAGTCGATGGTTTTAAGAGGACTGGGAAACATTCAGTAGTCCAAAAATGCACTTTCGTAACATTAGATGCTCAAATACAGAAACAAACAACGAAACACAACAAATTCTGCAAACAAACTAATCAGCTATTTTGCATTGAATTCTAGGGGGTTTAGTTTTCATAGCAGCACCGTTTACTTCAAAATTTATTCGGAACCAAAATCCCTGATTGTGAGTATATTTAATCTATATTTTTATCAAAACTCCAGCTCTGTGACAAACGAAGACAAACCATTATTGTCAAGCCTTGTTTACATGCAGCATATTGCATGTATAAGTACTCTTGATATAAGAAATGCCTTTGCTTACCAAACCCTTTTGAGTACGTGATGAATGCATTCAAAGTTTGTGTTGGTGGACTAAATTGTTATGACTGGTTGCTACTAGGTATTTCTGTTTTGTTCAATGAACATAAAAAAAAAACTAGCTATTCAGGCTCCAGATTAAACATTCTGTACTTGGCCAAAATTTCACTACAATAAATGTTACACAATAGCTAAAAATCATAAAGCAGCCTGATTTGTCGCAACACATTCTCTGGTGAAACACATTAGTAACACTAAAGTGGTGGATACAAACATGCAAAACTAGATTGAGTTTCAAAAAAAAAAACAGTAAAAGATGAAACGTTTTTCATGAAGCCTTGGTACCTGAGAACATTGAGATATAAGTCTTCCCCATGGAACCTTAGAAGCTGATTTCAGCGAACGCTGAGGAATTCTCTTTATTGCCACACCAACAGCCGACTTAATTGATTTCTCCACCTCCATATCAGTTGGTCCTTAAATCACAACCATAATTTAATTAGAATATTTGAATAGAATAACATGCAAAGATGGAACCTTTTATTATAAAAACAAGATCTAATAGTCCAAATTAAAGGCGGTGAAACCAAAACCTCCCCACCTTCACCACCCCCACCATTAACATCTGATTTCTCCACCACAGCTGGTTCTGCTGCTACAGTTGTTGATTCCTTTGTAGCAGCATCTTGATCAACAATGGCATCAGATTGACGAAGTTCTTCATCATGAGATTCAGAGCCACCTTGGGTTTCAAGTTGTGAAGTTGCCGGTACCTCTTCTTGTGATGATGATCCTTCAGAAGCCTTCAAAAAATAATAATCAAAAACAGAAAGTAACCCTTCAATCCACTTCAAAAACTCATCAATAAACACATAAAAAGATAAAAACTTGGTACAATTACAAAATTGAAAAAATCAATTAAAAAAAGATGAAACCTTTGAGCGTTTGTTGGGAGGGTTTGGAGGAGGAGAAGATGAAGAAGTAGTTGATGTAGTAGCAGGTAAAGATCTTTTAGATGAAGCAGAACTTCGTCTAGTTTCAACCATGGTTTTGGATTGGATTAGGGATCCCTCTCTTCTTCTCTTTCGATCCGATTTTTGTTGCAGAAGAGAGAGAGAAGAGAAAACGATAAAGAAAAGGAAGAATTGGGGCAAGAAATATCAAAGAATTAAATTAATATTAAAACAATACTGTAAGTGAATTATTCTAATATCAAAATCTCTCTTTTAGAATTGTTTAGGAGAGAGACAGAGATGGTGAAAATTTGAGGGGTTTGGATTGATAAGGGAAAAGAGGTGAAAGTCAAAATAAATCTTGGAGCTCTGGATTCTCTCTCTTGGCATTCAATTCTTTCAATCTTTTCACTCTCCTAAAAGCGTCCACAATGGAACGGAGGGCGGACTAAAAATCAAAAGAAATCTTTAGTCCAATAAATTGTAGCGCAGCAGAAAGATTAAACTTAGTCGATAGTTTGGGTTTGGCATTGTTTCAGATAAGATTTAATCATTTTTCTCGACTAAACATAGTTTAGTCAAGCGGTGTCGTAGGATAACGTTTGAATGTAAGCGGCTTCGTAGGATACTGCATGATGGTAAACGGCTTCGTAGGATACCGTTTGAAAACACGGACGGTATTATAGTGGTCCGCCTGATCAAGCGTAATACTAAGATAACGCCTGATTAGGCGTGCTTCTAGCATCTCGCCCATCACCAGGCGGACTCACTCATTTCCGTCCCACCGAAACGGTGTTCTAAAGCAACGCCCAATACCAGGCGGTCTCCTATAAGTCCGCTTGCAATTTGTGTGTCGATAGAAGCCCGCCTGACTGTGGGGCGTTACTCTAGAGTAACACCTGTCTTGTTACCGTTGAGTGTTGTTACCGTTGAGTGATGTTATCGTTGAGTTTACCGTTGCAACGACAACGGCTGTATTATGACATTATATACGGAATACTAATCCAATTTCATTTTTACTAAAATCACTCATTGCTATCTAGTTAGTATTCGAAAATATTAAGTTCTTTTCCATTTTAGTTTACTTTTCGAATCGATTAGAATTATGGCACCACCACGACCACGAGGTCCAAATTTTACTACATTTGAAGATGTAACGATGTGTCAAATTCATTTGTCAATATCTCAAGATTGTAGTATTGGTACCGATCAATCAGAAGAAAGATTATGGTCTCACATATTATATCAGATGAAAGAAACCATACCTTCGATGCCAAAACGCACTTGGACCTCCCTTCAGAAACGATTTCAAATTATAAGTAAAGATGTGGCACTTTTCTCTGGAAAGGAGGCAGAAGTGGAACGTGAACACCATACTGGATGGGGCCCGAAAATAAGGTAACTACTCATTTAATTTTGACGATTGCATTAATGTTTTGAATTGTATATCCTCCATTAAATTGAATTCAAAAAATAGATTGCAGATATAAAGAGGCTTTTCAAGGAAGCTAATGGTGGGAAAAGTTTTAAGCATGAAGAGTATTACACAATTATGTTAGATAATATAAAATATTCCAGACGATCGACAGCTGTTTTTCGATTCATCACAAGTTGAGTCAGATTATGAAAGCGGTGAGGACAACCGGGAAACGCAGGACTTAAGCCTAGACGTTTCCAGTGGCTATGAATACATAAGAGATATCCCTAATATATATATCCGTCAAATGGGAAAAAAAGAGACGAAACGACAGAAGACAAAAGGGAAAGCAAAATGTAGCGGCCAACAGGAAATGATGGAAACTATTATTAAAGAACAACAAAACTTCAACATTAAATATACAGAACAAACACAAATGAAGATGGCGCAGAGAGAAGCCTAGTTTGCATCAAAACTAGCAAAGTTTGCGGCAAAACAAGCTAGGAAAGAAGCGGACGAGAAATTCCGTATAATGATGATGGATGTCTCCGGGATGGATCCGGTAACAAGGCAGTACTTCGAACTTAGGAAGGCAGACATTTTGAAGAAAAGATTAAACCAACCTTAAAGGATTCTTGGAATACCTTAAACCTATGTGAAGTGCAGTCTTATTAGCATTATCATTTTAAGTTTCAACTTTTATGAACTAATTAAGTTATTTTCAGTTTATTTTAAACCGATATATTGTTATCTTAATGTATCATGATTTTATTTTAAATTTCAATTTTTTTGTTTTTTAAAAACTCACATGCCTTTAACAATATCTAAGATTAATTCTGATCCAACGGTCTGATTTTACTTTTTTTTTAAAAAAAATTACCGTTGGCACTCCAGTTATAAAATGAACGTTGTCATACCCTATTCCACCACCATCACCAGCAAGTATCATCTTCTACTTCAACAACACAATTCTTGAAAAAATCTCAAACATTATATACATAATGGAGGGTTCAAGCTCAACACCAATTACCAAGTGTTTTATTTGTATTTCTGTTGGTCATGTTGCCAGAGATTGTCCTTGGGAAGGTAGAAAATGCACACTAACCAACTGCAAGGGGTATATGTTTCTTAGAAAAGCAAAAAAAGGAAATACTGGATTTCAACCTTATGTGAAGTGAAACTACTGTGGAGTTTTCATCTGGTTAGATGCTTATGTTGCTTCACACCAAGGTATTCCACCACCTATTCCACCAACTTTACCAGAAGATTAAAAGTGGTTACAAGAGAAGCAATTTTACTGTTGCTCATGTGGGGAAGCTGATCACATGACTTATAACTGCAGAACCAACCTCTTATCATGCAAAGATCCATGTTGTGATGGTAAGATGAAGCGGCTCACTTCTAAAAAACCTGAATCTATTGGAAACAAATACTACTTATGTCAAACATGTAAGAAGGTTAAGTTTCAATAAATATGTAAGCAACTGTTGGAATATGTATGAACTAAGATAATGTCATACTATTATAACTAGGTAATAAAGAAAATAACTTTGCAGCTGCATCTGTTGTTCACAAACTATAAGCAACTCTTTCACGGTAAATTAACAAAATCATATTCGCTATAAAGTTACTAATAAGGTTCAACAACATAAAAAACAATATTAAAACATCTAAGTAGAAAATTCATTTAGTGGGGTGATTTTCATTCTTTTCAGAAGATAGGGTTGATATCTCCTTAAGCACTTGTGGAACTCCACGTTGTTTTACAATACTCATCACCTCCCCAGATTCAAGCGAACGGGTCAGTGTCCTAACCAACACATCTGTTCGATCCCTTATAGCAGACATTCGGTTATTAACAACTGGTGGTTGAACTTCCTCATTCTCCAAATCAATAATGATTGGTGGTTGAACTACCTCATTCACCAAATCAGCATCCCTAGGTGGATCAACAACCCCACCATCTTCAGGTTCAATCATGATAAGTCGATCCAAACCCCCGGGTCGTCGCGCTCTGACAAGTCGATACATATCATTTTCGTTCATCTTCAGAATCTGCGTAAAATTTAGGCCTAAATAAAATTCAACATAATAGAGTACCCAAATCTCATAAACAATACTATTACTCAATTAATCAAATAATTATCCACAACCCAACTAAAATTAACTAAATACTTTTTCAATTTTTACTTAATTCAACAATTTCTTCTATTCAATTAAACCCAAAAATTATAATTATCAATTATAAATTCAATTCAACTAAAGTACCATTAATCTGAATTTTAATTTAAATTCAACAATTTATTCTATTCAATTAAACCTTTAAATTATATTCATTTAAACCCTAAAATTCTCATTATAAATTAAGATATCACTTACAAAAATAAAGTTTAGTGTTATTACCTGCGAAATTGACGATGGGTTTTTCACAAAACCAAGGCTGGGTGTTGGTGGTGCTGCTGGTGGAAGTATGGCGGCGGTGGTTTGAAGTCAGAGCTTCATAGGAGAAAAAATGACCAAAAATGTAGGTTGCGGATGTAGAAGAAGGAAGTCAGAATGGGGCGGGCTGCTAGCAACTCGCTTGGAATCCCAGGCGGGGCGCTAGGACACAGCCCGTCCCATTTAACTCACACGTTCTGTTCACATAAGTGCAACTCCTTCAGGCGTGTTGCTAGCTCTTCGCCCAATCAGGCGTGATTCTGGGACATTGCCCGTCTCTTGGGCGTGGTCCTAGGATACCGTCCACTACCAGGCGTTACGTTAGGATTCCACCCCATATCGAGCGTTACGCTAGCATTCCGTCTCGCGCAAGCGTTATCCTAGGATTCCGCCCGTCTTTCCAAGCGCATCGCTGGGACACCGCACAACACCAGGCGCATCGCTAGAACACCTTCCGACTATATACGGTTGTTCTTGGGCCGGACCAAAGACTAAAATTTTTAGTCTTTGGTCTTTTAGTCTGATCGTTCCATTGTGGACACCCTAACCTCCTTTCAAATCCTGAATCGACGGGTGAAATTTTGGAAACGGATAAAATCGGTCACGAGTCAAGAGCTTAGTTTAATAGTGCCTGCTGTTAGCTGCTCCGGTTCCACCCAATTACTACCGGGACCGGTTTTGGGTCCCAAGGCCAAATCCTATGCACTAACAAAATTTGTCAATTTTAAAATATTATTGGCAAACCGACATATTTGCCGGTTTGTATATCGTGACAGTCTTTGTCACTCGATAAAGTTTATGCCGCACAACATAGTCTTTGTCGCTGAGTTCTTAGCTAAGACTATTTTTGATTTTAATACTAACCAAATGTAATTCTTAATTTTAATTATATGTAATTTGATTTCAAAAGGGATAAGCAAGCTTAATAATTTGATTGAATTAACTAAAATTATATTAGAACAATAATCTCCATTATATTAATTTACTATATGGTCGTTTTAGAAAAGTGGTAAAAATAGTTCGTTCATTGAGACTTGTGAAGAATTGTTTTTATCTAATTTAAATACTAATAGAAAACTCAATTAAAAGTTGATTCAAGAATATAGAGAAAACTGAGAATAGGAAATCCACCATTAACCAATTTTTAAGTGATTCAACTAACAACAATAATCATGAAACTCAAACATTCAGTTTGATTTTAAAATATTGCCAATAACTAGATTTTCAAAATAATAGTTGTAACTCACAGGTATGGAACATAAAGATCCCTAGACTAAGCATGAATCATCAAAAGAAATCACAACTAGTTAATAAAAATCATGTAATAAATTTTAATCCAATGTGAATAATCGTAAAAAGAATTGCAAAATTATTTAAATAGAAATTACCACTTTATTATCGGAATAATGGTTTCCTCCATTGTCTCAGTAATGAGTTTAGCTCCTCATATCAAATACTCTCTTAAAATAATGATTCATAGCTCAAAGTGCTTACAAGAAAAGAAAAAAAAACAGTTTGACACGGAAAAATTGATACTGGTATAAATGTTGCTAACAATGTTTTTTGGGGTATAAAGGAAGAAAGTAACACTGTTGAATAAACGACTGCTCTCTAGCGCAACAAAAAGAGAAGTAGTTGTAACGGTTTCTGCGACAGACTTGGGGTGTAGTTTGTTCTTCTTCTTCCTCTTCGGAACAACTATTTTTTTTTTCTTCTGAATTTTCTCGGCTCGATTCTGAATGATTTTTCTTCCTTCTCTTTGCTTTATATAGGCTCAGCAAACCCTAACAACTAATCCTCAATCGATAAAGACTAAATATTCTCTCCAAATCAAATTAAAACTCATGTTAATCAAAATCAGAGAAGAATTCTCTTTTCCGGCTGCAGACGTGTTTTCCAGCCAAGTTTTACAGCATGAAACTCTTATGAATGACGTGTTTTAACCTCTTTTGATTGTTTCTTCATATAAATATGGTTAGACTCTCTTTTAAATCCAACAATCTCGCTCAAACACAACTCAGATAAACTTCACACGTAGAGAATGTTTTCCCGCCAATTTTGGATTTCAAACAATGTGGAGTGGGTGCCTTTAGTAATTACGATGGGTTCCTTTATCAATTTTCCTGATTATTTTTTCCATAAAAAATTATTTTTCAAAAATACCTACAAACACATAAATACCATAACAAGTACAAAATGAACAGTATGGCCAGATCCTATGCAACCTCTCAAATGGGTTAGTTTGTCTAGCTAGGTAGTTGGACAAGCAAGGTGCGCCACTATGGGAACTGCTCTGGGCGATGGGAACTATGTCGAGCGACATAGTGTTGATCGTAAGCGATCAAGTGTTGGCCGCTGGCGAGAAACACTACGTCACTCGACATAGTTCCCATCGCCCATGACTGACTCCCTACCGCCTATAAATAGCCAACCTCTCCTTCATAATTTTACATCCTCTTTCACAATTTCACATCTAAAAACACCAAAATCATCTAGAGTAAAAAAAAAATTACTGTAAAAAAAACTTCTGGCATAATGAGTTTCATAAGAAATAAAAGAAACAAAAAAGGTCAAGCAAGAGGCGGCCCAAGTAGTGGACTGGACTGGAATCAGGATAGAGATGAAGGGTTCCAAGAGTTTAGACAACTTGCGGGCACTGGTGTAGTGGAAGGTCATATATCATGCCATCAAGAGAGAAGTGGGTATACCAAGCTAAGAGGTGGGTTAACTGAATTTAGTACTGTGTATGGGTGGCTCTCTAATGCACTTAAAGAAAGAGTCAACAGATATCCGTGGTATTGTTTATATTTGTTCGACTATAAGAACCATAGGAAAGTTGTTGTTCAAGTAATATTAGAATATTGGTGGAAGACTACAAGTACATTCTATTTTAAGGATTTCGAATGCGGTAAGTTAGTTTGTTCTCTAATTGATTTTTTGCATTTTAATTTTTGGTTTTATATTTGCAAACTTTAGATTATGCAAACTTTAAGATTCTGAGCCGAAAATTAATTTCAAAATGTTGGTTGTAGGAGTTACGCCGTTAGATATTTATATATTAACGGGAATACTGTACGAGGGAAATATTATTCCAGATGACCAAGGGAAGTGGCAAGGACAAGATAGATGGAAACAACACCTTGTATTGTATTCTTCTGATGAGTCATAAAATGATAACCACAGAAGATTCCACGCTAGTGGAATCAGAGTCTCTGGGTTGAAAGCTTTTTTAAAATGCTATGCAGATAATGTGCTCGAGTATCCTGAAGAAGAGAAAGTTGAGCACTATGTTGAGCTCGAAAGAGTGTTTGTATTATATGCCATAGGACAATATCTTTTTCCAAATTCTAGCTCAGTTACACCTATTGGTTTTCTCGAAGCGCTTGGGGATTTAGAGTTAGCTCCATATTATGATCGGGGGTTTGCACTGTTATCTTCAATCTACATCGCCTCAGGAATTGCGTGGGCGGCTCCTAAGTTTGAATTGTTTTTGGGGAGTATTGGAGGTAATAAATAGCTAATTAGTTTATAGTCTTCTTATAAAATTATAAATGTTACATTTAACTAACTAATTAAATTTCTCAATGTTTTCACAGTATTGGTGGTATACTTACTTCCGTGTTGGTGAACTTGCTCTTAAACAACTAGTCGTTGTTTTTCCAATTATAGAGAAATACCGGTCTGACAACTGGTTCCCACTTTAGCCAGATGACGGTCAACACTCTGAGATGGTTAACAGGATTCAACAAACAATCAGAACAAGGAAAAAATGTATTCATATGTCGTATGCGGGCCATCTAAAGTACCACACTGCAGCTTCTCAAAGGATGCTAGAGTTGAGTTTACATCGATCAGTGTTTTACAATGCTGAATTCGGGAAAGGTGTTTGGTACTTTGGGGAAAGACTCCTTCTACAGCTTCAACGGAGAACAGTAAAAGCAATCAACACACTTCCATGCATGGAGATTTCCTTAGCGGATTACCATTTGTTGATGCGATATGGTCAATAACGGCCTTATGTTGATGACTTGGTCGAGGAGGCTGTTGACGATCGTGATTATTTGAGTTGGTTCAACAAGATTAGCAAGACTAACATTGCCATGGAGCCGCAACATGTGGGAGTTATGGATGTGTCAGCTCTAGGTAGATTTCCACTTGATTCCGTGTTTCTTCCATCCCAACCTCCACCAGCTTCTGCGCCAGCTACCATGTTTATCCCAGTGGCCAGGGAGGTTCTTCTTCATCATCTATGCCACCGTTTAACTGGGAGGTTCCGAGTATCAATCTATAAGGGTAGCTTATAAGTGTTCCAGTGATTTCTCAAACTATGGATCAGACGTATCCGTATTGGGGGGTACAAATGACAGAACAACAAATACGGGAAAGGTTGAACGATTATTATTGGCGATTCATCCAAATGAAGAGACATTACATGGGGCTCCTGCAGAAAATGACAAACACATTGAGTACTGATATTCCATATGGATCCATTCCAGGTCAAGCAAGTCATCAGAGTCAACGAAGTCGAGCAAGTAATAGAAGAAGAGTCAGTCATAGAAGCAGTTAAAGAAGTGTTTCCACACCTACCATACCAGAGAAGAGTGTGCAAGAAACTTATATAACACCTGAGTCCGGAGGAATGGATTTGACGACTCCAGGGGGTAATCAATTATTTGTGAATCTTTATACCCCGATTCCAAGAGTAAGAGGATTCACAGGGTATACCCCGGTTGGAGACGTTGGGGCATCCACTTCCAGCTTCCTTCAGTTCCTTACCCTAGTTATGGTGATGAAACTCAACCTTCTATAGTAGCCATGTTAGCACAAGGAAACTACCCTACAGGTGAAAGTTGGGTCTTTGGTCAACCAGGACATCAACGAGGAAATAATATGTAATTTTAATTTTATGTTTTAATTGAATCAAAAATATCTAATTTTGATTTTATGTATTGAATCAAAAACTAGTTTGGTTTAATTTAATTATTAATGAGTTGAGTTAATTTGATTGAACAATTTGATTGCAAGTTTAATTAATAATTTATTCAATTAACCTAAACAATAATCTCCATTACATTAATTTAATACTATACTACGCTCTTTTACAATATATAAATTAGGGCAGTAAAAACTTAAACACTTCAGTAAAAAATCTCTGACAATCTTGGGCCTTCTGTTTAGTTTCATTTGACGTATCTTCCATTCAATGCGCTCCTGAGAAGATTTTCCCTTATTTTTTGTGAGAAATACTACTAACTTTCAGATTTTCTTTACACTCATTTTTCTTGCCTTGAATTCTTCTTTTTCTTTTCGGTGCGACTTGGTTAACATCTAAAACCTGAAGAACTATTTTTTCATTCTCTATTTTCTTATAACCTTGATATATCTTACTAACTACAGCTTCAAGAATGACTCTAGAAAAATCTAGTTGTATTGCCAAATCAAGATTTGCAATTTGGGCCATTTTGAAAAAAAATAGTAGAATATAATTTAGAAAAGAAAATAGGAAAACTTTTTGGGTAAAATTTTTAGTGTAAGAACTTGATTTGAAAATGGTAATTTATAGGCGAGAGATAGTTATCCACCAAGTCTTTGTCGCTCGACCAAGACTATGACACGATGTGCATCCTCTCAAAGTTGAGCGTTTGAGAGGTCAATTTGATCATTTGACAGGTGCATAGTGGCTCATTTTGATCAAATTTGATCATTTGAGAGGTGCACAAGAACTGGCCTAACAATATAGAGAATTGAGAACAATTCAGATACAAAAATATGTTATCACGATACTACGCTTACAACATATAAACTAGGTCAATAAAAACTTAAATAAACACTTTAATAAAAATCTCGGATAATCTTTGGCCTCATGTTTATCTTCATTTGACATAACTTCCAATCGATGCTCTCTTGAGAAGATTCTTCTTGGTGTTTCTGAGTAGTACTACGGTTAACTTTCAAAAAATAATTGCCTTTATTTTACTTACCTTGAACTCTTTTTTTTTATCTTTTATTAGCTGCAGATTTGACTTGGTTAACATCCAAAACTTGAAGACCTCTTTATTTTTTATCATTATCTATTTTACTATAACCATCACATTTGTTACTAATATAAACTTCGAGTATAACTCCCGAAAAATCAAGTTGGGTTGCAATTTCTGCCAGTTGCAAAAATTATTATAAATAACTAAGAGTTTTAAATAGAAAATTAGTAAAAAAAATTGGTATAAGAAAAAAGTTTGGAAATTTAGGTATCTATAAGCGGCGGAGAGTTAGCCATTGGAGACCTAGTTTATGTCGAGCGATAAAAACTCTATCACTTGGCAGATTCTTAGTCGCTTACTACATTTCCCATAGTAGCGCGTCTAGTTTGCCATACCACCTGGCTTGGAAAACTATCAAATTTTCCCGTGCACAGGACTTGGCCTAAATTATATGAACTAGATTCAATAAACAAAAATGATTAACCATTGAGGTAGGACATATGCCAGGTCCTTTAAAAACAATCAAGTTTCTTCGTAGAAAAAATAACTTATATCTTCTCCACTTTAATAAAAAGCGTGTAATCTAAACTATGATGTAAATTTGTGCACCTCCTAAAAAGGGAGTGCATTTTTCACATTCTCGTAGAATGGTTGCATTGAAAATAAGAAATAACAACAAAAAAAAATGTAAAATCCAAAGTCTTTCTTTTTAATAAAACATTTAATTGGGGGATAAAAATTGCAGACACAACATTTTCACGTCCCTGGAATAGAAAAGTGGTGGCATCCACAAATTCAACAATTACTTCTACTACAAAAAGGGGGTCGGTCAGAAAACCCTAAATCCATATGTGAGCATATGCTCACGTAAATTTAAGAAGAACGAAATAAGAAAATTACTTTATCTATCAGTGAAGACTAAGCGTTTTTCAACGACAAAGCAAATAGAGAAGACCTGCTCTCACTACTCAATGTCAAATAAGGTTTAAGCCAATAGTTCCTCACATAGTCAAGCTTTTGAATCCAAGAAGAATAAGGACTACTCCTCGTGGTCCTATATTGTCCGTCGACAATCCTAGCAAGCTTGTCCGCCTGCTATCAAGCCAGATTGTCTGTCCTGCCTTTGCTCAAGACTTGATTATCCTGCTTCTAAACCCTAAGCTTACTTGTCAGCCCTAGACAAGCTTATCCAACGACTCTAGCTTGTCTGCATCAATTTCATCCAAGGCTTGTCCGTCCAGCCTTCAGCAAGTACCTGTTGCCCAACTGAAGCTTGTCCTCCCTGGTTCCAACATACTTGTCCGCCCATGGACAATGCTTGTCTATACAAGTCTTGTCTTGTCCAGCAACCTTCTAATCATGTTTTTTCGCGCCTTCCAAGTTGTACTTGTCCGATCAACTCCAAGTCCTTTTTTGGTCTTCCAACCATGGATCTCTACTTGTCTATCCATGATGGCCTTCTCGCTTGCCTATTTGAAGCTCAAGCCAACTGCAATATCTCTGGTAATATCTAACAACTAAGCCTTGTTATTTTTATTTTTATCTAAAATCGTAAAAATTTATATCGCAAACCCGGGTCTCATAAATATTAAATCCCAGAATTCTGCTGAGAATTTTAACATGGGTACTGAAATACATATCTCTCTTGTATGACTGAGCTTGTCAGAATACTACATATACGATCAAAATTACTGAATGAATCAACATTCATCACTGTATAAAATCATCAGAATAACATTGGTGCTCACTACATTTCCCATATTTTCTATGATTTTATACTACAAATCTCAAGCTCCTAGATGGATTGCCCACTAGTATAGAGCAAATTGAGTACTATTTGGTGATTCCGCATGTGAATTCCAAAATTACCTTATGACAAGAAGGAGGCTTAAGTTCCTGTCTCTCAAAATCTCAAAATCTCAAGCTCCAAAATTACCTTATGACAAGACTGAATGTATCAAGCATTCATCACTCTACAAAATCATCATAACAATATTGGTGCTTACCACGATATCCCGAGATGTTTTATGCTTTTTACATAAAATTTCAAGCTCCTAGATGGATTGCCCACTAGTATAGAGCAATTTGAGTATTATTTTGGTGCTATATTCCACAGATGAATTCCCAAAAATTACCCATGCCAATATTCACACTCAACTGAGCAATATTAACCTACTAAAACACCTATATATATATGGATTTATTTGATTAAAGTACCATGACTGTGTTTAAATTCAAAGTGAAAATCATGACAAACACAATTTAATAGCTTGTACTAGATAAAAATCCAACCCTAGTCACATTATCCTTGCTTAAAGAGACAAATAAAGTGAAGGAGTGAAAAAAAATTCAAATTAGGGTTTTCGAAACGCTTGAAAATAAATTCGCAACACTTATAAGCATGTCAGAAAGTACCTTCAAACCATAATTAGTATTTTCAAACCTTAATTGAGAAAATAGATTCGCAACACTTATAAGCATGTCAAAAGGTACTTTCAAACCCTAATTTGAGAAAGGGAAATTTCCTAACCCTAATTCCTAGACGTGTACGCCTTGTCTCGCTTGTGCGTTTTGCTTCTACAACAAAGGTTGCACGTCCCCACTCAAAAGTCAAGCATTGGCGTCATGTTTCTCTCCAAAATTTGGTATTTTTACTATCTTGCCCTCAACATGTGAGGCTGAGCACAAGAGTAAAAAAAACGTGGACGTTTGCTTCTTGAGAAATTTGGTGTTTTACTCTTTTGCCCTCAACAAGTGAGGCTTTGATAAAAGAGTAAAATATGAGCTGCTGGCTTCTTAACATACAAATTCAAACCCTAATTTTGAAGAGAGAGACGTCTCTACCTCTCTTGCCTTCCAACATATGCGCCTTAGCTAGAGAGCTAAGCTCACGTGATTCTTCTTAAAGGCAAAAGTCGTATTCTTCAGCATAGAAACCAAACTCACACGACTTGCTTCTTGTCAAAAAATTGACGTTATACTCTTTTTCCCTCAACAAGTAAGGTTTTGATCAAAGAGTAAAATGTGAGACGTCTTTCTTATGGACCAAAGCTTGGCGCTCTTCCCTCTTCCTTTCACTTGAATATCTTGATTTGGTGACCTTCTATTCCCTTCACGTGAATATCTTGACTTGGAAAATTAGGGTTTTGACAATCTTCAAAACCCTAAGATATACTAGGCCTCTCACACATATATTTTCGTATGTGGCCTCACATATAATTTTTTATGCCCAGCAGCATACACTTATTTTTACGAAATAAGCATGTCAATGCAAAATTAACTAAGATGGACATACTGCTCCTTATACAAAAATAAATACATATTTATTTTATTTTAGTCTGCTAGACTCATCAGTCTAGTAAAGAAAGACATGCTCATCAGTCTAGTCGCAAGACAGGATCATCAGTCTAGTCAGGCAAGACAAGTCTTTAATCAAAATACTAAGTAAGTCTCACTCGACTCAATAATATTAGTAGTACTCGATACTACAAAATTCACACGAGACATCAAATGTCATAAATGGGGGGATACTAATTAGGGTTTTGGTCTGGTGGTCTACGACATGTAGTGCAGCAGTGCACCCACTAAAGGGAAATTATGGAAAGATTGATCAACAATTAAGTGGAGGAGTGGTAAGTTGAGCAACCGTCCATTCAATCTCAATTGAAGTGGAGAGCAGTTCTCAGCACCTTTTCCACCTTCATCACTTTACCACTACTCAACCATCGACCCTTTCTTCCAAAGAAGAGATCATGTGGTTACAATAATTATGATATAAATAAATTTTTAATCTATTGAACAAGAGGAACAAGTCTGAAAATAACAAAAACTCTAAGTCAAACTCTGCGACAAGTCTAATTCAATCACTCAACTTTCTAATTGAGAGCATTGATCATAGCTATTCATACCAATTACATCATATTGAGTCTGATACTCTGACCTCAACCTTATCTTGCTTCCCTCTAAGACCAACCCTTTTTCTTCTCATTTTGTGACTGAAGCAAGACTGGAACGACCATTGCTTGGTTTAGGCCAGGATTGTACAGATTGATCTCTCAAATCTAAACAAAGAACTTCAACAGTACAAATGTTTAAGAATTGACGAATAATCACACGTTCACCCCACTTTTCTTAAATTAGCCTTCAATTCGTTTTTCCCAATAAACAACTGTAAAATGGTACTTTCAAATAAGTTCAAGAGATCAAGCTCGAACAAGACGAGCCTAAACTAAGAAATGATTGTTCACATCTTGTTTCGATCACAAAGGTGGAGAAGATTGGGTAGGTATTAGGGGAGGGAAGCAAAGAAGGTTGAAAAATCTCAGTGTGATGAGTGATTGCAGTATGTAGTGCAGAATGGATTATCTCTGGGTGTTGATGGTGAGTTTTTTACAAGGGCAGATCTTGTAAATTTACCTATGGCCCAGCATTAGAGACATATCTATAGGTATATATGTGCTAGGGTTTCACTAGCTTGATTCTCATGAGATGTTGACTACTTGTGAGGGTCTTCGTTTCAACGTAAACTGGTTGCATCAGCATTTGGAGAGTGTCAAAGAGGCTCATGCAGCAGCTTTGGCAGAAGGGAAATCCTTGAAGGAAGAATCCTCTAAAATTGAAGAAATGGCTCGAGATCTTCAGACTCGTTCAGAGAAATATGATGAGAGATTGTGAAAATTGTATCATCGCAGTTACCCTTTGCTCAAAGATTTATTTTAAGCTATAAGATAGATAACAAAATATTTTTTTAATAGTTTGAATAAAGGAAGTTTCAGATGAATGTAATGGATTTTGAATTTGAAAGTTCAAATATAAGTTTTTGGAATTATATTGAACTTATGAAAGGGAGGGTATTTTTTTAGGCGTAGTATGCCTTGAGCCACTTACCATTAATGACTGTCCCAACAACCTTTCCATTTATATTAACCATCTTGTAATACCCGCTTGTATGACCTTGGAGATCCCGTAAGGCCCTACCCACTTGGGAGAATTTCTGAGCGGACATATCTTGTCGAATATGCTTAGATGTCCTAAGTACTAGATCTCCTACTTGAAATACCTGTGGTCACACTGCTTTGTCTTATACCCTGGAAATCATTTTTTGATAAGTCTCTGCATATTTTTTTGCTTTGGCTCGCCTAGATTCGAGTATGTCTAAATCCGCTACTCGAGAACTTGGTATTTCGAACTCATCCCAATAAACTCCGCTTCAGCTGCGATTCTGGCTGATGGGATTTTAATCTCTGCAGGTAGAATTGCATCGGCCCTATATACAAGAGAATATGTTGAGGTTCCTGTAAAACCCTTTGGAGAAGTTCTGTATACCCACAAAGCCATAGGCAATTGTTCATACCATGTTTTTTGATGGTCATGAAAAGTACGACTAAAGATTCCGATGAGAGTTTTGTTGGTGCTTTCAGCTTGCCCATTCCCTTGAGGGTAGTATGGTATGGAGAATACCTGCTTGATGCCATAGCTTTTGAGTAATTTTCGCACACATTTATTTGCAAACGGAGTACCATTCTCTGTTACGATTTGTTTTGGTATCCCAAATATGCATACGATATGTTCCTTGATGAATGCCGCTATTGTTGCTCCGGTTGTACTTCTGAGAGGCACAACTTCGACCCATTTGATGAAATATTCTGTGGCAGTGAGTATGTACTCGTGTTTATTTGAAGAATAGTTTTCTCTTGCCTTGATGTTCTCCTTCGTGCATTTCCTTCAGGATAATCTGGATGTCTTCTTCTGCCAGACATAGCAACAAATCTCCACCAAAGCTTTTTCGGTAGAGTATTCCTTCGTGGAAGACAAATCTTTTGGATTTTTGGATCAAGTGTGCCGCTTCCCGCCTTTCCTGAGGTAGAATATTATCTTGAAGGTATTTGATATACGACTCCCGCCAGTCTCCGACACTATGTATAGTTAGTATTTCTGACTGTTGTGGCGGGATTTGACAATTAGGGCAAGATCCCAATAACAATCATGATCGAGCCTCCATGGTGGGCCAGTAATACCCAAAACGTTGAAGATGTCTATATAAGGTTATTACCAGTATCTGACCACATATCTCACGGTGTACCTGACTAAGTCGCCCTTGTGCCTCATTGTCTCCCAGGCATCTCGATAGGGATCCTTCTGAATTTCTATGATACGATATCCCATGTAATTAGAAGAAATATTTCAAATCCTTAAGACTGACCTTCCCTTGGATATGCGAGTTGCTGATCTCTTGGATGATAGGCGTCCTCCAGTCGTTGGTTTTTTCTTCATTAGGCTTATCCATCCGGGTTGAGGGCATGGTACGTCTCTGTACGGTGAGAGTTGCTTCTGAGTCTTCGAATTGGAGTTTCGAGGTTAGGGTTTCCAAGCAATCGGCGTATCTGTTGTTAGTACGCCTCGTATGTATAATTGTCGCCTCGGCAAAGTGAGTTAAGAGCTTTTGTACCTCGGCCCTATACAGGGCTAGTGTTGCTTCTTTGAGACAATATACGCCATTCATTTGATTCACTAGTAACTTCAAGTATCCTCTTATTTCTAGACGTGCGGCTCCAGCTTTCTTGGCTAGCGATAATCCCAGTAGAAAGGTTCATACTCGACAAAGTTATTGGTGCATTGGTAGTCCAACTTGAATGAATGCGAGAATACTTCACCTGTTGGCGAAACTAGTACAACACCATCTCCTCCAGTATTATTGTTAGGGGTAGCGGAGCCATCAAAGTATAAAATCAAAACTTCTTCTTCGGAGAGTGAGATGTCTGGGAATTCTACAGGTACATCTTCGTGTGTTGTAGTATCGTCTTCTCCTGGAAATCTGTAAGTAGATCTGCGACCGTTTGTCCCTTTATTATTTTTAGTGATACACATGATATGTCAAACTCTGATATTTCTAGCAACCATTTTGTTGCTCGTCCTATGAGAGCAGGTTTTGATAGTAAAAAATTTATAGGGTCATCCTTTTACATAACTACTACTCTATTTGCTAGTGGATAATGTTGAAACTTATGAACATCATGCACCAAGGATAGGAAAGCTCTTTCAAATTTGGGGTATCTTAGCTCTGCATCTCTTAATGTACGACTGAGATAGTAAACAGAACATTCAGTCTCCATGTCATCTTCTTGAGCCAATAGCGCTCCTATGGCCACTTCACTGGAGGCGGTGTAGAGAAGTAATGGTTTCCCTGAAGTTGGAGATTTCATAACGGATAGTGATAATAATAATTGTTGAATTTAACGAAATGTGTTTTGTTGTGTAAATGACCATAAAAAACTAACCTCTTTCTTCAACAGGGGTGTAAATGAAGCAACAAATTGATCTAATCCAGGGATAAAGCGTCAAATATATGATACATTTTCCCATGAATCTTTTAAGTTTTCTTACGGTGCGCGGTGGTGGCATGGTGGTGATAGCCTGTTTTTTTGTCGGGTCCACCTTGATCCCTTCTGTTGTTACCAGAAATCCCAGAAACTTCCTAGAGGATACACCAAAGGCGTACTTCAGAAGGTTCATCTTTAAATGATATTCTTGTTATCTCTCGAAAACTTGGCGTAGGACGTCTGCATGGGACGCTCTGGTTTTGGATTTCACTACCATGTCGTCGACATAATCTTCTACTTGCTTGTGCATCATGTCGTGAAAGATTGATGTCATGGCCCTTTGGTAAGTAGCGCCGACATTCTTCAATCTGATGGGCATCATTTTGTAATAGAAGTTCCCGATGGGAGTTCATAACGCATCATTCTCAGCATCGTACTCATACATCTTTATTTAATTGTATCCACTATAGCTATCCATGAATGAAAACGTGTCATGTCCACTGGTAGCATCCACGAGCATGTCGATGTTTGGAAGAGGAAAGTCATCCTTGGGACAGGATTTGTTCAGGTTCCTGAAGTCCACACAACATCTTATTTGTCCATTCTTTTTTTTGACGGGGACAATGTTAGCCAACCATGTGGGGTGTTGGATAGGTTTGATAAAGCCTGCTACTAGCAACTTCTGAATTTCGATCTTGATTTGTTCCTCGACTTCGTGTTTGAGTTGTCTGAGCGTTAGGAGCAACATGTAGATGATGAGTGGCTAGTTTGTAATCCAACCCTGGCATTTCTTCGTAAGTCCAAGCAAAAACGTTTTGATATTCCTTGAGAAGATTGGCAAGCTCTACTTTTTATTCTGGTGACAAGGATGAGCTGATTGAAACTGTTCATAGATTTTCTTTTGTTCCTAGATTGATGGTTTCAAGCGTATCAGCCATACCATCTGTACCTTCTTGTAATTGTCGCGGTGCGTCCTGGACCTTTTCATGATATTGCTCCTCATTGTTGTTGCATATCTGTGGGCGGGAGATTTTTCACATGTCTCCCTTGTTAATTGCTAACAACGATTGCGAAGGTAGACTATTCTTCCCTTGTTGTCACAGCTGGCTACAAAATTGTAGCCTCTTTTAGCAGGTTGAGGGTTTGTGACGCTAGATGTCCCGTAATGATAATCATAGGATCTAGCAGTTACTTCTTTGGCCCAGCTCTTGCAGTGAATGTTGATGGTTCGTCTGTTATCGATGCCCAGACAGGTAATAGCGTGTTGTAGACCTTTTTGGATGGTTCGACGGCATCATGTTCTGGTTTGAAGAACTCAGCATCATATATTGGAGTGTAGGGTGATGAAGACACTATTATGCGTATGATTTTCCCGGTCAGTACAGCTTTCACGCATTGATGATAGTGGAGGGAACACCCTTGTTATCGTGTAGCCATGAGCGCCCCAGTATCATATGGTATTCAGGTTCTTTTTAATAACATAGAACTTCACCTTGGACACTATATGAACAACTTGTAAATTTATATAAACATGGCCATATGAATTAGTGTGATTACCTTCGAAATCCTTTATCACAATGGGGTGTTGTATGATCTAATTATGAGGGACTTGAGCGTTCTGAGTGTAATGACGTTGGCAGATGCTCCTGTGTCGATAAAGCCTCTTTTAAATTCGGTTTCCTTGATATGAGCGGCGACATACAAGGCTCGATTGTGTCCTTCTTCGACCATCATGTCTTCCTCGGTGAAAGTGACGTTATTTATAGCTGGGCCGTCTGATATGGTTGTCTCTATTTCCATCGAAGACGGGATCAGGTGTGTGTCCACGGCTATTCGGTTGATAGCATCAAAGGTGTCGACACGTTGATCCTTAGAAAAGTGAAGAAGCTCGCACAGGTTTTCAATTCGAAATGTAGCTTCCTGGTTTATTGGTTTTTCCGCAGTAGTGAAGCTCCCAATATTATGAGGTGGAGAATCACCAGTTGAGAAATCAATCCCTGGACCGTGGAGCCTTGGCCTTGTGCGAAAGTGCTATGACATCCTACTTCTTATATTAATTTGACAAGAGAATAGAATAGATCACCTACCGCATCTTCCAGTCTTGCCCAAATTCTTGCTTGAGATTCTTGTCTTCGCATCAACTCATTCAGGGCGATTGGGGTTTCGACCACTTTAATAGTACCATTGGTGGTACGTGGGTTGGTGATGTCATTGACTGCTGGAGAGAGGTTGTGCGCATCGCCATTGATATTGACATGAGAAATGTTAGAATTGGAGGTAGTTGAATCTGACCTAAGACCAACCATTTTAAGATAGTTGAAGAATTGGATTCGTGACCGAGAGATTGATCTCCCACTGTGGTCGCCAACTGTTAGTACCTAAAAATTGATTTTAGAAAAAACAATGTACTTTAGAAGTAATTTATTTAGATTCAGAGATTAAAATCGTACAGAGCAAGCCTAAACCACGACAGTAGTCTTCCGCCCTACTTCGGTCACGATTAGAGGAAATGGGTTGATCTTAGGGGAGAGAAGCATAAAAAGTTGAAGGAATTATGTGTGTTGAATTATGTGTAGAGTTGCAAAACTATTAAGAGAAATCACAGATCTTATGAGAATTGTAAGCTTGTTGTGATTCTGAAATGTGCTAAGGAGCCTATTCATTATAATTTGGGAACACACGCTTCCTTGTAAAGTAGTGGAAGTAGTGAAGAGATGGAGAAGTGGAAGTTGTGGTGTTAATGGTGTAACCGCCTTGGAATCTTCGAGAAACCATTACTCCATTACTCAATTAACTACTTCAGCCTTCCCATTACCTTGTAACTTCCTTGTCATGGGATGTTTCCATGCCCACGTTGTTGTAACCGCCAGATCAAAACCCCATGTTTAATCTCCCCTATTATGATTTGATTTCTCGTAGAGTTAGTGGAGTCATGGACTCAAAACACGTGAATTTGTTGGAAGATAACGATATTGATGTGTCTATGTCAACACAGTATGATTATGGCCAAGTATTGGCGTTAATAGCAAAGGGGAAAGGCTGACACGAGTATAGGTGCAAGAGTGAAGGCCTAAAAGACGCATAAAGGGAAAAAAGGGAGAAGGATAGCATTAGTGATGCTGGCAGCGCTAACTAGTTAGCGCCTTTGCTAGCACGGACGCGCTGTCGGTAGCGCTAACTACTTAACTCATGTGCTAGCACATGCGCTAGCCCTGCTGGAAAGCTAACTAGTTCGCGTAGGAGTTATTGGTGCTAGCCTATTTCCTCCCTGGTGCGCATGTTTGACATGTTGGTTTTGTTTGCTTTTTCTGCCCTTTTTGGCACATGTGTATGCTACTTATTTGTGATAGTACTGCGGCTAGGGTTCGCTAAGGCTAGCACTCGCTAATGCCATAGTTATTTCTTATACCACTAGCTTTGACAATTATTAATGTCGTGGCCATATTTATGGACTATTTAGAGTTTCTCAGTAGCATGAGATTTTAATGTTAGCATTATGCTTAAATTTTATGCAGTGCATACATAACATATTCAAGAGATTCATCCGTGGAAGTTTGCAACTTGAGATTATGCTTGATGCGACTTTGTAATTAGATGGTATGCATCTAATTAGCATTTTTATTCTGATATGGCGTTACCTCTATCTTGAATGTTCGTAATTTGGTATAGGGCGTACGACAAGGCAGTACAACCACGAGTATTTCAAGTAAGGGATCTGGTACTTAGGACATCTAAGCGTATTCGAAAAGATATGTTCGCTCTGAAATTTGCTATAGAGTGGGAATGGCCTTACATGATCTCCAAGGCCATGCCAAGCGGGTGTTAAAAGCTGGTTAATATGAATGGATAGGTTGTAGGGGCAATTATTAATGGTAAGTAGCTCAAGGCATATTACGCTAAAAGAACATTCCTTTTCATAAGTTCAATATAATTCCAAAAACTATATTTGAACTTTCAAATTCAAAGTCCATTACATTCATGAAACATCTTTTATTCAAATTATTCAAAACAATAAAAAAAAAACAAGAATATTATGTTATCATCTTACAGCCTAAAATAGATCTTTGAGTAGAGGGTAACTGCGATGATGCAATTTTCCCAATCTCTCATCATATTTCTCTAAACGAGTCTGAAGATCTCAAGCCGTTTCTTCAATTTTAGAGGATTATTTCTTCAAGGCTTTCCCTTCTTCCAAAGCTGCTGCATGAGCCTCTTTGATACTCTCCAAATGCTGACGCAACCAGTTTACATTGAAAAGGAGACCCTCGCAAGTAGTTAACATCTCATCCCATTCATGGATTTTGAAGTCTGTAACCGTATATGGAAGCGCATCGTCTATTTCAGAAATACTCGGGAGGAGTCCTGCGACGGCTGTTACAAGGATGGGAATATGACTCTTCACCAGCTTTTGTAGCAATATACCCGTACTTCTTCCATATCTTTGTGTAGAGATTTGCATGATATTTTGGCACAACAATATATATATATATATATATATGGAGTATTTCAGTACTTGTACTGTACTCACTTCTACCATGTTGATTGGGCTGATCCTAGATGGATTAGCCGCTAGTATAAAGCAAAATTGTCCTCAAAATACCATTGGAAAACTCCTAAATAGATTGGCCGCTAGTATAAAGAAATATTGTCCTCAGGATGCCACTGATGCTGGTTGCGACAACCCTTCAGATGGTCTCTGCCTATATAAAATATACACTTAGCACATACCCTTATTCCTGGATGAGCTACTACACCATTCTCGAATAAATATGTTAATTAAATGCATACCATCTAAATCCAGAGTCGCATCGAACATCATCTCAAGTCGCAAACTTTCACGGCTGAATTCCTTGAATATGTTCTGTATGCACTACATAAAATCCAAGCATTACACCAACATTAAATCTCATGCGACTGAGAATCCCTAAGCAGGCCATAAATATGGCCACGACATTAGTGAATGCCATTGCTAGCGGTGCATGGGCAATGGCCATGACACTAACAAGCGCCAACCTTAGCAAGCCTTAGACATGCTCCCAACACCAGCAAAGTGCTAGCCCTAGTGCCTGCACCAACGCCATAACGTAATACTGCTAGCACCAGCATCAACTCACAATGCTACCAGCCAAGGCCAAAGACCACGTTAGGGCCAACACTAGCGCTAGCGCCTAGGCCAGCGCAAGTGCCAAAACTAGTGCTAAGGCCAGCGCAAACGCTAGTAACACCATCGCTGAAGCCAGCACCAGCTAGCTAGCAACACCAGCAACAGCGCTTCCGCTGGCACCAGCGGCTACGTCTGCTGCACTATCCTCGCTTGTGCCGCGCCAATGCTCGTCTCTGCGCCATTCTCACTTGCTTGTGCTAGCATCATCCTCCGTTGTTAGCGCCAATCACCTAGGCCATAACCACGATATTAATATGTGCTAGCAACACCTCAATTGCGCCTATAACATTCACATGCGCCATTGTTGCTAACCAATTTTCACGTTGTAAACATGCCACAAATGTGTTATTACTATGCAAAGTTGGCATAAAGCTTATCGGTAACATTATTACTCACGTGCTTTGAGTCTATGACTCCACTAACTCCTACGAGAAATCAAAATATGTTACATGGGGGGGTTCTTCATGGGTATTGGTTTGGTGGTTTACAGCAACATGCGGTGTGGCAACACCCCAAGATGTGAAAGTTACAAAGTAGTGGTGACAGTTGAAACGGTTATGAAGATAATGGAGTAATGGTTTTCAGAAACTTCCCAAACATAATGGGCGGTTATACCACTATCCCCACAATTTCCATCTCTCCATCTCCTCACTACCTCCACTACTTACAAGGAAATTCATGTGTTCAAAAACTACTATAAATAAGCTACTTAGCCCATTCAGAATGACAAAATAAGCTTCGCATTCTCATAAGTTATATTATTCTCAATAGTTCAACACCCTTACACACAATTCAATACATACATTTTCTTCAGCTTTCTATGCTTCCCTCCCATAAGATAAACCCATCTTCTCTCATTATGACCGAGACATGACGGAACGACCACTTCGTGGTTTAGGCTTATCCTATACGATTTTGATTTCTGAATCTAAAGAAAGTACCACAACGGTGCATTTATTTTTCCTAGAAGCAATTTTTAGGTACTAACACTGGGATAAATCACTAAGTCTGTATATCTTGTCTCTTAATTCTCTTTATTCTTTTTTTGAATAGATGAAGTCATCTATTTATATTTGGAAGAGACACTGATTTCTCGTAAGTGGTGGAAGTCACAAAAGAAGTGAAGGAGTAACGGTTATGGAGATTGTAGTGGAGTCATGTCCAAAAAATAGGGAGGACTTGTATAACCACTACTCCTCATGATCTCAACTGTCTTATAACTGTCCCACTACTTGTTACCTTCTTGTTCGTGGATGTGTTTCCACAACGTACGACTGCCGTAGACCGCCACACCAATACCCCAATGAGAATCCCCACATGTGTTGTATTTGATATCTCGTAGAAATAGTGGAGTCATGGACTACCACTTTGTTTTAATTCAATTCAAGGACTTGCTAGGTCAGTGAGGTAAGTTGCACAACTCACTAGATTGACAATCAAACTGATCACTACTAAGTCTGATAAGTTTTAGTGGTTATGTACTATCTTAGGAGTAACATGGCATAATTTTAACGGCCAAATGTTAGCTTAGAAGTGACTTGGCATAAATCTGGATGATATCCGAGGCCAAGATTGTGTGAAGGTTCTTAAGGACCAGTCGTAGCGCGCTTAAGAACGAGGCTTGATAGATAGCTATATGAGGCTAGTGCTGGTATTAGGCCAGCGCTATGAAAAGATGTGTGGAGCGTCCCTTGGGGACGTAGCCTAGATGAGGCTAGCGCTTTTGAGCTAGCGCAAAGTATGGCGCGTCCCTTGAGGATGCAGCCTAAAATAAGGTTGGCGCTTTAAGTTGGCGCAGAGTGTGGAAGGTCCCTTGGAGACGATGCTAACGTTGGCTTTTAACCTAGCACAGGAATATGGCGCATCCCTTGGGGACGCGACCTAAATAAGGCTGACGCTTCGAGTTGGTGTAGATTGTGGCGCATCCCTTGGGGACGCGGCCTAAATAAGATTAACGCTGGCCTTTGGGTCATTGCAAAAATATTGTGGCGCGTCCCTTGGGACGCAACCTAAATAAGGCTAGCACTGGTGCTTTAGCCAGCGGAAAGTGTGGCACGTCCATTGGGGACGCGACCTGATAAGCTAGTTTTAGCCTTGGCACAAAAGTGTGGAGCGTCCCTTGAGATGCAATATATGATCTAGTGTTATCCTGGTGCTAACACGGAGAAGCTAGGGCTATCTTAGAGCTAAGGCACATCGTGCTCCTTTAGAGGTATTTACATTTGATTGTGGCGCGTCCAAGAGGAACTACATATAATTTATGGCACGTCCTTGTTGCTAAAGTGGCATATTTTAGGGTCAGGATGGCGAATTGTGATGTGTTCTTTGCGAGCAAGATATTAAGCTAGAATTTATTCTCAAAGATCAGGCATTAGTTATTTTCAGAATTGATAGATGTTATTGGAACATCGATACGCATTCGAGACAAGTTCAAGGAATTCAGCTGTGGAATTTATGCGACTTGAAACTGGTTCGATATGGCATAAATATTGTGAATATTTGAGAGGCTACAATATCATTTTAGAATACCTTTATCTATTTGTAGAGATTGTATTCTTAATTTTCCTGCAAAATATCAGTAGAGATACAATATTTCATGTTTTGATATAAAGCTAGAAGTATGCGCATAAATATGCGCATATACATCTATGCTCTTGCTGCTAGGCAGAGAATGATTTTATAATTTTAGACCTTTTCAAAAACCCATCATCTACATTAAGTCCCCTGCTTAGTGAGGAACAATAATATTGCATAGTAAGCATTAGATGGTGGTAATACGCTTATAGCAAGTATATATGCATAATCGAAATTTTAAAAGTATAGGAAGATGTACTTAGCTTCTGGTCCTGGGTACTGATGTGTGTCGTTGGTGCAATCAAATTAGTGATCTTATTTCCATTCAATTAAATAATAATATAATGGAAGTCAAGTTCATTCCCACGAGGAGTGAGGTGTTTTAGTTGTTCAAAGTGTCACAAAGGGGGTTTTATTTTAGGTTTTAATGAAAGTAAACAAAGCAATTAAAATTAATTAAGTTGTAAGCAATGGAGAGAGATATGATCAAAGAATCCTTTTTCGTTACTAAGCAATCATTGAGTTACTATACGCATTTACTCTTTATTCATCGCAAAGAGTCCTTTGGTTACTGGCTATCGAAACGCTCGAATACCAGATTCTATTCGTCTAAACCACCTAGAATTAACGCACTCTAAGTGTAATTTGGCCAAATGATTTATATTTTATGAATTTATAGATTGATTCTAGTAGTTAGACTCTTAGCGTAAGGTCCACCTTCTAGTGTTTGCTTAACACGCGATAGCTCCACAGAATCCCTCTGCAAGGTTTCACGTGTTCTACTTGTCGTAGATGGTGGGTTTTTGACGAGGGAGAAAATCATAATATTTCTTTTGCTCAGCTGCAGAAGCATGAAATAAATATGTAAAAAATTTCTGACGCGATATCAGAGTTATAAATACATACTGTTATCTTATATTCCGCAAGAGAATTGAGAATGCATATTCATCTCATAGCTGCAATAGCTCTGTAGCTATTTATATATTTATGCACTTTCAAAATTTTAGGGCTTTACCTAGCTAAACCCTCGTTATTTCATGTGCATCCATATAAACTATTTTTATTAATCAGAATACGTTGATTATATAAAATTATGAACATTCAGAATAGAGGCTACGCCATATCTGAATAAAAATGCTAATTAGATGCATGCCATCTAATTGCAGAGTCGCATCAAGCATTATCTCAAGTTGCAACACAGCTGAATCTTTTGAAAATGTTTTGTATGCACTGCATAAAAACTTAAGCATAAATGCTAACGTTAAATCTCATATGATTGAGAAACCCCAAAACAGGCCATAAATATGGCCACGACATTAGACGGATGCTAAAGCTAGTGGTGCACTTGCAATAACCATTGCACTAGCAAGTAGCAGCCTTAGCGAACCCTAGCCACAGTCCCAACACCAATGAGTAGCACACACATGCGCCAAAATTCTAGAAAAAGCCAAAAAACCAACAAAAACCAAAAAGCAAAAAGAACTGACAAACCATGCGCCAAATAGGCCCTAGCAGTGTTAGCGCTAGCACCAACGCTAAGCTTAGCGCTGCTAGCAGCCGGGCTAGCGCTAACACTCTTTCTCGCTAGCGTTGCTAGCACCCCTATTCCTCACTAGCGCCATTGCTAGCACTCTTCCTCGCTAGCGCATTGATAGCAGTCCTTTTTTTTGCGCCATTGCTAGCACTAGCACTTTGTTAGCCATTCTAGCCTCGCTAGCTCCTTGATAGCAGCGCTAAATTTGCTAAGCCTCGCTAGCAACATCATGGCTAGCGCTAGCACCTAGTTAGCTATTTTAGCCTTGCTATCTCCTTGCTAGCAGCGCTAACTTCGCTAGGCATCGCTAGCAACACCATGGCTAGCGCTAGCACCAAGTTAGCCATTTTAGCCTCGCTAGCTCCTTGCTAGCAGCGCTAACTTTTCTAGGCCTCATTAGCAACACCATGGATAGTGCTAGCACCAAGTTAGATATTTTAGCCTCACTAGCTCCTTGCTAGCAGCGCTAACTTCGCCAGGCCTTGCTAGCAACACCATGGCTAATTCTAGCACTCTGCTAGCCATGCCAACTCCACCAACTCTTACGAAAAATCAAAACATGTTACATGGGGGGATTTTTAATGGGTTTTGGTCTGGCGGTTACAGAAACATGCGGTGTGGCAACACCCCATGATTAGAAAGTTACAAAGTATAGTAAAGGTTAAAGCAGTTAATAGAGTAATAGAGTAATGGTTTCCCGAATATTCCAAGGCGGTTATACCATTATCCCCACGAATTCCATTTCTCCATCTCTTCACTACCTCCACTACTTACAAGGAAATCGAGTGTTCCCAAACTATTATAAATAGGCTGCTTAGCCCATTTAGAAAACATAACAAGCTTATCATTCTGTCAAGCTTTGTTATACTCTCAATAGTTCAACATCTCTATACACAATTCAACACACAAATTACTTCAACTTTCTTTGCTTCCCTCCCCTAAGATCAACCCATTTTCTCTCCTTGTGACCAAAGCAAGGAGAAACAGCTACTATCGTGGTTTAGGCTTACCATGTACGATTTTGATTTCCGAATCTAAAGAAAGTACTTCAACAATACATTTGTTTGCCTAGAATCAATTTTTAGGTACTAATAATTGGCGATCACAGTGGGAGATCAATCTCTCGGTCACGAATCCAACTCTTCAACCATCTGAAAATCAATTATTCAATTGTCTGAAAACAAGGTGAGTTTTACGTCTGGTTCATAAACTAAATTCTATTCGGTCTAGCAACCAATCTCAATTCCATGCATTACAACGCCGGTGGAGTCCCACATGTTACTCCAGAATTCATCTTGTCTGTTCAAACTCCCTTGGAACCTATGGATGCTCAAAGCCCGACCATAATAGTTGATATCATGAAAATTCTAAATGATATCATCACAAATCAAGCTGATATTACCAAGATCTAGAACGAGATGTTTCATATTTTGAGAATTCTTATAAATGAGTTTTCAAGGAAGCCAACAAATATTCGCCCTAGGGGTAATACTACTGACTTCGGGATTAACGCCGATGGTGTTGATTTTTCTTGTAGGCTCCGTGTCTTCAACCATGACGACGAAGACGAAGTACATACCCATGATGAACGAGAACTGGAAAGGAAAAATAAACATATCTTTACTGTTTGTGAAGACTTGGAAAAACCTCCTCGGGTTAAAAAAAAACTCATCGGATTTATCACACTGCAATCAACATCCTTACAAGAAGAGCAAAATACCAGTCTGCAAATCTTTGCTGGAAATTTTATATTTTCAGACTTTCTCTGATTTCCAAGAGGCTGTCCAGCAATCCGCAACAACTGCTCCAGCCTTGTTGAAGAGAATAAGGCCCGTATGAGAAAGAAATTGCAACGACAACAGTGGAAATAGACGACTGGTCAACAAGCAATACTTTGTCAAACCTTCCATAAATGATATCACTGACAAAGGAGCCAAGAGGAAGGAAGCATCTCAACCAACTTCGCAGACTAAGCGCGCCGCATAGACCCCAACAACAACCCCAACACCAATTCAAGGAAAAGGCTCAGTCAAGATTCCGCGTCAAACACAATAAACTAAGACAGATACAACGATCCCAGACTTCCCCTTCCCTGTGGACGAGGTCCTTTGTAACACCCGTAATTTTCACATGACGCTTACTCATGGACGCGTCATGGCCTGGGTTGAAGCTTCGTCCTAAGTTTATAAAGCTTACCCAGATATGCATTGGGTTTGGATGCCTTGACCTTGAATTATAGTATTAAGTCCCTATTACGCGTGATGCGTATTCAAGGAGGCTTGATAGTGCAAAGGCACTATTACACCGAACCGAAGTTGCGTAAGTGAGAGCATCATAGTGCTAAGGCACTATTATGCCGTGATGCATGATCCAATGTATCACCGAGCCGAAGTTACGTAAGTGAGAGAATCATAGTGCTAAGGCACTATTATGCCGTGATGCATGATCTAATGCATCACCGAGCTGAAGTTACATAAGTGAGAGCATCATAGTGCTAAGTCACTATTATTCCGTGATGCATGATCCAATGCATCACCGAGCCAATATCGCTATTCGATAAATGCATCATCGAGCTAAGAATGCTCGGCTTTGGCAAAAAAAATTCATTTTCGGCCTTGCAGTCGATGGATGGCCCTTACCTTTCAAATATTTATTTGTGGAAATGCAAATAAAACATACATAGGGAGGGAGCTTTGCTTGAATGTGCATGAGCGGTAATGCACATATAAATGCGATGTAGCCTATACGATGGAGCATACTTGATGCTCATCAGCGTGTTTAATTGTAGCTTACCCGAGAATGCTTCGCTTGGCTTTGGCAAGAAATCTTCATTTGCGGCCTTGCAGTCGATGGATGACCCCTACCTTTCTAATATTTGTTTGTAGAAATGCGAATACAACATATATAGGGAAAGAGCTTAGTTGGAATGTGCATGAGCGGTAATGCACATGTAGATATTCAAAGTGGCCAATACGTTGGAGTATACTTGATGCATAAGCATCAATATGCTTGTAGCTTAACCAATGAAGCTTGAATGTGCATGAGGGGTAATGCACGTATAGATATGCGAAGTGGCAAATACGTTGGAGCATACTTGATGCATAAGCATCAATATGCTTGTAGCTTAACCTATGAAGCTTGAATATGCATGGGGGGTAATGCACATGTAGATATGAGAAGTAGCCTATACGTTGGAGTAAACTTGATGCATAAGTATCAATATGCTCGTAGCTTAGCCGATGAAGCTTGAATTATGCGAAAGCATCTTTCGATCGTGTTACGTACTTGATAATGCATAATTTGCATAATAAATAACGATAGTTATGCACATGCTAGTGCATACCTTGCGAAAGCCCTTTGGCCTACACAGACTAGGCTTTGCTTGGCCTTTGGCCTTGCGATGAAGTTGGAATCGAAGTTGGCTTTGCCTTAATAGGCTTAAGTTGCTTGTCCCTTTCAAATTGACCCTTTGATGAACTACGGTCATGCTTGATCACATCAAGGTACGGGTTGGGTACGTAAGTAGCCGCAATGGAATGCATTGAGGTGCAACACCTTGTCTCTCATATCATCTAATTTCGGAGATGATTGCGACATTATGGTAACTCATATCATCTGGCTCGGCAATGCTAAGCAAGAGATGATTGTTGCCACACTTTATGAGGTAGTTGCAATTCCATTTGATAGATTGTTCATACTTCCTTGGAACCGTTGCGGCATGGAATGGTATGTGCCTGGATGTTGCACTTTTTGCAAGAACAAGATAAGTGCAGGCTCCAATGCATGGTCGAAGTAAAATTAATAAAGCGAAAGCTTAGGCTTGAAATAGCCTAGATGTTGGTCCAAGGCATAAGTTAGGCCTGGACAATAAAGCAAAATTATGTGATGCTTGCCAAAGGAATCCCCATTAGCTTGTATATCCTTCAACCCTTGGTATAATGAGGGTAAGTTGGAAGAGTATGCTAGTTAAAGGCATTCACCATGGGCTTTAATGGCCTTGCACCCTTTGTAGGACAAAGGTGTGTTGGAACGATATGGAGACTACGGTTTGAGTACCATGCTTGCAAAGCATGTTTCGAAAGGCAAATATGCCTGGAACGGTATAAACGTAGCTTGATGATGTGGGAACTACATTTCGAGTATAATGCTTACAAGGTAGGCTTGGAAATCAAAAATTTACCTGCACTTTCCAGCGAGAAGTTAGGATTTAAGGTCGGGTTACACTCTTTTAAATCACGCATCGGGGAGTTCTGGCCTCCCACCGCAGCGCGCTAGAGGAGGAATTTTCCAGTCCGTGACATCCTCAAACTGTTGGAATTATGGATACAAAATGGAGCTATCAAGTTACTGCCTGTGCGACACCCACCAACCAAAGAGGATGTGTCAGATCCAAAATAGTGTCACTTCTAAATATTTGTCAACCATCCCACCAGTGAATGTAGTGGTTTAAGGCGTACCTTTAGAGGAAAGATCGACTAATGAGAGCTATGTCTGGGGAATGAAGGTATCCACAAAGATCCACTCTCGGTCAGGAGCTTCACTCTCTTTGGAGACTCAGTCAATAGAACTGTCTAATTCATGATGGCGCGCATAAGTGAACTTCTTTACTTGTCAAAGACGCAACGAAAATATATTTTTACCCCCCTCAATCGTGTTGTGTCGGGCAAGCGCTTACTCTTTGCTGAAAAAGCTACTGTATATCCTGAGACCACTTCAGAAGACATAATCATCAAACATAATAACAACCTAGCTGGGGACTTCTCACCACTGCCTATCTCAAGGATACCGAGTTTGAAAAAAAGCTAATCGATGCGGGGACTGACGTCTGTTTATGGTGGATTTTTGACAAAGGAGAAAATTTTTATATTGCCTTTTGCCTAGCTGCAGAAGCACAAAATAAATATACATAATTTCCTAACATAACATCAGAATTATGAATACTACTTCTATCCCACATTCTGCAAGAAAATCGAGAAGGGATATTCAACTCCTGGCTAAATTAGCCCTGTAGCTCTTATTGTATGCATATCCACCACAAAAAATTCAGAGTTATATACAAATAAATCCTCGTTATTTCATGTGCATTTAAACAAACTATTTGTATAGGACAGAATACACTGATTATACAAAATTGCAAACATTTAGATTAGAGGCTAAGCCATATCTGACTAAAAACGCTAATTAGATGCATACCATTTAATTGCTGAGTCGCATCAAGCATAATTTCAAGTTGCAAACTTCTACGGCTGAATCTCTTGAAAATGTTCTGTATGCACTGCATAAAAGTTAAGCATAGAATGCTAACAATAAATTTCATACAATTGAGAAACTCTAAATAAGCCATAAATATGGCCACGACATTAATAAATATCAAAGATAGTGGTGCATATCCAATAATTATGGCAGTATCAAGTGCTAGCCTTGGAAAACCTTAGTCGCACTCTCATTACAAATAAGTAGCACACACATATGCCAAAAGGCCAAGAAAGAGCCAAAAGGCCGAAAAACTAACAAAGCACGCGCCAAACAGGCCATAAGGCCGTTAGCACTGGGCTAGCTCCAGCGCAGCGCTAGCACTAGCTCTAATGCTAACTTGTTAGCGCTGGCCAACAGTGCTAGCGCCATTGCTAGCATTCTTTTTCTCTCTAGCACCATTGCTAGCATTCTCGTTATTTTGCAGTGCTAACTTTGCTAGGCCTTACTAGTGAAATCATGGCTAGTGCTAGCACTATCCTGAGTTCATGACTCCACCAATTCCTACGAGAAATCAAATCATGTTACATGGGGGGAATTATTCATGGGGTTTTGTTCTGGCGGTTATAGCAACATGTGGCGTGGTAACACTCCATGATCTGGAAGTTACAAAGTAGTGGTAAAGCTGGAGCAGTTGATGAGACGACGAAATCGTGGTTTTCCAGAAACTCCCAGGGATAATTGGCGGTTACAAAACTATTATAAATAGGCTCATTAGCCTATTTCAAAATCACAACAAGCTTACAATTTTCATAAGCTCTGTGACTTTTCTCAATAGTTCTGCAACTCTACAAATAATTCAACACACAAAATTCCTTCAAATTTCTTTTCTTCCCTCCCCTAAGATCAACCCATTTCCTCTCATCGTGACCGGAGCAGGGCGGAACGGTTACTATCGTGGTTTAGGCTTGCGCTGTACGATTTTGATCTCTGAATCTAGATAAGGTACTTCTGCATTATATTGTTTTTCCTAGAATCAATTTTTAGGTACTAACAACGTCAATTTCATCATTGTCAAAACCCTGAGAGCTGCTGGGATTTCTAGACGTGAGGCTCCACATGCACCAACAACGCTTGAAAAATCCGAAGAAAAATCCAAGAACGCCTATGGCTACGTTACTCTCGAAGTAAACATGGGTGACGTTCAAACATGCACTAAGTTTCAAATTATCAAAGAAGATCTCGACTATGACATGATCTTGGGATGCCCATGGGTTCACAACAACAAGGAAGAAGTACCTTCCTCATCGACGTCGACACCACCAAGAGTCTCCATTAAGCCAGCAGAACCTCACTGCTTGTAGCCCGAGTTGCGTCGCGTAATGGATCTGGATATGAAGCAATTACCTGGGGAAGACGTGGCCTCATACATCCGAAGGTTCCGCGAATAAGTAAGTCATGTTCAACAACTCTCTTTGCAACCGACTGCCTCGTGACCCGTCAAAGCTAGGGGACTTGACCCGGATACCAATTCCACTCTGACTCGGCGATGTGAATGGGAAGCTAATCCTTTTTATTATTTTATTAAATAGGTAGGAGTCGCCTTTGATGAAAATAAGAAAACTAGTAACTCAATTATCCTAGAAACGCGTCGTGAATCTGAGGTACCAAAACCCAATCCTTTCCAAGTCGGTGACACAACCAAGAAAATTACCACCTCTCCTAGAGAAAAGCCACATCTGGACACTAAAACTATATTAAGTGGATGCTACAAACTAGTCAATACTGATAAGTTCACAGGGGTATTCGATGTGGCAAGTGGCTTAAAGTTGTCAAGACTTAACACTTCATCACCCCTGACAAAGTTGTTAAGGCTTAAGCACTTTACACCCCCTAGCAATATTTCTCTATTTTTACGCAACATTCGTAATTCCTCCAAAATGTTTGCAGTGCCTTGTAATCATACTTAGGATTTCAATTTATTTGAACAAAGTATTATTTCTTTCTCTAGAAAATCCTTGCAAACCATTCAAAATCTACCTACTCAAAATTCCAAAATAAAACCCCAAAAAAATCGCGTATCTCAGAAACACATATAAAAAAACCCCCTAAAAACCTACTATTTATAAAAGACCTCTGAAGACTAGTTCAGCACCATCATCATATGCTCTCTCCACCTCTGACAGGGCTTCAGTTGCAAGCCTCAACTCTCAGGATAGTCTTTCAGGATCATCTATAGCCTTGGTAATTGCTTCTAGGACGAAGATGCGCCTAATTTCTTCAATGTCTCCCGAATGGCTCTCATATGACGACAAAGCCATCCAACAACAAGCTTAGACGTTTCAGCTTCCTCCAAGATTCGGGTCCTATAAAACGTGAAGTCAAACTCGACTCTAGCATTCATATACTTAGTTGGTGCAGTTTTCATCGCATAGCGTCCTACGCAACGACACCACTTCAAAAACCATCTTCGGCAGTTGCATCCGAAGAATCATGTGAACAACACTCGGGGACTGAAGGTTTACACGAGCTCCCCTCACTATCAAGAACCTCTCCAAACACAGAAGAGACAGTCAACCAAACTACGTCGACAGATCCGGTGGGAGCCTGCAGCCCCTGACGAGGTAAAAATGCATCCCAAGCCTACTCAAGAAAACACAACCTTATGAACCTGCTCCAACGTATAGGCTACTTCGCATACTACATGTGCATTACCCCTCATGCACATTCAAGCTTCATCGGTTAAGCTACAAGCATATTGATGCTTATGCATCAAGTATGCTCCAACGTATTGGCCACTTCGCATAACTATATGTGCATTACCGTTCATGCACATTCCAACAAAGCTCCCTCCCTATATATGTTGTATTCACATTTCTACAAACAAATATTGGAAAGGTAGGGGTCATCCATCAACTGCACCGCAAATGAAGATTTCTTGCCAAAGCCAAGCGAAGCATTCTCGGGTAAGCTACAGTTAAACACGTTGATGAGCATCAAGTATGCTCCATCGTATAAGCTACATCGTATTTATATGTGCATTACCGCTCATACACATTCAAGCAAAGCTCTCTCCCTATATATGTTTTATTTGCATTTCCACAAATAAATATTTGAAAGGTAAGGGCTATCCATCGACTGCAAGGCCGAAAATGAAGATTTCTTGACAAAGCCGAGCATTCTTGGCTCGGTGATGCATTGGATAATGCATCACGGCATAATAGTGCCTTAGCACTATGATGCTTTCATCGAATAGCGATATTGGCTCGGTGATGCATTGAATCATGCATCACGGCATAATAGTGCCTTCGCACTATGATGCACTCACTTACGCGACTTCGGCTCGGTGATGCATTGGGTCATGCATCACGGCATAATAGTGCCTTAGCACTATAATGCTCTTACTTATGCAACTTCGACTTGGTGATGCATTGGATCATGCATCACGACATAACAATGTATTTGCACTATGATGCTCTCACTTACGCAACTTCGGCTCAGTATAATAGTCCCTTTGCACTACCATGCCTCCTCGAATACGCATCACGCGTAATAGGGCCTTAACACTATAGTTCAAGGTCAAGGCATCCATACCCCAATGCATATTTGGGTAAGATTTATAAGCTTAGGATGAAGCTTTAACCCATGCCATGACGCGTCCATGAGTAAGCGTCATGCGAAAATTACGGGTGTCACATGAGTAAGCGTCATGCGAAAATTGCGGGTGTTACATTCTTAAAACCTTCAAAGAATTTCGTCCCCGAAATTTAACTCAAAACTATTGTGGACAAGCTTCATCGATTAAGGTTTCCTATGCATATGTCCCATTCCATGATGCACAGAAATCTCACAAGGGTCCGATGTTTGCTAATGAGCACAAATTAGAACCTTCTGAATATGCGTCCCATACCGCATCCCAGAATCCTAATAGGGCCCACAATTGGCCATAAACGCCAATTGAAACCTTCCGAACATACGTCCCATACCGCATGCTCGAGGATCAACAAAGGTTTTTATAACTGTAACGAGAAAACTCAAATTGGATCCCTAAACATGCGTCCCATACCACATGCTCAAGAATGTAAAAGAATTTACTCAACACGAGATCTTAAGTGGACGTCCCATACTATCACGGAACGGAAAATTCCGCCTCCGGCACTTTGCGCTAGGCAGGCCAGAACTCCCCGATGCGTGATTTTAAAGAGTGTAACCCGATTCTAAAGCCTAACTTCTCGCTGGAAGGTGCAGGTAAATTTTTTCTTTCCAAGCCTACACTGTAAGCATTATACTCGAAACGTAGTTCCCACATCGTTCAAGCTACGTTTATACCGTTCCAGGCATAATTGCCTTTCCAAACATGCTTTGCAAGCATGGTGCTCAAACCGTAGTCTCCATATCGTTCCAACACACCCTTGTCCTACAAAGGGTGCAAGGCCATTAAAGCCCATGGTGAATGCCTTTAACTAGCATACCGTTCAAACTTACCCTCATTATACCAAGGGTTGAAGGATATACAAGCTAATGGGGATTCCTTTGGCAAGCAACACATAATTTCGCTTTATTATCCAGGCCTAACTTATGCCTTGGACAAACACCTAGGTTATTTCAAGCCTAAGCTTTCGCTTTATTAATTTTACTTCGACCATGCGCTGGAGCCTGCACTTATCTTGTTCTTGCCAAAAGTGCAACATCCAGGCACATACCATTCCATGCCGCAACGGTTCCAAGGAAGTATGAACAATCCATCAAATGGAATTGAAACTACCTCATCAAGTGTGGCAACAATCATCTCTTGCTTAGCATTGCCGAGCCAGATGATACGAGTTACCATAATGTCGCAATCATCTCCCATATTAGATGATATGAGCGACAAGGTGCTTCACCTTAATGCATTGCATTGTGGTTGCCTACATACCCAACCCGTACCTTGATGGGATCAAGGATGACCGTAGTTCATCAAAGGGTCAATTCAAAAAGGGACAAGCAACTTAAGCCTATTTAGGCAAAGACAACTTCGATTCCAACTTCATCGCAAGGCCAAAGGCCAAACAAAGCCTAGTCCGTATAGGCCGAAGGACTTTCGCAAGGTATGCACCAGTTTGTGCATAGTGCATTATTAAGTACGCAACATGGGTGATTGATGCTTTCGCATATTCCAAGCTTATCGGCTAAGCTACGAACATATTGATGCTTACGCATCAAGTATGCTCTAACATATAGGCTACATCGCATAGCTATATGTGCATTACAGCTCATGCACATTCAACCAACACCTCCTCCATATATATGTTTTATTCGCATTTCTACAAACAAATACTAGAAAGGTAGGGGTCATCCATCGATTGCAAGGCCGAATTGAAGATTTCTTGCCAAAGCCAAATCAAAAAATTATCGGTTAAGCTACAATTAAGCACGCTGATGAGCATCAAGTATGCTCCACCGTATAGGCTACATCGCATATCTACATGTGCACTACCGCTCATGCACATTCCTATAAAGCTCCCTCCCTATATATGTTTTATTCGCATTTCTACAAATAAATATTTGAAAGGTAGGGGTCATCCATCGACTGCAAGGCCGCAAATGAAGATTTCTTTCCAAAGCCAAGCGAAGCATTCTCGGGCAAGCTACAGTTAACACGCTGATGAGCATCAAGTATGCTCCATCGTATAGGCTATGTCGCATAGCTATATGTGCATTACCACTTATGCACATTCAACCAACACCTCCTCCCTATATATGTTTTATTTGCATTTCTACAAATAAATATAAGAATAGTAAGTGACATCCATCGACTCCAAGGCCGAAATAAAGATTCTTGCCAAAGCCGATCGAAACATTCTCGGGTAAGCTACAAATAAACACGTTAATGCATCACGGTGATGCATTAGTGGCTCGGTGATGCATTCTCAATAATGCATCACGGCATAATAGTGCCTTAACACTATGATGCGTTTATCGAATATCGACATTGGCTTGGTGATGCATTGAATCATGCATCACGGCATTATAGTGCCTTCGCACTATGATGCGTTCATCGAATAACGATATTGGCTCACTTGCACAACTTCGGATCGGTGATGCATTGGATCATGCATCACGACATAATAGCGCATTTGCACTATGATGCTCTCACTTACGCAACTTCGTCTCGGTGATGCATTGGATCATGCATCACAGCATAATAGTGCATTTGCACTATGATGTCCTCACTTACGAAACTTTGGCTCGGTGATGCATTGGATCATGCATCACGGCATAATAGTGCATTTCCACTATGATGCTCTCACTCCCGCAATTTCGGCTCGGTATAGTAGTCCCTTTGCACTATCATGCCTCTTCGAATACGCATCACGCGTAATAGGTCCTTAACACTATAATTCGAGGTCAGGTCATCCGCACCCTAACGCATATCTGAGTAAGCTTTATAAGCTTAGGGTGAAACTTCAACCCAGGCCATAACGCGTCCTTGAGTAAGCTTCATGCAAAAATTGTGGGTGTTACACATACCATACACTTAAGAGTTCCCAAAATTCACATAGGTTGAAAAGGGTCATCGCAATTTTATAAATAGTTTCTAGCGTAGTACTGTGAGGACCAAACTCTAATACCACTGCAGTCGGATGCAAGCCATCGTCCCAGACGATCTTCCACTCATAAGTGGGTGCTAGCCGACCTGACATCGCACGCCGTGCCGCACGGGTGAGGGGGTGATCAGTCCCAGTGCCAAGGGTAGTCGGATACTAGCCACCGTTCCAAACGGGTTTCCTGGCAAACTCACTGCACACTCGAGCGCGTCCAAATCTTAGCGGAGTAACTAGTGAGTTACAATTTCTTTTGTATAGGCACTTGGCCTTATTTATCCATTCTATTTTCGCACAACAGTTGGCCTACTCTTCCAACTTTTCCATTTCCTTTGAAGGAAAAATTTTGTTATCAAAATACAAAATGCTCACCGACGAGTCCAAAACTCACAGTCCCTAGTGTTTTTTCGGAACTTGTCATGGACCAGAAAATTCCTCCTCCGGCACTTTGCGCTGGGCAGGCCAGAACTCCCCGATGCGTGATTTTAAAGAGTGTAACCCGACCTTAAAACCTAACTTCTCGCTGGAAAGTGCAGGTAAATTTTTGCTTTCCAAGCATGCCTTGTCGACATTATACTTGAAACTTAGTTCCCACATCGTTCAAGCTACGTTTATACCGTTCCAGGTATATTTTCCCTTTCAAACATGCTTTGCAAGCATGGTAGTCATACCGTAGTCTCCATATCGTTCCAACTCACCCTTGACCTACAAAGGGTGCAAGGCTATTAAAGCCCATGGTGAATGCATTTAACTAGCCTACCGTTCCAACTTACCCTCATTATACCAAGGGTTGAAGGCTATACAAGCTAAGGGGGATGTCTTTGGCAAGCATCATATAATTTCGATCATTGTCCAGGCCTAACTCATGCCTTGGACCAACACCTAGGCTATTTCAAGCCTAAGCTTTCGCTTCATCAATTCTGCTTTAACCATACGCTGGAGCCTGCACTTATCTTGTTCTTGCCAAGGGTACAACATCAGGCACATGCCATTCATGCCGCGACGGTTCCAAGGAAGTATGAACAATCCATTAAATGGAATTGCAACTACCCCATCAAGTGTGGCAACAATCATCTCTTGCTTAGCATTGCCGAGCCAGATGATATGAGTTACCATAATGTCGCAATCATCTCCCAAATTAGATGATATAAGCGACAAGGTGCTGCACCTCAATGCATTGCATTGCGGCTGCCTACGTCCCCAACCCGTACCTTGATGGGATCAAGCATGACCGTAGTTCATCAAAGGGTCAATTCGAAAGGGACAAGCAACTTAAGCCTATTAAGGCAAAGCCAACTTCGATTCCAACTTCATCGCAAGGACAAAGGGAAAGTAAGCCTAGTCCGTGTAGGCCAGAGGGTTTTCGCAAGGTATGCACTAGCTTGTGTGTAACTATCGCTCTTTATTTTGCAAATATGCATTCTCAAGTACGTAGCACAATCGAAAGATGCTTTCACATAATTCAAGCTTCATCGGCTAAGCTACGAGCATATTAATGCTTATGCATCAAGTATGCTCCAACGTATAGGCTACTTCGCATATCTACATGTGCATTACCCGTCATGCACATTCAAGCTTCATCGGTTAAGCTACAAGCATATTGATGCTTACGCATCAAGTATGCTCCAATGTATTGGCCACTTCGTATATCTATATGTGCATTACCGCTCATGCACATTTCAACAAAGCTCCCTCCTTATATATGTTTTATTCGCATTTCTACAAACAAATATTAGAATGGTAGGGGTCATCCGTTGACTGCAAGGCCGCAAATGAATATTTCTTGTCAAAGCCAAGTGAAACATTCTCGGGTAAGCTACAGTTAAACACGCTGATGAGCATCAAGTATGCTCCATCGTATAGGCTACATCGTATTCATATGTGCACTACCGCTCATGCACATTCAAGCAAAGCTCCCTCCTTATATATGTTTTATTTGCATTTCCACAAATAAATATTTGAAAGGTAAGGGCCATCCATCAACTGCAAGGACGAAAATGAAGATTTCTTGCGAAAGCCGAGCATTCTTGGCTCGGTGATACATTCTTAAAGCCGTATTCGATGAAGGTCGTATGTACGGCTTGTAGGGAGATCTTTCATCTCGATAATGCATCATGGCATAGTAGTACCTTAGCACTATGATGTATTTATCGAATATCGATATTAGCTCAGTGATGCATTGGGTCATGCATCACGGAATAATAGTGCCTTAGCACTATGATGCTCTCACTTACACAACTTCGGCTCGGTGATGCATTGGTCATGCATCACGGTATAATAGTGCCTTAGCACTATGATGCTCCAACTTATGCAACTTCGGCTCGGTATAATAGTGCCTTTGCACTATCATGCCTCCTCGAATACGCATCACGCGTAATAAAGCCTTAACACTATAATTCAAGGTCAAGGCATCCACACCCCAATGCATATCTGGGTAAGCTTTATAAGCTTAGGATAAAGCTTCAACCCAGGCCATGAAGCGTCCATGAGTAAGCGACTTGCAAAAATTGCGGGTGTTACATTTTTTTCCACCTTCAAAGAATTTCTTCTCCGAAATTTAACTCAAAAACTACTGTGGACAAGCTTCATCGGTTAGGGTTTCCTATGCATATGTCACATTCCATGATGCGCTGAAATCTTACAAGGGTTCAATGTTTGTTAATGAGGATAAATTAGAACCTTCTCAAATATGTGTCCCATTCCACATATCCTAGAATCCTAATAGGGCCTACGATTGCCATAAATGCCGATTGAGACCTTTTGAACATACGTCCTATTCCGCATGCAAAGGTTTTATAACTCTACCGAGAGAAAATCAAATTGGATCCCTAAACATGCGTTCCATACCACATGCTCAAGAATGCAAAAGGATTTACTCAACACGAGATCTTAAGTGGACGTCTCATACCATACACTTAAGAGTCCCTAAAATTCACAGGGGTTGGAAAAAGTCATTGTGAATTTATAAATAGTTTCTAGCATAGTACTATGAGGACCAAATTCTAATGCCAGTGCATTCGTATGCAAACCATCGTCCTGGACGATCTTCCACTCGCAAGTGGATGCTAGCCAGCCTGACAACGCACACCGTTCCAGC
>JAJJMC010022104.1:1506-93556 GCA_023531435.1 Papaver californicum | reverse complement strand
GGGGATGATCAGTCCCGTGCCAAGGGTAGTCGGATACCAGCCACCGTTCCAAACGGGTTTCCTGGAAAACTCACAGCACACTCGAGCGTGTCCAAATCTTAGCGGAGTAATTAGTGAGTTACAATTTCTTTTGTATAGGCACTTGGCCTTATTTATCCATTCTGTTTTCGCACAACAGTTGGCCTACTCTTCCAACTTTTCCATTTCCTTTGAAGAAAAATTTTGTAGTCATAATACAAGATGATCACTGACGATTCCAAAACTTTCAGTCCCTAGTTTTTTTTTTTCGGAACTTGCTCTGATACCATTTGTCACAGACCGGAAACTTTTGCTCCCAGCGCACTGCGCTGGGCAGGCCAGAACTCCCCGATGCGTGAATTTAAAGAGAGTCTCCGGACCTTATAGCTTAACTTCTCGCTGGAAAGTGCAAGTAAATTTTTGCTTTCCAAGCATGCCTTGTCAGCATTATACTTGAAACGTAGTTCCCACATCGTTCAAGCTACGTTTATACCGGTCCAGGTATATTTTCCCTTTCAAACATGCTTGCAAGCGTGGTACCCATATCGTAGTCTCCATATCGTTCCAACTCACCCTTGACCTACAAAGGGTGCAAGGCCATTAAAGCCCATGGTGAATGCCTTTAACTAGCCTACCATTCCAACTTACCCTCATTATACCAAGGGTTGAAGGATATACAAGCTAAGGGGGATGCCTTTGGCAAGCATCACATAATTTCGATCATTGTCCAGGCCTAACTCATGCCTTGGACCAACACCTAGGTTATTTCAAGCCTAAGCTTTCGCTTCATCAATTCTGCTTCGACCATGCGTGGAGCCTGCACTTATCTTGTTCTTGCCAAGGGTGCAACATCCAGGCACATGACATTCCATGCCGCGAAGGTTCCAAGGAAGTATGAACAATCCATCAAATAGAATTGCAACTACCACATCAAGTGTGGAAACAATCATCTCTTGCTTAGCATTGCCGAGCCAGGTGATATGAGTTATTATAATGTCGCAATCATCTCCCAAATTAGATGATATGAGCGACAAGGTGCTGCACCTTAATGCATTGCATTGCGGCTGCCTACGTCCCCAACCCGTACCTTGATGGGATCAAGCATGACCATAGTTCATCAAAGGGTCAATTCGAAAGGGACAAGCAATTTAAGCATATTAAGGCAAAGTCAACTTCTATTCCAACTTCATCGCAAAGCCAAAGGACAAGCAAAGCCTAGTCCGTGTAGGCCAGATGAAAAGCTCCCTCACTATATATGTTTTATTCGCATTTCTACAAACAAATATTAGAAAGGTAGGGGTCATTCATCGACTGCAAGGCCGCAAATGAAGATTTCTTGCCAAAGCCAAACGAAGCATTCTCGGGTAAGCTACAGTAAAACACGCCGATGAGCATCAAGTATGCTCCATCGTATAGGTTACATCACATTTATATGTGCATTACCGCTCATGCACATTCAAGCAAATCTCCCTCCTTATATATGTTTTATTTGCATTTCCACAAATAAATATTTGAAAGGTAAGGGCCATCCATCGACTGCAAGGCCGAAAATGAAGATTTCTTGCCAAAGTCGAGCATTCTTGGATCGGTGATGCATTCTCAATAATACATCACGGCATAATAGTGTCTTAGCACTATGATGCATTTATCAAATAGCGACATTGGCTCGATGATGCATTGGGTCATGCATCACGGCATAATAGTGCCTTAGCACTATGATGCTCCAACTTATGCAACTTCGACTTGGTATAATAGTGCCTTTGCACTATCATGTCTCCTCGAATACGCATCACGCGTAATAGGGCCTTAACACTATAATTCAAGGTCAAGACATCCACACTGTAATGCATATCTGGGTAAGATTTATAAGCTTAGGATAACGCTTCAACCCAGGCCATGACGCGTCCATGAGTAAGCGCCATGCGAAAATTGCGGGTGTTACAAGTGCAGACTCCATCTCATGGTCATAGCAGTATTGATGAAGCGAAAAATTAGGCTTGAAATTTCCTAGGTGCTAGTCCAAGGTATGAGTTAGGCCTGGAAAATGATCGTAATTATGTGATGCTTGCCAAAGGCATTCACCATTGGCTTGTATAACCTTCAGCCCTTAACAGAATAAAGGTGAGTTGGAACGGTATGGAAACTACGTTTCGAGTATCATGCTTGCAAAACATGCTTGGAAAGAAAAATATACCTGCATATGACAGCGAGAAGTTAAGCTTTAAGGTCCGGTTACTATCTTTTAGGCCGCACATCGGGGAATTCTGGCCTGCCCAGCACATAGCGCCGGAGGCAGAATTTGACGGTGCGTGACACATAATGTTTATGACCATCCAAGAGCATGGCATGAACAATTGCCTATGGATTTGTGAGAATACAGAACTTCTCCGAAGGGTTCTACAGGAACCTCACCATATGCTCTTGTATATGGGGCCGATGCAATTCTACCTGCAGAGATTAAAGTTCCATCGACCAGAATCGCAACAACAAGCGGAGTTTATTGCGATGAGTCTGAAATACCCAATTCTCGAGTAGAGGATTTAGACATACTCGAATCTAGGCGAGCCAGAGCAGAAAAATATGCAAAGACTTACACTTCTTCCATATCTTTGTCTAAAAATCTATATGATATTTTGGCACAACAAATCCTCCCACTACTTCATACTTCCGAGATGTTGAATCCATTTCTATCCCAAAGGGGATCCCGACGTTGGGATAATCATGAAGTAGAAGACTCGGGTCAACATTTACAAGAGAAGCCATGATTTTGGAGAAACTCTTAAAGCCGGCTTCAACATTTATTCTACTATCCGCTGGTACGACTTCCTCATTTTCCTTAATCCCAGCATATCTAATATCCATATCCTGCTACAACCAAACAAGTAACACAAGTTCAAGAAAATAAAAAAAGGCGATTTCAAGAAAAAGGGGAAAGAAAGCTGCTTACCACTGCCTTGAAGTTCCTAATGCTCATATGTCTCTTTGGTACCTTCTTAACCAGAGAAACCTAGGAAAAACAATAATCAAATCATGTTCAGGCTCTCACTGTAGTCATCATACACTATGAAAGCTTGTGGGTGAAAAGAAACTTACTGGACTTGCAATCCTGGTAGTACGCTTGACATAAAAGCTACCTTGGTTCGAACTACCATTATCAGACATGTTGGGGTGATGAAGTGATTCAAGTTTATTCTGATTTCTAGGAAAATGAAAGTGAAAAGCCAGAAGAATGAGAGTGGCTAGGGCTGTCCGTTTGTTTAAATAGATAAAGATGGGAAACCCTAAAATTCAAATAAGTGGAATTTTCCAAAATTTATCCCGAGGAGAATGGATCTGAGCACGACTGCTGACCAAGACTTCAGGACCAACCGTTGTCAAGAGAAAAAAGTGACAGGCTTCACCCGACGATCAGCTCAGCTCCAGGACCAACCGATGTCAAGAAAAAGGTGGTCGGCTTCACACGGCGACCAGTTCAACGCGTACACACCTCCAGCACAACAAGATTCATGACCGTGATCCCCCTGTCGGTTTTGCTCATATGGATGATTATCCTTACTCTACCAAAAACAGTATGTAGCTGCTACCACTAGCACCTCAGTATTGATACCACCATCTAGTACTTACCAAGAAACATTACTGTTCCGCGCTAAGCAGGGTACTTAATATTGATGGTGGATTTTTGACAAAGGAGAAAATTGTAATATTTCCTTTTGCCTAGCTGCAGAAGCACAAAATAAATATACATAATTTCTTGAAATAGCATCAGAATTATGAATACTACTTCTATACCATATTCTGTAAGAAAATCGAGAAGGGATATTCATCTCCTGGCTAAATTATCCATGTAACTCTTTTTGTATATATATGCACCACAGAAATATCAGAGTTATATTCAACTAAATTCTCGTTATTTCATGTGTATCTATACGAACTATTTCTATAAGAGAGAATACACTGATTATAAAAAATTACGAACATTCAGAATTAAGGCTAAGCCATATCTGAATAAAACGCTAATTAAATGCATATCATCTAATTATAGAGTCGCATCTAGCATAATTTCAAGTTGCAAACTTCCACGAATGAATCCCTTGAAAATATTCTCTATGCACTGCATAAAAGTTAAGCATAAAATGCTAATAACAAATCTCATACAATTGAGAAACTCTAAACAAGCCATAAATATGGCCACGATATTATTAAATATCAAATCTAGTGGTGCATAGACAATAATCAGGGCACTAGCAAGTGCTAGCCTTGGCAAACCCAAATAGGCCATAGTGCTGTTAACGCTGGGCTAGCTCCAACGCTAACTCGTTAGCACTTGCCAATAGTGATAGCCATTGCTAGTATTCTTTTTCTCCCTAGCACCGTTGCTAGCATTCTCCTTCTTTTGCAGTGCTAACTTTGCTAGGTCTTACTAGTGAAATCATGGTTAGTGTTAGCACTATCCTGAGTCCACGACTCCACCAATTCTTACGAGAAATAAAATCATGTTACATGGGGGGATTATTCATGAGGTTTTGGTCTGGCGGTTATAGCAACATGTGGCGTGGTAACACCCCATGATATGGAAGTTACAAAGTAGTGTTAAAGCTGGAGCAGTTGATGAGTGATGAAATCGTGGTTTTCCATAAACTCCTAGGGATAATGGGCGGTTACACCATTATTCCCACGACTTCCACTACTCAATCTATTTACTACTTCCAATACTTTACCATGAAAGATACGTGTGTTCCCAAACTATTCTAATAGGCTCATCAGCCTATTTCAAAATCATAACAAGCTTACAATTCTCAGAGCTCTGTGACTTTTCTCAATAGTTCTGCAACTCTACACACAATTCAACACACATAATTCCTTCAACTTTTTTTACTTCCCTCTCCTAAGATCAACCCATTTTCTCTCATCGTGATCGAAGCAGGGCGGAACAGTTACTATCGTAGTTTAGGCTTGCTTTGTATAATTTTGATCTCTAAATCTAAATAAGGTACTTCTACAGTACATCTTTTTTCCTAGAATCAATTTTTAGGTACTAACAACGTCAATTTCATCACTGTCAAAACCCTAAGAGCTGCTGGGATTTCCAGACGTGAGACGCCACATGCACCAACCGCGCTTGAATATTCCGAAGAAAAATCCAGGCACACCTATGGCTACGTTTCTCTCGAAGTAAACATGGGTGACGTTCAAACGTGCACTAAGTTTCAAATTATCAAAGAAGATCTCGACTACGACATGATCTTGGGACGCCCATGGGTTCACAACAACAAGGAAGAAGTAGCTTCCTCGACGACGTTGGCACCACCAAGAGTCTCCAATGAGCCAGCAGAACCTCACTGTTTGTAGCCTGAGTTGCGTCGCGTAATGGATTTGGATCTGAAGCAATTACCTGGGGAAGACGTGGCCTCATACATCCGAAGGTTCCGCGAATAAGTAAGTCATGTTCAACAACTCTCTTTACAACCGACTGCGTCGCAACCCGTCAAAGATTGGGGACTTGACCAGAATACCAATCCCACTCTGACTCGGCGATGTGAATGGGAAGTTGATCCTTTTTCAGTATTTTATTAAATAGGTAGGAGTCGCCTTTGCTGAAAATAAGAAAACTAGTAAACCAATTATCCTAGAAATGCGTCGTGAATCTGAGGTACCAAAACCCAATCTTTTCCAAGTCGGTGACACAACCAAAAAAATTACCACCTCTCCTGGAGAAAAGCCACATCTGGTCATTAAAACTATATTAAGTGGATGCTACAAACTAGTCAATACTGATATCACAGGGGTAGTCGTATGTGGCAAGTGGCTTAAAGTTGTCAAGACTTAACACTTCATCACCCCTGGCAAAGTTGTTGAGGCTTAAGCACTTTACACCCCTAACAATATTTATCTGTTTTTACGCAACATTTGTAATTCCTCCAAAATGTTTGCAATGCCTTGTATTTGTACTTAGGATTTTAATTTATTAGAACAAATATTATTTCTTTCTATAGAAAATCCTTGCAAACCATTCAAAATCTACCTACTCAAAATCCCAAAATAAAACTCCAGAAAAATCGCGTATCTCAGAAACACATATAAAAAATACCCCCTCAAAACCTACTATTTAGAAAAGACCTCTGAAGACTAGTTCAGCACCATCAGCATATGCTCTCTCCACCTGTGCAAGGGCTTCAGTTGTAAGCCTCAACTCTCGGGATAGTCTTTCAGGATCATCTCTAGCCTTGGTAATCACTTCTAGGACGAAGACGCGCCTAATTTCTTCAAGGTATCCCGAATGGCTCTCATATGACGACAAAGCCATCCAACAACAAGCTTAGACGTTTCAGCTTCCTCCAAGATTCGGGTCATGTTAAACGTGAAGTCGAAATCGACTCAAGCATTCAGATACTTAGTTGGTGCAGTTTTCATCGCATTAGCGTCCTACGCAATGATACCACTTGAAACACCATGTTCGGCAGCTGCATCCGAAGAATCATGTGAAAAATACTCGGGGACTGAAGGTTTACGATCTCCCCTCACTATTAAGAATCTCTCCAAAAACAAATGAGACGGTCAACCAAAGAGTCATAACCTTGACGAAGTCCCCCGCTCTCCAGAGACACTATATCTTCAATTCTCCTGACTACGTCGACAGATCCGGTGGGATCCTGCAGCCCCTGACGAGGTAAAGATGCATCCCAAGCCTACTCCAGAAAACACAACTTTATGAACCAAAGAAAGTACGACTGGGGATGCTTGCTACCAGCCCAAAGTTAGTAATTCTGTCAACATCATTCCCCTAAAACTCACAGAGTCGTGGGAATCACTCGTCAAAAAGTTTTTAATAATTCATTATCAATCAAAGACCATCAAGGAAGATCCCAGGATGTTTATGGTCACATCACTTTGCAGATGAAGATGGGCTTTGCTGCTACTTGGAGGGATTTCAAACTTTGAAGACATTGAAACAAAACTACTGAAGCAGATGCAACATCATTCATCCATGGATGTCACGGGTCCTTTCAATATGTATCTTTCTGTCAAGTGAATGAACACATGTTAGCTTCACTTGGGGACTTGATTGTGTTAGGAAAATCAATTTGAATCCATTTCAATCAATGTAATCCCCAGAGCCAAGTCAGTGCAACCTAATGACAGTACTGAAGGAAACAAATCATGAACCTCTTTACATCACGACCCCGCGTGACTGAGAGACTTCATTCCTCACCAATTATATCTAGAGTGAGGCTCTACTGTCTGCTTCAACATTGTCAATTCTGTGACGAAGCAACTTCACATTAAAGTCATGGCATTTAGACGATCCCAGGGGCTCATTGGATGGAGAATCAAAGACTACGATGACGCCTCGATTACCATGGCTTTGTCTCTGGAGCAACACCAGCCGTGGTCCAGCATCAACACTGGTCTTAGGAGTAACGTCCTCATGATCGACTTCACCAACCATTCATTCCTTACAACTTCAATCTGGGAATCGATGTGCTTAAACCTACGCTAAAAGCATGGGAATCCGCCTCATTTGCAGTTTCAGTCTATCGTTAGATCTCCATATTGACTTCCAATGTTCCGACCTTGCTGTCATCGGCTGCAACTAGTCTTCATCATTGGATGCTCTGTCTACCATATAATTGTTATCATCCTGACACTTGATGTTGCATACTCAAACTCCAAGTGCTAACATCTGCTGCTTGCTCACGGGGAGTCTAATATATCCAAAGCCCATGTATGCGTGGAGGACATGCCTGAAGGAAAGGGAGCTAAGTAACCATCCTTAAAACTAAACTTTTGAAATTCATATTTTATATTTTAGAACGAAACCCTTGCTATAGGAATTTTCGGCTAACCTGTTCAAACAAAATATATAATGGCAATATTAGAGTCTCTCAACTCGGAGCTTTAAATATTTTATATATTATACTGTGCCACTCAGTATCCACTTCTATATAGAATCGAGAACGATTGGATGGCTCCTAGATGGATTGACCACTAGTATAGAGTGATAACGTCTTCAGAATGTTACTGGTGACGGTTGTTATTCATGTTTAGATGATCTCTGACTATACATAACACTGATCCAATTATAAATTGAAATAATTCCACGGCTGAATTCCTTATACTCGTGCCACATAGCTTTTGCATATGTATGAAACCGTAGAAATTTCATGGCTTTACCCAGCTAAATTAACTCTCATTATTTCATGTGCATCCATGCAAACTATTTTTATTAATCAGAATACACTGATTATACCAAATTACAAACATTCAGAATGGATGTTATACCATTTCTGAATAGAAAACACTAAATTAGATGTATACCATCTAATTGCAGAGTCGCATCGAACATTATCTCAAGTTGCAAACTTCCACGAACGAATCTCTTAAATACGTTCTGAATGCACTGCGTAAAAGTTAAGCACTTCATGTCATGAATGAACTTGCTTCAAGTCGTAGAACTTCCGTGGCTGAATTCCTTGAATATCAATGCTCAAGTTCTAATCGTGTTAGTGTTCCAATGGCAGTAATGCCTTAACATTCATCTTAATATTCTGATGGCAGTATTGTGTCAACCCTCTCTATAACTAACTAATTTTCCAAATACCTTTCCGTTGTTACTACGATAAAAGAAGAATGCTCCAAATACCCGAGAGTGAGTAAAACTTGTTCAGCCAACTACTACTCTTCTAGTGATAACTAAGCATTAAACATTAAAAGTGACATATTATTTTGTCCGATAAACCACCATCTAGTGCTTACCATACAACATTACTCGTTCTGTACTAAGCAGGGGACTTAATGGAAATGGTGGGTTTTTGACAAGGGAAATAATCGTAATATTGCTTTTTCTCAGCTGCAGAACCATGAAATAAATATGTAAAAAATTTCTGACCTGGCATCGGAGTTATAAATATATACTGCTATCTTACATTCCGCAAGACAATTGAGAATGCATATTCATCTCATAGATGCAATAGCTTTGTAGATCTTTATATATTTATGTACTTTCAAAATTTCAGGGCTTTACCTAGCTAAACCCTCGTTATTTTATGCGCATCCATATAAACTATTTGTATTAATCAGAATACGATGATTATATAAAATTACGAACATTCAGAATAGAGGCTACACCATATCTAAATAAAAACGCTAATTAGATGCATGCCATCTAATTGCAGAGTCGCATCAAACATTATCCCAAGTTGCAAACTACCGTAGCTGAATCTCTTGAAAATGTTTTGTATGCACTGCATAAAAATTTAAGCATAAATGCTAACGTAATCCCATCCGATTGAGAAACCCCCAAACATGCCATAAATATGGCCACGACATTAAACGGATGCTAAAGCTAGTGGTGCACATGCAATAATCATGGCACTAGAAAGTACCATCCTTAGCTAAACCTAGCCACACTCCCAACTCCAATGAGTAGCACACACATGTTCCAAAAGGCTAGAAAAAGCCAAAAAGTTAACAAAGCTAACAAAGCATACGCCATACAGGCCCTAATAGTCTTAGCGCATACACCAGCGCAAAGGCTGGCTAGTGCCAGCGCCTAGCGCATGCGTTGCTAGCAGCGGTACCGCTAATACTCTTCCTCGCTAGCGTTGCTAGCAATCCTGTTCCTCGCTAGCGCCATTGCTAGCAATCCTCTTTTTTGCACCATTGCTAGCACTAGCACATTGTTAGCTATTCTAGCCTCGCTAGCTCCTTGCTAGTAGCGCTAACTTCGCTAGGCCTCGCTAGCAATACCATGACTAGCGCTAGCACCTAGTTAGCCATTTTAGCCTCACTAACTCCTTGCTAGCAGCGTCAACTTCGCTAGGCGTCGCTAGCAACACCATGGATAGCGCTAGCACCAAGTTAGCCATTTTAGCCTTGATATCTCCTTGCTAGAAGCGCTAACTTTGCTAGGTCTCGCTGGCAACACCATGGCTAGTACTAGCACCAAGTTAGCCATTTTAGCCTCGCTAGCTCCTTGCTAGCAACACTAACTTCGCTAGGCCTCGCTAGCAACACCATGGCTAGTGCTAGCACTCTGCTAGCTATGCCAACTCCACCAACTCTTACGAGAAATTAAAACATGTTACATGGGGGGATTTTTAATGGGTTTTGGTCTGGCGGTTACAGAAACATGCGGTGTGGCAACACCCCATGATTAGAAAGTTACAAAGTATAGTAAAGGTTAAAGCAGTTAATAGAGTAATAGAGTAATGGTTTCCCGAATATTCCAAGGCGGTTATACCATTATCCCCACGAATTCCATTTCTCCATCTCTTCACTACCTCCACTACTTACAAGGAAATCGAGTGTTCCCAAACTATTATAAATAGGTTGCTTAGCCTATTCAGAAAACATAACAATCTTATCATTCTCTCAAGCTCTTTTATTTTCTCAATAGTTCAACATCTCTACACACAATTCAACACACAAATTCCTTCAACTTTCTTTTTTTCCTTCCCCTAAGATCAACCCATTTTCTCTCCTTGTGACCGGAGCAGGGCAGAACGGCTACTATCGTGGTTTAGGCTTGCCCTGTACGATTTTGATTTCCGAATCTAAAGGAAGTACTTCAACAGTACATTGTTTTGCCTAGAATTAATTTTTAGGTACTAACACTTGTGTAGGATTTATTCAACAATTACGGATATCCTAACCCTTACTAGCAATATATCAACTGATTTAGTTGGCCACCTAGAACAATCAATTAATCAATCATAGCATTCTCATAGTAGAAACAAACAATAATAATGTGAAGAACTTAAAATAGATTCATATATTAAATCAAATCATGTTTAGAACTTAGAATTCATCCTCAATCAATTAGGTTTTTAGCTACTCATGGATATAGAAGCATCCATGTTGTACATAAGAGTAAAGAATTTGTTACGATGGTGTAACCGCTCGAAACCCTAGCTTTTTCTCCTTGTGTTTTGATCTCCTCAAAGACTTGTAAAGTTGTGTAAAAAGTGTCTTCTTAATGTCTTGGGAGTCTTCTTATATAATTCTCTTGATATCTAGGGCTTAGAATCCTTCCGGGCCCATGTTCTTTCCAAAATAAAGTCAAAGCGTGTGAAAGTGTATCAGACAGTGTCAGGTTTGACTACTAACTGGATGAACTTTTCCAGCTGTTGATACATGAAAAATCACTACTTGGGCCAGAAGGTCATTATGTGATTTGTAAGCCCAAGTCCACAAGGGGACTGGGGACTTGGGAACTCGACCCGGTCATAAAAGGGTCTGGTCCGACCCTAAATATAATATCCAAGGCCAATAAAGAGAATAAGGAGGTTAAGGAGAATAAGAGATTGTTGACCAAAGAGTCAATGTTAGCTTATTAAGGAAGAAAGGATAGTTTTATAATAAAGAAGGAGGAAGACATATGTTTTGAGGAGGTAAGAAATGAAAGTCTATAAAAGGGAAAGAATGTGGTATTTGGAAAAGGGGGATTTTTTCTCCCTTCTTTAATGGAATTGGGTATGCTTGGATAGGAGGAGGCTCTCACTAGTTTCTGACTTTTGACCCCAAAACATTTGGCGACCACAGAAGGAGTCTACTCCCGCAGACTCAATTCCCTGGCTAATTTTATTTCCGTGTCTCTTATTTCTTTCCGCGTCTCACTCTCTTCCCATCTGCGTTTCTCACTCAACACTAGTCAAGCGCGGGACCTAGTGCAGTATTATCTTTCTGATTCTTTAAAGAGCTATAGTAGTCTAAAAATCTTCCCGTTTCTTTAAGGACTAGTAATACACAAGAAATATTAACCGATTACGACAAAGATATGAGTTCTTGAAGAAAAATTATAGAAAATTCAGAACTGATGATGAACTGATCAAAATCATGATTACCAGTTGATTCAGAAGATTCAATAAGCAAGAGACATCGCAAAGATAAGTTTATTCTTCCCTTTAATATCCGAGTTCAAATCGAATTTCTTCTTAGATAATCAGAATCTTCAAAAAAAAAAGTTGGTTAGATTTTTGAAAAACCTAATAACTTAGTTTTCATCTTGATTTTCATCTTTAACTCTTAATCAAATGGCAAATCTGTAATCATCGTATCTCGGTCTATCTTTTGATACCAAAATCTAAAATAAAATAAAATATACACCTAAGACTTTTTTAGGGTTCTTAATTAAGATCAAGAAATCTCTTCATCTTGAACCTTAATTACAAATCGGTTTTCAGATTGTGATCAACGTATCTGTATCCATATTACCCATAGAATTAATTTGATTTTAATTAAATTTCAATTTATCGATTTTAACTCACATCTGTTCTTGATGGATTGAATAATTTTAAACCCGAAATCCATTTAGCTGATTAAAAATGCAACAACAGGTGCAAAATGATTATATGATATGAACTAATAAATATGTATCTGATCAAATTTGTTATCTCAATCTTATTCAGTGATCTACATAATGTGTAGTAAAAGAGAGATATGAGATAATGTTTCCATGGATTGATATCTCTAACAGAAGCATCAACTCTCATCAACATCTGTGAAAGAATCGAACTCAAGAAAGATAAGTTTTCACTATCTTCTTCAACTTTTGTTTGATATATTTGTTGCATATCTCAAGTAGAAACTTAATCCTAATAATGATTCTTAACTTTGATCTTTGAATGATTGAATCATGATCTGTCTTTACTACTAAAAGCATGAGCTTAATCTCGAATGTTGTGATGAAATCCTGTTTAAGCGCCAGAGAAAAGTTAAATTGCCTTATAGCAATGACCATAAATGTCTCATTTCAGCCAAGAGCATATAAACTAATAGCTTAAATTATTTCAGCTCGTACAAGCTTGAGCTTGTTTGATTATGTTTAACTGTTGTATGTGATTGAAAGCATGTGAATCATCTTTGATCTGTATACATTGAGCTGTGAATGTTAATCCGTTTAGCCCACTGCTTGTAAATGAAAGAATTATGAGTTATCTTTAATATCTAGTTATGAGATAAATGTCTAAATTCCCCTAACTGCTATCCTGATTGAAATCTCTTAAGAGTATGTTGAACTTTAGTTGATCAGGTTGACAATGATCTTTTGCTTCTGAATGCATCTGAATGACATTTAATGATGTACCTCATGAACTTGAACATCATCTCTATGATCTTACAATAGATGTGTTGAACTCGCATGATCTCGTCGAGAGCATGATAAATATACTTTTCATTTATCCAATGAGAACTACTACAATGCATAAATAGATTGAGCTGGATAAACATTAAATCTCATTTTTAATCTCAGACCTTATGGCTCACAAAGAAAAGTGAAGGATGTATAATCCCTATATGTCACCCATGAGCTTACTATCTGAACTTTTAGCCGTCACCTGTGAGTTGACTAATAATCTAAATCTTTACCTGTCAATATGAACTGACCTATAATTTGAACTTTTATCTGTCACCTGCGAGTTGGCATACTATCTGAGATTATCTTTTATTTATGAACTAACTAATATTGTGAATCATAAAATGAGTCACCAATGAGCCGACCTCTATCTGTTGTCTCTCTGTCACCTAGAGCTAAAAGTTTCTGGAACTGTTTATCTGCAACTTTAAAGCTTAACTCCACAACTAATGATGTGTATCTATTAATAACCTCAAGGCCACAATCTGCAGAAGAGCTAACTATTACAGTAAATGCAGCATGAAGGGTTAGACATTGTCGCGGTGCTGGGAGCCTACAACTATTTACTTATTTGGACTTCTAGTTACAAGATGCTAGGATCTTGATACAATAAATGTACTTAGCTCAGAACATCCCCAAGACCTACTTGCATCCATCCATACACAAGAGGCAGAAGCAACTTTTCATTTAAGAGCTTGACCGTACGAATGCCACTCGACTACACCAGCGCTCTTCATCTCTGCAAGACTATCAACCCGGCCCAGAGAGAAGAAAGTCAACATAAAGTTGGTGATGGTGTTTTACATAACTGCAATCCGTAGCCGCGTACCTAAGTTATCATTGTTTTGTTACTTAATTCATCAAAGACCAAGAGTTGCCGTGAACTGTGACTTAAGGAAGAAAGCTTCAGCTCCAACCGCCGCGTATCAATAGACTGACACTATCCTCAGCAAAGCTAAAAGCGAGCAGCAGCTTACATAAGCCTCGTCTGCGCCGTTTGAATGCACCAACGCCACTTGCTTGCAGGACCACAGATAACACACCAAAATGAGATAATATTTATCTTTCTATCCTTAATCTCTTTGGTAATTTCTTTTTGACTCATTCCATGACTTGCATCATGCATTAATAAATACATGCTTAACATAATCCTTTAAATCCAACAAGTGATATTCATCATATACTTCTCTGGTCCCTTAGCTTACCAAGCATAATAGAAGTCAATAAAATTAGCAAAATGTTTGTCTCATCCTCGAGTACTTCTGTGCACTTCTCGCTTAATAAGTCATTGTAGTCGCGTGATACCATGAATTCTTTGAGCTTACCAAGCTGTCAATCACGTGATCCAAAGGCATGCTTTGTAATTTATGATTATTTAACTGAAACATCAAGCGTCTAAGCTAAATCTTACTTGTATACTGACATTTGCGCTACAAAAATGTATGTCATGGTCGTCACTTCATTTTTACAAAGCATCAATATCATTTTGTCTTTGAATGCCAGATTGAAATATGGTCAAGAGAACAACAACGCCCATGCCTAAGACCCAAAAAAGAGGAAGGAGAATATTATCCCTTGAGTATTACCTTTTGCAACACATCAATAAAAAGGGCGGTAATGGGCATCTCCCCCCTTGTCCAAACAAGTTCCAATGGTCATAAGAGCGGCAAAGGGAAAAGCGTCCATGTTCGATCAAACCAACACCCATTAATGATTGTGGCGGTGGGAATGGCTTAAGCGGCCTCCATCCCAGTCCATTTAATTATGACTGCGGCTGTGGGAACGACTTAAGCGGCTTCCATACCATTCCAATACATGTAAACAAAATGGTCGCAAGAGCGGCAGAGGGCAAAGCGTCCCTGTTTGACAAAGCCAACACTCAACACCAATGGTCACAAGAGTGAAAGAGGGCAAAGCGCCCTTGTTCGACCAAGCCAAAACCAAACATCAATGGTCACATGAGCGACAGAGGGAAAAACGCCCCGTTCGACCAAGCCAATAACCAACACAAATGGTCACAAGAGCGGCAGAAGGCAAAACGCCCCTGTTCGACCAAGCCAACATCCAACATCAATAGATGTAGCGGTGGGAACAACTTAAGCGACCCCCATTTCAGTTCATACAATTATGATTGTGGCGGTGGGAACGACTTAACTAGCCTTTATCCCAGTCCATCTAATTATGACTGCGGCGGTGGGAACGGTTTAAACGCCTCCACTACAGTCCTGATAATTATGACTGTGGCAGTGAGAACGACTTGAGCATCCTCCATACCAGTCCATATAATTATGACTACGGCAGTGGGAACGGCTTAAACGACCTCCACTCCAGCGCAGACAATATGACTATGGCGGTGGGAACGGCTTAAGCGACCTCCATCCCAATCCATCTAATTATAAATGCGGCGGTAGGAATGGTGTAAGCGGCCTCCACTCCAGTCCCGATAATTATGACTGTGGCGGTGAGAGCGGCTTAAGCAACCTCTATCCTAGTCCATCTATTTATGACTGCAGCGGCGAGAATGGTTTAAGAAGCATCCACTCCAGTCTAGACAATTATGATTGTGGCGGTGAGAACAGTTTAAGAGGCATGCACGGTCCAGGGAGCGTCAGAGGACACTTCGTCCCTTTCCAAGGCGGCAAAACCCAAACATCATACGCTCCTTCCACAGAGAAGTCAGAGCTACTCTTTCCATATAGAATCAGATTTATCATACGCTCCTTCCACCGAGAAGTCAGAGATACTCCTTCCACAAAGTAGTTGTGGTCATAGGCTCCTTCACCAAGACATGAATTTAATTGTCCTCAGTGCTGAACGGGACATGCAATAAGCCGGCCTCGATGCTGAGCGAGACACGAATTGATCTGGCTTCGATGCCGAGCGAGACATGAAATAATCCAGCATTGATGCCGAGCGAGACATGAATCGATCCAGCCTCAATACCGAATGATACATGAAATAATCCGGCTTCGATGCCGAGCGAGACATGAATCGATTCGGCCTCGATGCCGAGTGAGACATGAAATAAGCCGGCCTCGATGTCGAGCGAGACACGAATTGATCTGGCATCGATGCCGAGCGAGACATGAATTTAATCATCCTCGATGCTAAGTGAGACATGAAATAAGCCGACCTCGATGCCGAGCGAGACATGAAATAATCCGGCCTCGATGCCAAGCGAGATATGAATTGATTTGGCCTCGATGCCGAGCGAGATATGAAATAATCCGGCATCGATATCAGGCGACACATGAAATAAGCCTGCCTTGATGCCAAGCAGGACAAGAATTGATCTGGCCTCGATGCCAAGCGAGACATGAAATAAGTCGACCTCAATGCCGAGTGAGACATGAATCGATCTGGCCTCGATGCCGAGCGAGACATGAAATGAGTCGACCTTTATGTCGAGCAAGACTTGAATTTAATCGGACTTGATGCCGAACGAGATATGAATTTAATCGTCCTCCGTGCTGAACGAGACATGAATTGATCCGGCCTCAATGCCAATAGAGATATAAAATAAGCCGACCTCGATGCCGAGCGAGACATGAATGTCGACTCAAAAATACCTAAAAGTTGGAGGTTTTCATGCAAAAATGTACAATTTTTTTAAAAATCTACCTATAAAAGTGAAAAATCTAAGTAAAGACTAAAAATACTATATGCTAAATACTCCTCCACACTTAAACTTTACATTGTCCTCAATTTAAATTGACTCCTCCAATGTAAAATCAAGATGAAAAATCATATAATATGATATGCGAAACTACTAAAAATCAAACGATAAAGATAAAAATATAAAACCAATGGGTTGCCTCCCATTCATCGCTTGGTTTAAAGTCGTCAGCCCGAGTCTCTACTCGCCTGTATTACACCTCCAGAGGGAAAAAATCTTGAAGTCCAATTACATCTATATTCTCCGTAGGGAAGTTTTCATAATATGGCTTCAATCTTTGGTCGTTGACTTTGAAAATTGTCCCAGTTGTGAGACTAGTAACCTCAACTACACCATAAGGGAAAACATTAATAACGAACAATGGTCCACTCCATCAGGACCTTAACTTACCGGGAAATAATTTAAGATGATAATTAAATAGAAGAACTTTTTTTCCCACAACAAAATTCTTTCGAGAAATCATTTTGTCATAGAAAGCTTAGTTTTTTCCTTGTATGTACGGGAACTCTCGTAAGCATCATTACGTATCTCATTTAGATCATTAAGTTGTAACTTTCTTTACTTCCCCGATTCATCATACTCCATGTTGGACATCTTTACCGCCCATAAAGCTTATGTTCAAGTTCAACCGGTAGATGACAAGCTTTGCCATAAACAACCGATATGGAAACATACCAATCGTTGACTGTGACGTTCTATACACCCATAATGCATCGTTAAGCCTTAAACTCCAATCTTTCTTTGTAGTATTGATGGTTTTTTCTAGAATAGACTAAATTTCACGATTTGAAATTTCAGCTTGCCCACTAGTTTGTGGGTGGTAAGGCGTATCAATCTTTGTGCGTAATGTTGTACTTCTTGAGAAGAGAATGGAATGATTTCTGAAAGTGTGATTCTCCATCACTGATAACCATACATGGTGTGGCATGTCTAGTGAAAATATTTTCCTTCACAAACTCACAAACAACTGGAGAATGATTAGTAGGGGTGGCCTTAGCTTCCACACATTTCAAAACATAATCCATAACAAGAAGTATTTAAAATTTTCCAAACGAATTAACAAAAAGGCCCATAAAATCAATTCCCCACATATCAATTATTTCTACAAAAGGAATCGGTGTGAGTGGTGATAGACACATTTTTGTGTCTAATTTGTGTCAATTTTATAAATTGCTAGTGCTCATTTTTATACTAATTGTGTTATTTTATGTATTTGTAGGTATTTTCGAAGAATAACTTTGTGGGAAAAATTGGCTAAAATTTTTATAAAGGCACCCAAAAAAATTACTAAAGGCACCCCTCTTTTGGATAAGGGAAACCCAAGTATTAAAGGCACCCACGTTATTTAACTTCAAATTCATTTTTGGCGGGAACTAAATCTTATCGAACCTTTGGATTTGGTTTGAGAAGATATTAAGGTTTTAAGACAAGATTATATCTTGCCTTATTAAGAAGACTTTGTACGTAACACAACAACTCTCGTGAAATCATACAGGTGGAAGAGTATCTCGGTAAGTGAAAAGAAAATATTTGGAAATCTCACATGAATTGGTATCTTTGAAAAATTTGGAAATCAGGGAACTAAAGAAGAAACAAAAATCAAAGATAATCGAAACTCTCTTAAAAACAGAAATCAGATCAAGGAATGGGATGTTCTTCCCGAGAATTTTTTTCTTAAAGAGTGGATCTGAGATTAAATAAAATATTAGTAAGAGTTATTAGGGTATGAGGGGTTGTAGTATAAATAGAGAAGTGTGGAGAGCATTGCGTGGGGGTTGGCTCGGCCAGAAAACAAAGAAATCAAATATCAGAAAAAATTACTCGTGATGAAGAAGATGAAGAAACCGTGAAGAAAAGGTTGAAGGAACCGTTGATAAATCTTTAAACTTAGCAACGTTTATCTTCACTTTGCAATGTTTATATTCAGTTTCTAACACCTTATTTGTAACAGCGAGTCTGTATCGTCCATACACCGTTGCACACTCACACTTTTATCATTTCCTCTTCTTTTCATCTTTGTAAACACTTTGTGAGCTATGTGCCTATCTTTTGAGAGTGTTTTGAGCATGATGAACTAACCCCATCACTGGGACAATGGAGGAAGCTATTTTTCACAATTGTTTGGTAACTATATTCGATTCTTTATGACTTTTTGCACTTATTTAATTGATTTATGATTTTTCTTAATTGGTTGTCATTTAATTTGATGGGTCATTCTTAGCTTAAATATTTTGATGGTCCATGCTTAGGATTTACAATCAATGTTTTAAAAATCTACCAAAGAAATAGAGTCCATAAAAGAGCTAGAATTGTTAAGAATTGACATATGCATCACTTGAATATGAATAATGGTGGAATTCTAAGTCACAGTATCTTGTAATATTGTTATTATATTTTATTTATTTGCCAGTTTAAATTAGATTAGTTCTAAAATCAAATCTTCACAAGTCCGAGAGAACGATACTCTTTTTTTACCATTGTTTATAAACTACATCAATTTTTGGCGCCACCGACACGGAATTGCTTTTAGGTTAGGGTATTTGATATTTTTTTAGGCTTAATTTTTAATTAGGTTAATTAAGATTTATTTTATTATTTATTTTATTTTATTTTTCCTTTTAGATTTTATGTGGGTATTCTCCTTGTCTTTGTTGTGCAGATAAAGTTTTGCAATTTATCGTGGAAATTGCCTACCAAAAAAGGTAAGTAGTATACCTCAATTTTTATTTTAGATTTTTCATTAATTTTTTTATTATTTGTATATATTTTTTAACTTTTATTTTATTTTGTATATATATTAAAAAAACGTGCACACACAGTATTTTCATTCGTCAGACTACCGATTTTAGGAAAACCCGTGGAAAAGTAAGTTGAACCCATGCCTTGGGCCTGATGGGAGTTACCGGCTGAAATTTTACAAGCCTTAGCCTCGTACATTTCACCATTCTTTGATTGTAGTTATATTTTTCTAAGGTAACCCGAGCTTACCTGATTTAGTTGAACCTGCATTTGCACGTGCACAAGAAAAATGTCGAACTGGTATTACGATAGCCAATACAATGAATATCCGACTGATTTTCAAAATGGACATTGCACGTAGTATGACCATAGTGTGAATAGTGGTTGGGACCATTACCCACCTTTCGAAGGTTATGGGTCATACCATGGTGATCCCAATTACTATTCGTACGCGCACTAGTCATATGAACAGGAAAACGAGCAGAATTCGAGTTCTCTTTGAAGGATGCCCTCGAGAAGTTGCAATTGAGTACTATTTCTTTCAAAAATTCCATGAAGCGGATGGGATTTTCTACTCCTTATAATGACCCAAATACCATTCTAGAAAGATCACTCAAGTTGTTGCGACCTAGTACTCCTTATGATCCTATTATTCCACTAAAAGAGACCCTCAAACAATTAATTGAAAATACATATAGGTTTGAATTAAAAACAAAAGAAAGAATTGCAGCAAGGGGAATTGCTCAAAATGAACTTAATTACCAAAATAATGTTTTCAATTTTACCCTTGATAATAATGATGAATATTTACCTAGTTTAGTGGACGAGGTTAGAATAGAAGACACCACTTATAAGGTTCACTCATCTTCATTTTATTATGATGATGAAGATAATGTTGATGAAGAATTTGAAATCCGTAGTCATAATGGTCAGGAAATTTTTACAACGATTGAGCTTCATGATAATAATGATGTTTCTAGTTGATGATTATTTGCTTATTCAAGAGGAAAAGGATTCAACTAGAGATACCGTTGTTATTGACGGTGAAATATTTCCTTATTATTATGAAGACGATGATGGTTTAGAGGAACAAGTTTGTCATGAGACTCGTGTTTTAGAGTCTAGCGATTCAGGAACAATAGTCTCAAACGAAGATGATAGACTCGTAGAGATTTTAAATATGAGTGAGGATGCAATTGTTGCATATAACTTAGAAGAAGCAATTGACTATCTCCAGGAATCTGATGATCTAGAAATTAAGGAAATTGTGACTAGTCCATCTAGAGACACCCAAAATTCTAAGTTTGGGGGTGATTATCATTCTCCATGTGCTTTACCTATAACTCTTAGATACATCCCTCACTTGGAACTTGATAATTGTGCCTCTACCATTTTAAGATATTATCTTCATGAACTATTTCCCGAACCGAATGATGTCTAAAAAGAAGTTCGGTTATCATAAACCCATCCTCTGGTTGATGTGGTCTACCCAGGCGATAATACCATAATTGACTTTGTTATCCCACTAAAATTTTATTTACCAAATGTGGGAATGTTTCAACTTCAAATGCGTAAATCTTTAATTTGTGAAACTAAATATGATTATTTTAGAAATTTTAAATCGACACATTTTCATGAGATTGACCACTACTTTCATATGCTCCATTATGGTCAACTCTGTCAGTCAAGGATGATTGACTTTAAGGATCTACAATTATTCCGATTATTGTTATATGATTCGTAAATTGTGACTAATCCTTTCTTGGTCTGGATGAAGACTTTAAACTTAGAGCTCTATGGGAGGTAACTCATATGCTTTTGGTACACAGTGCTGGTAATATCCTTCCCTATTTCTTTTACGTTGTTCATTAGTTCTCTTTGTTCACGCTTTTATTCATTATCTTTATAACATCGAGGACTATGTCAATTTAAGTTTGGGGGTAAGGGAGAAAAATTTAAAAAAATTAGTTGTACTAAAAACTCCAAAAAAAATTAGAAACTTGTGAACAATTCAGGATGACAGTAACCATTCTAAGTAGATGGAAACAAATTTCTTGATTGTAGGAGTTGAGGGACCCAGACAAACGGTCTATTCATAAAAGGACAGAGCTCAGGTGTTAGAAATAGCATGACAGTCGTCACCATATCTCGGAGTCGTCACCATATCACGTTCTTTTTTTATTTTTTATTTTTTGTGTTTCTCTAAGTGATTTGGTGGGGCACTAGTATCATCTTGTTGTCACCAGGATGAAGTAGAATGATTGAGATTAAGCCCTATTATTTTAATTGAACTTGACCAATAATTAAAAAAAATAAAAAAATATGACACTTGGATAGCAATAAGTGTGTGTTCTCCATGTCTCCGTCGCCTAATCAAGCGTGGAACACAGGATCCATGGTAACTATCATGTAATCTGCTGACAAGGAGCATGCGCTTAGATTCAACAGATCTAATCATGTTGTCAGTAAAAAAACAAATAAAATGAATTAAAAAAGTAAAAAAGTAAAAAATAATAATAATGTATATTCAATAAATTGACTGCTTGGGCCCTTGTATATACCAGCTGAGTTGATACTAGATCTAGGATTCAGACCAGTGTGTGCGTATCTCAATCCATTAGAGTTCATCTTGGCAAAATGTTCATACATATATTCTGGGAAAAACCATTACCTTAGTCAAGATGCGCACACTTCTATCTCCATATCCATCTTCTTAATCTATTCATGCGATTGTGGTTTGTTAAATTCCGAGTTTCGTGGTTCATTATACGAGTTTCTGAGTAGTGGTTTGTTCTCTTATATGTGAATTTTAATACGCTTGAGTGAAAAATCGTGTACAACAATTGGATTCAAGACATCGTAATCTCCCATAACCAAAGAATTTGTAACTAATTATTGCATGTTTAGTGTCTACCCTCAATCGTTCACAGGTAGCTAGGATTTGGAGGTACACCTCTGGTAAACCCTCACGAGACTAAAACTCGTCCGATAGAGACACCTATGGGTTCAAAAGCTTGTGGCACACACTAAGTACAATCGCAATGCCTGCGAAAGTGAGTTAGGACCTTTATTTCCTAGATTAGATTTTCTCAAGGACTAGCAAATAATAAGTTTGAGGGTATTTGATAGACACATTTTTGTGTCTAATTTGTCTAAATTTTATATATTGTTAGTGCTCATTTTTGTACTAATTGTGTTATTTTATGTATTTGTAGGTATTTTCGAAGAATAAACTTACGGGGAAAATTGGCTAAAAATGTTATAAAGGCACTCGAAAAATTACTAAAGGCACCCCTCTTTTGGATAAGGGCATCCCAAGTGTTAAAGGCACCCACCTTATTTAACTTTAAATTCATTTTTGGCGGGAACTCGATATTATCGAATCTGTGGATTTGGTTTGAGAAGATATTAAGGTTTTAAGACAAGATTATATCTTGCCTTATTAAGAAGACTTTGTACGTAACACAACAACTCTCGTGAAATCATACAGGTGGAAGAATATCTCGGTAAAACTGAAAAGAAAATATTTGGAAATCTCACGCGAATTGGTATCTTTGAGAAATTTGGAAATCAGGGAACTAAAGAAGAAACAAAAATCAAAGATAATCGAAACTTTCTCTTACACAGAAATCAGATCGACGAATGGGAAGAATATCTGCACGAGAATTTTTTTCTTAAAGAGTGGATCTGCCGAGATTGAATAAAATATTTGGAAGATATTAGGGTCTGAGGGTGTTGTAGTATAAATAGAGAAGGATAGAAAGCATTGCGTGGGGGTTAGCTCGGCCAGAAAATAAAGAAATAAAAGATAAAAAATTACTCGTGATAAAGAAGATGGAGAAACCGTGAAGAAAAGTTTGAAGGAACCGTTTCTAAATCTTTAAACTTAGTAAGTTTATCTTCACTTTGCAAAGTTTATCTTCAGTTTCCAACACCTTATTTGTAACAACGAGTCTGTAACGTCCATATACCGTTGTAAACTCGCTGCTTTTATTATTTTCTCTTCTTTTCATCTTTGTAAACAGTTTGTGAGCTATGTGCCTATCTTTTGAGAGTGTTTTGAGCATTATGAGCTAAACCCCATCACTAGGACAATGGAGGAAGCTATTTTTCACAATTGTTTGGTAACTATATTCGATTCTTTATGAATTTTTACACTTATTTTAATTGATGTCTGATTTTTCTTAATTGGTTGTCATTTAATTTGATGGGTCATGCTTAGCTTAAATGTTTTGATGGTCCATGCTTAGGATTTACAATCAATGTTTTAAAATCTACCTTTGACAAAGAAATAGAGTCCATAGAAGAGCTATAATTGTTAAGAATTGATATATGCATCACTCGAATATGAATAATGGTGGAATCCTAAGTCCTAGTATCTTGTAATATTGTTATTATATTTTGTTTATTTGTCAATTTAAATTAAAATTAGGCCTAAATTAAATCTTCATAAGTCTGAGTGAACGATACTCTTTTTTTACCACTGTCTATAAACTACATCAAGTGGCATTTGATTTCTAGCACCTAGATTGCCCATTCGTTGATATCGATCACAAGATTTGCAAAAACCATACCCATCCTCAAATAAGGTGGACCAATAAAATCCACTCTCAAAAACTTTGAGAGCGGTATGTTTAGAACCAAAATTCCCACCAACAAGCATAAGAATGACAATAATTAAGAATAGATTAAAATTGAGGATCGAGTACGCACCTGCGGATAATCTGTTCAGCACAGTATTTCCACAAGTATGGATCATCCAATACATATTGCTTCTGTATCTTTTTGAGCTTCAGCTTTTGAGAACTAGATATTGTATTAGATACTTGTCTCGTAACAAAGTAGTTTACTATATCAGCTACCAAGGTGTTGATTCTTCTCGATTAAGTTGCAGCAGTAGAAGTTTTTTTCTAGGTTTTTTTTCTCTCGTTTCTCTCCTCTTTAATCCCCTCACAAACTCCCTCACGACTTCTTTATATACTACAACGACCAACATCCTCAATAACTCCCTCAAATCTTCTCTTTTAATTTGAGATTTATTCTCGACAATAACTTCTTTGATCGGGAATTATTTTCTTCCCTTACTCTCAGTGATTTCTTTCATTTATTCAGCACATTGTTGTCTTGTTTGTCTCATGCGAACAAATCAGATGAGATTAGCTGAGAAGAGTATCCCAAGTTTCCCGTGAAAATATTCTTTCTTGTTTTAGTCGAGAGTCCCAAAATAACACGATTTTCTTTTGATTATTACGTCTTAAACTTGTGTACAAACCCCACATAATATGGCAAGAGTATAACCGCGTCTTAAAACTCTAAAACATGTCCAAATTCTCGCACAGATTAACAAAGAAAATTCCGGCCAAACTGTTTGAATTTGAAAGAGAGAAGTGGGTGCCTTTAACAAATCGTGGGGTACATTTATCAACTGGGGGTGCCTTTAGTAATTTTTTTCAGGGGGTGCCTTTAACATTTTTTGAGCCAATATTTCCAAAAATGTTTATTACCCAATAATACCTACAAACACATAAAATAACACAATTAGTACACAATCGAGCACTATCGATATAAAGAATGGAGACAAATCAGACACAAAAATATGTCTATCAAATACCCCCAAACTTATTATTTGCTAGTCCTCGAGAAAATCTAATCTAAAAAATAAATACTAACTCACTGTCCTAGGCATCGCGATTGCACTTAGCGTGTGCAACAAGCTTTTGAACCCCCTAGGTGGCCCTAGTAAAAGAGTTTTGTCTCGTGAGGGTTTACAAGAGATATACCCACAAAACCTTTACTCCAAAACCTAGTTTACTTGTGAACAATTGAGGGTAGACACTAAACATGCTATTTAGTTGGCCATAAAATTCTTTGGCTATGGGAATCATTACCCTATATGAGTCCAACTGTTGTACACGAGTTTTCACACAAGCGTACTAAAATTCATAGATAAGAAAATAAAGCACTACTCATAAAGTCCTACAATGGACTACGATACTCGGAATCTAATAAACCACAATCACATGAACAGATTAAGAAGATGGATATGGAGATAGAAGTGTGCGCATGTTGACTAAGGTGAACGGTATTTCCCAGAATATCTGTATGAACGTCATGCCAAGAGGAACCCTAATAGATTGAGATACTCACCCACTGGTTTAAATCCTAATTCTAGTATCAACTCAGCTGGTATATACAAGGGTCCCAGTTGTCGACTTATTGAATATATACATATTTTTTTTACTTTTTTATGTTATTTTATTTGTTTTTTTATATTTTTTTCTCAACATATGGTTAGATATTTTGAATCTAAGCACATACTCCTTGTCAGCAGATTACATGATAGTTCCCTTGGATCATGCGTTCCACGCTTTCTTAGATGACGGAGACAGGGAGAACACACACTTATTTCTATCAAAGTGTCTTTTTTTTGGTCAAGTTCAATCAAAATAATGGGGCTTGATCTCAATCGTTCTATTTCATCCCGGTGACAACAAGGCGATACTAGTGCCCCACCAAATCACTTAGAGAAACACAAAAGGTTGAAAAAATAAAAATAGAACATAATATTGGTGCGATTCTGAGATATGGTGACCACTATCATGTTATTTATGACACTTGAGCTTTGTCCTTTTATGAATATACCATTTAGCTGGGTCCCTCAACTCCTACATCCAAGAAATTTGTTTCCATCTACTTAGAATGGTCAGCATCATCCTGAATTGTTCACAAGTTTCTAAATTTTGGAGTTTCGTTCTTGCACTAAAAGTTTTCTCCTTTACCCCCAAACTTAAATCTAATATTGTCCCCAATGTTCTAAAGATGAAGCTATAGCATGAACAAGAAGAAATTGTTGCCAAATGAAGAAAAGAGTTAAGGAAGGATATTATTGTGTCGCATGAGCATGGGTTACCTCCCAAGAAGTGCTATGTTTAAAGTCTTCATTCAAACATCAAATACCACAAAATGGTAAGTCACCTTTCAAAATCATATACCAATGGCCGAAACAATTGTGGGTCAACAATACGAAATAATGTTGATGCAAACATAAGACACATCTTTTGGATCATGAAAATAAATAAACCGAGCACAACCTTACCTAAGGTTTCTTTCAAGACAATTGGGTTTATCTAGGGTGCCCATTTAGGTTCCATATGAGTGTCTAGATACATAGGTTCAGCTGAATGACGGGTCTCTAATAGCTGGATTTCCTCATGGATAGTATTAGGAGGATCGGGTTGTGGAGTCTGAATAAACTCAAGTAATACCTTAGATGCACAAAACTCGAGTCCCAAGTTAGGGACTTCAAATAGGGATACTTGGCGATCACAAGAATCATCACTACCTCCAAACGTAGGGTAAACATTACTCTCAAATTGACCAAAGACTTGAACTTACTTGACCAGCTAAAAAGGCTTTCTTATGGATATTAAGCTTACGCTTTCATGTACAAAGATATTTAAGGAACTTGGCATAAGCAGACATTTTCCTAATTGCTTCTAATAACGAAATATTGATGTTCACATGCTTAAATATTTCCATTATCTCGTTGAAATTGATTCCTTCGTTGTTGGAACTAACAACTATGGGTATGGAGCTCTAGGCACAAAGTCGGTCTTAGCGGGAACTGCATTAGACTCTATAAATACTTTATCAGTCTCTTCAGTTACTGGCTCAGAAGGGTGAACTACAGTATGCCCACTATCAGGCATGGTTACCTTGTTGTCAACTACCTTTCAACTTCTAAGGGTTATAATAAAATCACATGATTGAACAGTTTCTCTCCAGAGTATACTTCATGAACTCCTTTAAGGTTGGGTTGTGTGACTAGGAAAGTTACCTTTTTCTCTCAAAGACTCATTCGACTGACTAACCTGGTTTAACAAACCGGAAATAACCTGAGAGTTAACCTAAATCATCTCCTTAAAACTTTGTTCAATTGATTGCTGAAACTGTGTAGTTTTCAGAGTTAACATGGAAAGAGACTCTTCTAAATTCATGATTTTCTTATCTGACGGGTCTTGAAACTAGGTTTGACCTTAAGGATTCTTAGTATAGGCAAAACTTGGTGGATTCTGAGAATTGTTAGACTGACCTTGATTCTGGACCTTAGACCAGGAAAAATTAGGATAGTTTCTCAGACCAGGGTTATAGGTTTCTGAATATGGGTCAAATTTCGGATGGTTTTCAAACCTAGAGTTGTTATAAAAAGCATGGGCTTGTTATTCATATCTAGCATGGTTTGACCCTTGATTCATCTTTAAGGCCTCTAGATGCCTAATGATATATGACCCATCATAAACTCTATTGACCATATGGATAGGATTCCTAAATATTTTTGGTTCTCTTATTGAAGCCCATTCTGTAGTTTTCTCAGCTAACTCGATGAACGAGGCAAAACATTTATCTGGGTCCTGCAGGGTGAATTCTCCACCACTCATTATTTCTACCAGCATAAAGGTCTCACTATCCAGGCCCTCATATAAAATTTGGTCCATGTGGACTTTCTCAAAGCCGTGATGTGGACAGCGGTATAACAATTCATTAAACCTTTCAACATAATCATGTAGGTTTCACCTAAATTTTGTTTATAGGTTTGGATAGTCTGACGAACAGAAATAGTCTTATGGTATGGGTAGAATTTCTTAACAAAAACCTCTACAAGACCATCTCAGGTGGTGATTTTTTAGAAGGAATAAAATGATACCACTCTTTGGCTTTATCATCAAGAGAGAATGGAAACAAACACAACCTAAGCACATCTTTGGAGACATTCGGATAACTCATTGTTTCACAAATCATTTCGTAGTCTCTTATGTGGTATACGGGTTCTCATTCTCTAACCCCGAAAATGTACGAAGCATGCCAATTATCCCAGGTTTAATATCAAAACTGACCGTAGTCGCTGGTAAAACTACTCCTGGATCACGTAATACTCTAGATGGGTTCATACGGTTTCTTAGGGTTTTGTTTACCTGGATTTCATGCTCACCCATTTCAGCAAAAACAAATGTACCGCCTAAATCCGTATAACGGGTTGGACTCAAACAAAAAAGGTCATTTTCTTCAAGTCTATCTCCAACACGAATCAAACGAGGCATACACAAGCAAGAATACTAGTGTTTAACAAGAATATGTGCACATGCAAATGCTGGGGTTCACTATTATAGATAAGCTTGGGTTACCGCAAAAAAATATACCTACAATCAAAGACTGGTCAAAGGTACAAGGCTGGGGTTTGTGGTGTTTCGGATGATAATTCCCAGAGGGTTCACCATACTACCCACAAGTTTTCCTAAAATCGGTGTCGGAAGATGAAATTGGTGTGTGCAAGTGTTTTTTTTTAATAATAAATAATATAGGAAAAAATAAACAAGAAAACAACAAAATAAAAGTCCAAAACAAAGAAATAAGGAAAATACAAACTAACAATAAATAAATAAAGTCTAGATATAAAATTCTTCATTTTCTCCGTTTCTTTTCGCTTAGTGTTTAGATTTCATCCGAACCTTTATTTGGCTTCAATTTTTTTTTGATCCAAAACCTACAAAAAAAAGACAAATACCCAATAAAACGTAAAATAGAACAAAAGAATAAAAATCTAAAAACTAAAACTAAACCTAAAAACAAGTCTGCATCGGTGGCGCCAAAAATTGATGTGGTTTGTAGACAGTGGTAAGAAAAGTATCATTCACTTGGACTTGTGAAGACTTGATTTTTTAACCTAATTGTTAATCTATAAATAAAGAAAATTAAATTGAATGTGATAACAAGATTTTAAAAGCAACCAAAACTCTGGATTCCACTACTACTCATGATTGAATTGATTTACCAGGATTTCTAAAACTCTAGTTATCTTTAAGTCCTCTTTTATCTCAACTCACTAATTATCATACAAATTTTTAAATTTTACATGTAAAAATTAAGCATAGGTCATCAAATGATTTAACAAAGCATAAACTATCAAACTGAATAACAAATAATTAAGAAAATCATGTGTTCGAATTAAAACTCTCCAAAAACAGTGATTAAGGGAATCAAAAATAAAACTAGAGTAAATAGAATAATTAAAAGATATATTACCCATAAATCATGTGTAAGTAGCTTCTTCCATTGCCTTGGTTAAGTGAGAATTATCTCATCATGGTAAACAACATCTCAAAATATTGATTCATGGCTCGAAAATTGTTTACAAAGATGAAAAAGAGAGAAAATTATGAAAAATAGCGATTTGCAAGGACATATAAGCGTTACAGACTCACTGTTACAAGAAGGTTTTACGAATTCAAATTAAATGTTGCAGATTGGCTATGACATGCAGTCATAGAAGAATGACAGTTTCTAAGTGTTGTTTAGTTTAAAGACTTTAACAACAGTATCTGCGACTGTTCTTGGCAGTCTTCTTCTTCTTCTTCTTCTCGATTGACTTGCAGCAACATAACTTTTTTTCTAGGTTTTTTTTTCGTTTCTCCCCTCACAAACTCCCCCGCGACTTCTTTATATACTACAACGACCAACATCCTCAATAACTCCCTCAAATCTTCTCTTTTAATTGAGATTTATTTTTGATAATAACTTCTTTGATCGCGAATTATTTTCTTCCCTTACTCTCAGTGATTTCTTTATTTTAATCAACACATTGTTGCCTTGTTTATCTCAGGCGAAAAAATCAGTTGAGAAGAGTATCCCAAGTTTCCCGAGAAAATATATTTCTTGTTTTAGTTGAGAGTCCCAAAATAACACGATTTTCTTTTGATTTTTGCGTCTTAAACTTGTGTACAAACCCCACATAATATAGCAAGAGAATAATTGTGTCTTAAAACCCTAAAACATGTCCAAATTCTCGCACAGATCAACAAACAAAAGTCTCGCCAAACTGTTTGAATTCGAAAGAGAGAAGTGGGTGCCTTTAACAAACCGTGGGGTGCCTTTAGTAAATTTTTCTCGGTGCCTTTAACACATTTTTGATCCAATTTTTCCAGAAATGTTTATTTCCCAATAGTACTTACAAACACATAAAATAACACAATTAGTACGCAATCGAGCACTATCAATATAAAGAATTGAGACAAATCAGACACAAAGATGTGTCTATCACCTAAAATAAAAAAATATCTAGAAAACAAAGTTAAAAATAAAAATAAACCTATAAAACAAAACTAAACAAAAATGAATAACAACTAAAACCAACTGCTCCCCGGAAACGGTGCCAAAATTTGATGTGTGTCGTGGTTGCAATCTAATTAGTGATCTTACTTCCACTCAATTAAAGAATAATATAATGGAATTCAAGTTTGTCCCAACGAGGAGAGAGGTGTTTTAGTTTTTTAAAGTGTCACAAAGGGGTTTTGTTTTAGGTTTTAATGAAAGTAAACAAAACAATTAAAAGTAATTAAGTTGTAAGTAAAGGAGAGATTATAATCAAGGAATCCTTCTTCGTTACTAAGCAATCATTGAATTAATATACTCATCTAATCTTTATTCATCACATATTATTACCTACCGTATGATAATAACTAGAGCAGTGCTATCCCCAAAAGTCCTTTGGTTACTGGCTATCGAAGCGCTCGAATACCATATTTTATTCGTCTAAACCACCTAGAAGTAGCGCATTCTAAGTGTAATTTGGCTAAATGCTTTATATTTTATGACTTTATAGACTGATTCTAGTAGTTAGACTCTTAGCACAAGGTCCACTTTCTAGTGTTGTTTCTACACGCGATAACTCTACAGAATCCCTATGCAAAGTCTCACGTTTTCTACTTGTGTAAGAGTTATTCAACAATTATGGATATCCTAACCATTACTAGCAATAGATAAATCAAGAAACTGATTTAGTTGGCCACCTAGAACAATCAATTAATCAATCATAACATTCTCATAGTAGAAACAAACAATAATCATGTGAAGAACTCAAAATAGATTCATATATTAAATCAAATCATATTAGAAATTAGAATTCATCCTCAATCAATTAGTTTTTTAGCTACTCACGGATATAGAAGCATCCATGTTATACATAAGAGTAAAGAATTTGTTACGATGGTGAAACCGCTCCAAACCCTAGCTTTTGCTCCTTGTGTTGTTGATCTCCTCCAAGACTTGTAAATTTGTGTAAAAAGTGTCTTCTTAATGTGTTGGGAGTCTTCTTATATAGTGATCTTGATATCTAGGGATTAAAATCCTTCCGGTCCCATGTTCTTTTCAAAATAGAGTCAAAACATGGTAAAAGTTTCCCAGAAGTGTCAGGTTCGACTACAAACTGGATGAACTTTTCCAGCCGAACCTGACAACTTATTTTTGCTCCAGATGAGTGTCAGGTTCGGTTACTAATTTTATGAAGCATTACTGGACGAACTTCTCTCTGGAAACTTTTATATTTTGTCGAAAACGTACTATAAAGTTCGGCTACTATCTTTGTTTCACTTTTTAGCCGAACATTCTCCTGGATACTTTATTCAAAACTCATTTTTAGGTTGGGCTAGTACCATATGATCAATTTCTAGCCGAACATAACTTTGTATACTTGTGGAAAAACTTGATCTTTCAGCTCCAGGTTCGGCTACTATTTGTGCCGAATGATTATCAGCCGAACCTCTCTCTGTAGACTTAAATCTTCAAATCTTGTTTTGTCAATAACTTCTTGGTCCGATGTCGGAATGATCTCATTCTTTTTTGAATGGCTTCGTCTTTCTATTATATTCAATATAGAGGTGAATAATTTTGGGTTTGAAAAAATTCCAAGTGGTCTTCATTTATAAACTCCATATCCTTAGCACTTTTGTAGCTATTTCTTTGATTTCGGATGATTCACTTAATATAAGACATACGATAGAAAAAATAACATAATAAAAAGTAATATGCAATAATTAAAGCAAATATTAGTATGGATTTGGCACTAAAATCATATGAATCATGCATTTATTAGGTACTGTGATGAATGCCCCTTAGCATTAACCTTGGCTGGGATTAATAGATGCCTATGTTCTCGTCAAAAACACTAGCTTTCCCATGAAAATAAAGAGAATATATCGGAAGCACTAAACAACAGGGCGGCAACATCAGAAGTTGGGAAGACATGGTCACAATAATGGAGCAGTGTTGATACAAGGTTGATGTCGCCTTCTAATATGGTCCAGGTAAACAAGACCTTAAAAGATCGTATGAACCCATCTAGGGTAGTACGTGACCCAGGAGTAGTTATCCCAGCCACTACTGTCAAATTCGATATTAAACCCAGGACAATTAGCATGCTTCGAACATTTGGGGGGTTAGAGAATGAGATCCTGTATACCCACATAAGAGACTTTGAAATGATTTGCGACACAATGCGTTATCCGAATGTCCCTAAATATGTGCTTAGGTTGAGTTTGTTTCCCCTCTCTTTTCATGGAAAAGCCAAAGAGTTGTACCATTTCATTCCTTCTAAAACAATCACCACCTAGGACAGTCTTTGTAGAGGTTTTTGTTAAAAAGTTTTACCCACACCATATGACTGTTGTTATTCGCCAGTCCATTCAAACCTTTAAGCAGAAATTAGGTGAAAACCTACATGATTATGTAGAAAGGTTTAATTAATTGTTATACCAGTATCCACATCATGGCTTTGAGAAAGCCCACATGGCCCGAATTTTATATGAGGGACTAGATAGTGAAACCCGTATACAGGTAGAAAAAACGAGTGGTGGGAAATTCACATATCAGGACCCAGATACATGTTTTGACTCGTTTATCGAGTTAACTGAGCAAATTAGGCAATGGGCTTTGATGAGAGAACCAGAAATTTCTAGGAATTCTATCCATAAGGTCGATAGAGTTGATAATGGGTCATACATCCTTAGACGTCTAGGGGCCTTAGAAATGAATCAAGGGTCAAACCATGCTAGATACGAATAGCAAGCCCATGCTCTTTATAACAACTCTAGGTTTGAAAACCATCAGAGATATGAACCATATTCTGAAACTTATAGCCCTGGTTGGAGAAACCATCCTAATTTTTCTTGGTCCAAGGGCCAGAACCAAAGCCATTCTAGTAATACTCAGGTTCCCCCAGGTTTTGGTTACACTAAGAATCCTTCAGGACCAACCCAATTTCAGAACCCTTCAGATAAGAAGATCATGAGTTTAAAAGAGTGTTTCACCCTTTTATCTCATAACACTGCAAATTTTCAGCAATCGATTGAACAAAGATTACAAGATAATAAAAAGGATATTTCCGATTTACGAAACCCATTTAGTCAGATAGTGAGTTTTTGAGAGAAAAATGCAAGTTTCCTAGTCAGACACAACCCAATCCTAGAGGAGTTCATGAAGTATCTTTTGGAGAAAAACCGTTCAATCATGTGAACTCTGTTACAACCCTTAGAAGTGGTCGAGTGGTAGACAATAAGGTAACCATGCCCGATAGTGAACATGTTGTAGTTCACCCTTCTGAGCCGAACATTCTCCTGGATACTTTGTTCAAAACTCATTTCTAGGTTCGGCTAGTACCGTAGGATCAATTTCTGGTCGAACATATCTTTGTATACTTGTGGGAAAACTTGATCTTTCGGCTCCAGGTTCGGCTACTATTTGTGCCGAATGATTTTCAGTCGAACGTCTTTCTGTAGACTTAAATCTCGTTTTTCCCATAACTTCTTCGTCCGATGTCGGAATGACCTCATTCATTTTGCGTTGGTTTCGTTTTTCAATTATATTCTAGATAGAGGTGAACAATTTTGGGTTTGAAAAAATTCCAAGTGGTCTCATTTGTAAACTCCATATCCTTAGCACTTTTGTAGCTGTTTCTTTGATTTGATTCACCTAATATAAGACATAAGATAGAAAACAAACATAATAAAAAGTAATATGCAGGACTTATAACATATATTAGCATGGATGTGACACTAAAATCATATGAATCATGCACTTATCAGGTACTGTGATGAATGCCCCTTAGTATTAACTGGATGGGATTAATAGATGCCCATGTTCTCGCCAAGAATACTAGCTTGCGCGTGAATATAAAGAGAATATCATCGGAAGCAGTGAACAACATGGCGGCAGCATCAGAAGTGGGACGACATGGTCACAACAGTGGAGCAATGTTGATATAAGGCTGATGACGCCTTCTAGTGTGGTGAGATCTTCTTAGGATATGCAGTGGAACCTGAGATGATAGTATATATGAAAAGATGAGAATCCACGGATAGATGAGGTCTCAGTAAAGCTGAGTCTTCTAATCCAGTTTGGAAACCCTAGTTTGTACACAATTCTCTGATTGATATGCCCTTTTTGTATGTTGTAAAAGGGACATAGGTGAAGGATGCTTTGCCCAATTCCTTACCAATTGTTGTCGATTTTCGAGTTTGTGGAATAAAGAGGTAATAGTAAGAGTATCAACAAAGAGATGATGTTAGGTCTGTGAATAGTGCCTCAACTTCTGTGAGAAACTCAAGCTTCAATGAAAAATTCCTTATTATGTGGGAAGAGTTAATGCTGGAGAAGAGGGTGTGCGCCGGAGTGCAAGGCAAGTACCAGAAGACAGAACAAGTACCAGAAGAGTACGACAGGTACCAGAGAGAAGAACATGTACCAGTAGAGTACCAGAGGACAAGATAGGTACCATAGGATAGGACATGTACCGGAGGACAAGGTGTGCGATTTTATCCGTGGTGAGCATATTACTGCATCTCTGACCAGCAACTTGTAAACCAACATTCTAGAAGTTGAGAGGAAAAACATGAATCTTAGGTGACCGCTCTCATTGGATGCTCATATTGTCCATGAGGGTTTGTTTGAAGAATAATAGGACTACATGGATCATGAGGTGACCTCTATCAATGGATGTTCGTATTGTCCAAGTTCGGTGCGTGTCCAATAATAACCATGTTTTTGTGTCAGAGTTGTCTCAATTCTTTAAATTGATAGTGCTCAATTGTATACTAATTGTGTCATTTTATGTGTATGCATGTGATTTTGGGAAATAAATATTTTTTGAAAAATTGGCTCGAAAAGTGTTAAAAGCACCCCATAAAAATTACTAAGGGCATCCCAGTGGTTAAAGGCACTTGTATTTTGGATCAGGGCACCCACTTCCTACATTTCAAATTTTATTTTTGGCGGGAACTCTTACTACTCGATCTGTAAAGAATTTTTAGGCGATAAATTTGGACATCCTAAGAGTTTTAAGACAACATAATCTTCTTACCTTATAGAGAAGAGAATTTGGATATGTGAGAATCAAACAAAATCAATATCTATCTCATGAAACAAATCTCGGAATAAAATCAGGGAGAATAACTAATTCTAATGAAACATGATTTAGTTTCCTATTTCAAGTTGGTTTCTCGATATGTTGTTAACACAATAAAATCAAAATTGTGTATGGAAACAGAAGTAAATCGAGAATATTGTCGGGAAGGAAAAAATCAAAGGAGCGAGAAAAAACAATAATATTTCTGGATTCGAGAATATATTTCATTGATTGGGAAGATTTGAGTATTGTGTTTTATAAATAGAGGTTGTGGGACTCGCAAACAGGCTATCGAGAGTTTGGAGAAGTTTGGGAACAAACAGAGTTATAAATTTTCCTTTTTTTTATACACTTTTGAGTTAAGAATCATTATTTTGAAAGTGTTTACAACATGAGGAGCTAAACCCCATTGATGAGGCGACGAAGGAAGCTATTTTTCCAATAATTATGTGGTAATATTTATTTAATTAATTTGTACAATTCTTTTTGAATATTTGCCTTGGTTAAAAATTGATTTAATGATTTTTATCAAACCATTGTGATGTATTTTGATGGTACATGTTGGCCTAGGAATTTTGATGTTTCATGCTTTCGATATACAATTTTTATTTTTAAAATCTACTTGTTGCAATATTTTAGAATCAAATTGAACGTATGAATTGCATAATTAAAATTATTGAATTAAATCCCTTTAAAAATTGGAGAATAGTGGAATCTTAGCCTCAGTTTTCTCTCAACCTTGTTATCAATTTTATTTGAGTTTTGTTATTTTTAGTATTAGAAATTCGAAATTAAATCTAAAATAAACCTTCACAAGTCTTAGAGTTCGAATCCTTTATTTATCACTGCTACAATCAAATCAATTTTTTGCATCGCCGACGTTGACTTTTTTTTAGATTTACTTTTAGGTTTAGTTTTACTTTTTAGTAGTTTTATTTTAGAATTTTATTTTTTGTTCTATTTTACGTTTTTTGGGTATTTGTCTTTTTATTGCAGGTTTTGGATCAAAAAGAAATTAGAACCAAATAAAGTTTAGATTTGCGATTAAAGCTAAAAGACAAAGCGAAAAGAACGGAGAAAAGACGAATAATTTTATTTTTGGACTTTATTTATTTTTGTTAGTTTTTATTTTCTTTATTTCTTTGTTTTGGACATTTATTTCTTGATGCTTGCTTGTTTATATCTTGTAGTTTATTTTTTAATAAAAAATAAACACAATCGCACACACCAATTGCATCTTTCATCAGACACCGATTTTTAGGAAAACTTATGGGATAGTACGGTGAACCCTCTGGGCGTTATCATCCGAAACACCACAAACCCCAGCCTTGTACCTTTGACCAGTCTTTGACTGTAGGTATATTTTACCACGGTAACCCAAGCTTACCTAAAATAGTGAACCCAAGCATTTGCATGTGCACATATTCTTGCTAAACACTAGTAGTTCTACTTGTGTATGCATCGTTGGATTCGTGTAGAAGATAGACTTGAAGAAAACGACCTTTTTTAAGTCCAACCCGTTACATAGATGTAGGTGTTACATTTTTTTTTTCCTGAAATGGGTGGTAATTATGAGAATGAGGTCCAGGTAAACAAGAATGAGTAGTTATCCCAGCCACTACTGTCAAATTCGATATTAAACCTAGGACAATTAGCATGCTTCGAATATTTAGGGGGTTAGAGAATGAGACCCATATATCCACATAAGAGACTTTGAAATGATTTGCGACACAATGAGTTATCCGATTGTCCCTAAAGATGTGCTTAGGTTGCGTTTTTTTCCGTTCTCTCTTCATGAAAAAGCCAAATAGTGGTATCATTTCATTCCTTCTAAAACAATCACCACCTAGGATGGTCTTGTAGAGGTTTTTGTTAAGAAGTTTTACCCACACCATAGGATTGTTGATGTTCGTTAGTCCATTCAAACCTTTAAGCAAAAATTAGGTGAAAACCTATACGATTATGTAGAAAGGTTTAATTAATTGTTATACCAATGTCCACATCACGGCTTTGAAAAAGCCCACATGGCCCAAGTTTTATACGAGGGCCTAGATAGTGAAACCCGTATGCAGGTAGAAACAATGAGTTGTGGTAAATTCACACATCAGGACTCGGATACATGTTTTGACTCGTTTATCGAGTTAGATGAGGAAACTAGGCAATGGGCTTCAATGAGAGAACCATAATTTCTAGGAATTTTATGCATTGGGTCGATAGAGTTGATAATGGGTCAGACATCCTTAGACGTCTAGGGGTCTTAGAAATGAATCAAGGGTCAAACTATGCTAGATACGAAGAGCAATCACATGCTCTTTATAAAAACTCTAGGTTTGAAAACCGTCAGAGGTATGAACCATATTCTGAAACTTAAAACCCTGGTTGGAGAAACCATCCTAATTTTTCTTGGTCCAAGGGCCATAATCAAAGCCATTCTAGTAATACTCAGGTTCCCCCAAGTTTTGGTTACACTAAGAATCCTTCAGGACCAACCCAATTTCAGAACCCTTCAGATAAGAAGCTCATGAGTTTAAAAAAGTCTCTCACCCTTTTATCTCATAACACTGCAAATATTAGCAATCGGTTGAAGAAACTTTTACAAGATAATAAAAAGGCTATTTCCGATTTACGAAACCAGTTTAGTCAGAAAAATGAGTTTTGAGAGAAAAGGAAAGTTTCGTAGTCAGACACAACCCAATCCTAGAGTAGTTCATGAAGTATCTTCTAGAAAGAAACCGTTCAATCATGTGATCTCTGTTACAACCCTTAAAAGTGGTCGAGTGGTAGACAATAAGGTAACCATGCCCGATAGTGAAAATGTTGTAGTTCACCCTTCTGAGCTGGTAACCGAAGAGACTGATAGAGTCTCTAAAAAGTGTAATGCGGTTCCTGAGAAATCCGATTTTGTTCCCAGAGCCCCATTCACACAACTGCTAGTACTAACTAACAATGAACCCGACTTTAATGATATATTGGAGATTTTTCAGCAAGTCAACATAAATCTTCCTTTATTAGATGCATTTAGGCCGATTCCTACTTATGCTAAGTTCCTTAAGGATCTTTGTACGCGAAAGCGAAAGCTTAGTGTAAAGAAGAAAACCTTTTTAGCTAGTCATGTAAGTTCAATTATCCAGAACAACACAATTCCTAAGTACAAAGACCCAGGTTCTCCTACCATTTCTTGTACAACAGGTAACTACCATGTTGAGAAAACGTTACTTGATTTAGAAGCCAGTGTGAACTTACTTTCGTACCATGTGTACCTCCAGCTAGGACTTGGTGAGTTAAAACCTACCCATATGACACTTCAGTTAGCTGATAGGTATGTGAAAATTCCTCGTGGCATTGTCGAGGATGTTCTTAGTAAGGTCGATAGGTTTATTTATCCTGTGGATTTTGTTACCCTAGATACCCAACCTGTCCCTGACCTAGAAAACGAGATACATGTGATATTAAGTCGCCCATTTTCAGCTACATCTAATGCGATCATAAACTGTCGAAATGGTATTATGAATTTGTCTTTTGGTAATATGACCATTGAGATGAATATTTTCAATATTAGTAAGCAACCCCCTGAGCTAGATGATACATACATTGAAGTGGTGAACATGATAGGAACATTACTTCAGGAGTCATTACCAAACATCCTACCCGAAGATCCACTAGAGAATTTTCTATCCCATTTTGGATTAGATTTTGACGATGATAGCACCATTTGTCAAGTCAATGCTTTGTTAGATTTTACCCCTGTGTTAGATACTAATAGATGGAAAGCTAAGTTCGAACCACTACCAGTTTCTAATTCTACCTTAATTCCTTCTTTAGAAGAGCCTCCTAAGTTGGACCTCAAACCATTACAAGATACTCTGAAGTATGTGTTTTTAGTCCCATCTGAGACTTTGCCTGTAATTGTAGCATCCGACTTGGATAATGATCATGAAAGTAGGCTAGTGACCGTACTTCAAGACAATAAGGAAGCTTTAGGGTGGACCTTAGCAGATATTAAGGGTATAAGTCTTATTGTTTGTATGCATCAGATCCATTTATAGGATGATACCCAAACCTTCTAGGGAGATGCAACGTCGACTAAACCCTAACATGAAAGAAGTATTTCAAACTGAGGTGCTTAAGTTGTTATATGCGGGTATTATCTACCCCATTTCAGATAGTAAGTGAGCCAGCCTCGTTCAGGTTGTTCCTAAGAAATAAGGTATCACTGTAGTCCAGAATGATAATAATGAGTTAATCCTAAACCGAGTGACCACGGGTTGGCGTGTTTGTATTGACTATAGAAAATTCAACAAGGCCACAAGAAAGGATCAATTTCCCTTCCTTTCATCGACCAAATGCTAGAACGATTATCTGGACGTAGTCATTATTGCTTGTTAGATGGCTACTCTGGTTATAATCAGATTGTTATTGCCCCAGAAGACCAAGAGAAAACCATTTTTACTTATCCCTTTGGTATCTTTGCGTATAGACGCATACCTTTTGGGTTGTGTAATATACTCGTTACTTTTCAGCGTTGCATGATGAACATATTTTCTGACATGGTAGAACGGTTTTTAGAGGTCTTAATGGATGATTTTTCAGTGTTTGGTTCATCTTTTGATGAGTGCTTGCATCATTTTACATTAGTGTTGAATAGGTGTAAGGTAAAGAACTTAGTGCTTAATTGGGAGAAATGTCATTTTATGGTTCAATCAGGAATTGTTTTAGGGCATATCGTGTCCTCTAAGGGTATAAAGGTAGATAAAGCCAAAGTTGACCTTATTAAAAATTTACAGGTTCACAAAACCGTAAGAGATATTAGGTCATTCTTAGGGCATTGAGGTTTTTATAGTCGATTCATTAAGGATTTTAGCTTAATTTCTAGACCTCTTTGCAGTTTGCTTGCAAAAGATGTTAAGTTTGTATTTGATGATGCATGTTTAGAGGCTTTCGAGAAGCTTAAGACTTTACTCACTACCGCCCTCATAATCCAGGCACCTAACTGGAACCTACCCTTTGAGATCATGTGTGATGCTTCAGATTATGCTATTGGTGTTATGTTAGGTCAGCGAGAAAACAAATTACTTCATGTGATTTACTATGCCAGAAAAACTCTAAATGATGCCCAACTGAACTACACCACCACTGAGAAGGAATTGTTAGCCATTGTTTTTTCCTTGGACAAGTTTAGATCCTATCTTTTAGGTTCTAAGGTTGTAATCTTTACTGATCATGCTGCTTTGAAGTACCTTATATATAAGAAGGATACTAAACCTCAATTGATTAGATGGATCCTTTTGTTACAAAAATTCTCTCTATAAATTAGATACAAAAAGGGTGCAAAAAATATAGTAGCAGACCACTTGTCTAGGCTTGTTGTTGATTCCCCTGATGATTCTTCTCCTGTGAGAGACAGTTTTCTTGATGAACAACTTTTCATTGTTTCCCAATTACCTTGGTTTACGAATATAGTGAATTATCTTGTTACTGGTCGAATGCCTCAATATTGGGGTAAACAAGATCGTTCTAGGTTTTTAGCCGAGGTAAAACATTTCTTTTGGGACGATCCTTGTTTGTTTAAGTATTTTCCAGACCAGATTATTAGGAGATGTATACCTAGGAGTGACCAACCCATTATTATTTCCTTTTGTCATGATCATGCTTGTGGAGGTCATCTTAGTACAAAGAAGGCTGCTGCTAAGATATTACAGTGTGGATTCTACTGGCCGTCATTGTTTAAAGACTCCCATAATTACTGTGTTGCTTGTGAGCACTGCCAGAAGTTAGGAACCATTTCTCATAGAAATATGATGCCTTTGAACCCTATTTTAGTTATTAAGGTCTTTGATGTGTAGGGCATTGTTTTTTGGGTCCATTTCCTAATTCTTTTGGTAATCTTTGCATACTTGTCGCTGTAGACTATGTCTCTAAATAAGTTGAGGCGGTTTTGTGTAAAACAAACGACCACAAGGTTGTGGTCCATTTTTTGAATGATAACATATTTGCACGTTTTGGTATACCGCAAGCTATAATTAGTGATGGAGGGTCACACTTTCGTAATCGACCGTTTAAGCTTTTGATGAAGAAATATGGTATTACCCACAAAGTAGCTACCCCATAACACCCACAGACTAGTGTAGAGGTTTCCAACAGGGAGATAAAATGTATTTTAGAGAAAACAGTTATTCCTAATAGGAAATACTGGTCTTTGAGGCTTAATGAGGCCTTATGGGCTTACCGTACTGTGTTTAAGACCCCCATTGGAATGTCACTTTATCATCTAGTTTTTGGAAAGGCTTGTCACCTTCCTGTTGATTTAGAACTTAGAGCATATTGGTCTGTAAAGAAGTTTAATTTTTCACTTGACAAGGAAGGAGCTCACAGAAAACTCAAGCTCAATGAGTTGGAAGAGATTCGTAGAGATGCATACGATAGTGCTAAGGAGTATAAAACAAAATGAAACTTGTGCATGATAAAAATAATTTAACAAAGTCATTTTCTCCAGGTCAAAAAGTTCTTCTGTATGATACTCGTTTGCATCTATTTCCCGGGAAGTTATGCTCTCGGCGGACCGGTCCTTTTGTGGTCCTTACTGTTTTTCCTCATGGTGCTATTGAAATTGAGACTCAAGATGGTAAAAGTAATTTTAAAGTTAACGTTCAGAGATTGAAACCATTCTTAGACCCTTTTCCTACAAGTGATGTTGAGGAGGTCCCTGCTTACCTTGATTGACCATCAAGGTACTGTTGTAAATTATTAAATTTTGTAGGTTTTTTTGTTTTTATTTTTCTTGTTTTTTTTTTTCTGTCTTATTCTCCGGATAAGGATTGTTACGCTTCACTCAGGTACTATCTTTCTGCCTTATCTCTTTATTCCTCTCGTTACCTATATTTTTGTACTGTTCTTTAATTTAAAACATTAAGGACAATGTTAGATTTAAGTTTGGGGGTTAGGGAGAGACTTTTAATGCAATAATAAAAAAAAATCCAAAATTTAGAAACTTGTGAACAATTCAGGATGACACTGACCATTCTAAGTAGATAGAAACAAACATCTTGGGTATAGGAGTTGAGGAACCCAACTAAAGGGTTTATTCATAAAAGGACAGAGCTCAGGTGTTAGGAATAACATGATAGTCGTTACCATATCTCGGAGTCTACCTCGACCATATCACCTTCTGTTTTTATTTTTGCAATTTTATGTGTTTCTCTAAGTGATTTGGTGGGGCACCAACATCGAATTGTTATCAGTGTTGGCATGAAGTAGAGTGATTGAGATCAAGCCCCATTATTATATTTTATTAGACCAAAAAAATAATTAAAAAAAATATATAATATATATAATAAATAAATGAGAAAAAATAAAACAATAAATCGACCGTTGGGCCCTTCTATATACCAGCTGAGTCGATATTAGTATAAGGATTAAGACCAGTAGGAGCGCATCTCAATCCATTAGAATTCATCCTGGCACTGACCTTCAGAAAGATATGGAAAACATCGTTCACCTCAACATGTGCAAACTTCATCATCTCCATATACATCTTCTAAATCTATTCCTGTGATTGAACTTTGATAGATTTCGAGTATTGTGGTCCATTGTACGACTTTCTGAGTAGTGCTCTATTTTCTTATATATTAATTTAGTACGCCTGAGTAAAAACTCGTGTACAACAATTGGATTCAAAACAGGGTAATTCCTTCAATAACCAAAGAATTTTGTAGCCAACTAAATAGCATGTTTAGTGTCTACCCTCAGTCGTTCACAAGTAGCTAGAGTTTGAAGTAAAGGTTTTGTGAGGATATCTCTTGTAAAACCATAGGAGACAAAAAGCATCCACCAGGGCCACCTAGAGGTTTAAAGACTTTTTGCACACGCTAAGTGCAATCGCGATGCCTGCGACAGTGAGTTAGGACGTTTAATTTCTAGATTAGATTTGCTCGAGGACTAGTAAATAATAAGTTTGGGGGTATTTGATAGACACATTTTTGTGTCTGATTTGTCTCAGTGCTCAATTGTATATTAATTATATCATTTTATGTGTATGCAGATGTTTTGGGGAAATAAATATTTTTTGAAAAATTGACTCGGAAAAATGTTAAAAGCACCCCAGAAAAATTACTAAGGGTACCCCAGTGGTTAAAAGCACCTGTACTTTGGATCAGGGCACCCACTTCCTAAATTTCAAATTTTATTTTTGGCGGGAACTCTTACTACTCGATCTGTAAAGAATTTTTGGGCGATAAATTAGGACATCCTAAGAGGTTTAAGACAACACAATCTTCTTACCTTATAGGGAAGACAATTTGGATATTGAGAATCAAACAGAATCAATATTTATCTAGTGAAACAAATCTCGAAAAGAAAATCAGGGAAAATAACTAATTCACGTGAAACATGATTTAGTTTCCTATTTCAAGTTGGTTTCTCGATATGTTGTTAAGACAATAAAATCAAAACTGTGTATGCAAACAGAAGCAAATCGAGAATATTGCCGAGAAGGAAAAAATTAAAACAGCGAGAGAAAGAAAATAATATTTCTCGATCCGAGAATATATTTCATTGATTGGGAAGATTTGAGCACTGTGGTGCATAAATAGAGGTTGTGGGACTCGCAGAAAGGCTATCGAGAGTTTGGGGAAGTTTGGGAACAAACTTAGTGAGAAATCAAGAGTTGCAGAGAAAATATTTTTCTGCTGCTGAAAGAACGTGAAGAACAGAGAATACGTGACGATTTATTCAACCACTCTGTCACGGTTTCTTCATCACATTTACAACGAATATCTTAACCGACTGCAACATTTATCTTCAGTGAAGCAGTTTTCCCTCTGTAACACTGAGAACAGTTGTTTGCAACGCCATCACGGTTCAAATATTATTTTATAATGAATGTATATGACATTTATGAGTATGTAAGTGATTTTTATGGTTCATGCTCAAGAATTTTGTGTTTGAGATGCTCTAACCTAATATGCATTTAACATCTCTACTTTTAGGGGGATGATGACCAAAATCAGAAAGATGAGCTTGTTAACGAAGGAACGGCAGTTACCATTGGTTTTGACGTAGATAATGTCTTCTCACATACTAAAAATCATAAGAGGACTCCCTCTCGCATACTTGTTGAGGATGGTGCTTCCATATTCAATTTGTTTATACTGATTTGTAATGATCCATTTCCCTCAGAATGAAATCTCTAGAATCGTTCTAAAAAATGAGAAGAATCTATAGACGAAGCTGCGAATTCTGATCTTGACGTGAATTTGTCATCATCTACGATTTTTACGTGAGCGTATTATTGAATTATGTGGATTTGCAGGCTTGGATATAGTGATCAAGGCTAGAGGTGAGGTTGAAATGATTTTCAGGAGTTGAAGCTTGCAACAAAGGTTTCTGAAAGTGCGGAGAGGGGACGGATCTGGCCCAGAGAAAGGATGGCTCTGGCCCAAGATGTAATGACGCGTCTTTGGGAACACTCTCATTAGCGGCTGGCGCTGACCTAGGGAAGGGCTGGCTCTGGCTTTTGTTGTTATTGTTGTAGAGTTTTTCTTGGGACATGGAGCAGAGCTTGTCTCTTGGCTGATGTTGAGGCTAAGGATGGAGATGGGGTTGAGGCTGATGGTAAGCGTTCAATTCGTGACGCTTGCTGAGATAAAGCCTTTTTCTTGATCCCTTCATTCTGAAAGCACCTCATGGATGATTGGATATTGTATTGCTTACTGACCAGATGGCTGCTCCAACAAATATATGTACGACTTTTGGGCCTTGAATCGGCATATGTAGTCGTTATGATGTTTTTCTTTTTTCTAGAGCAATCTTCTCAGATCTGAAAATTTCTATCCCCATCATAAAAAGAGCATAGGGAGAGATATTCCCTAGAGAACGGGTCTTTTGGATGGCGGGAAGGTATGGAAGTTGGTGCTGATGAAGTGAGACTGGTTCCTCATTTCCTAGAAATTGTAAAAGTCTTTCCAGATTTTCATGGGTGACAAGGTTGGATTGTTGGCTCCTTGATTATCATCTTTGAATGCGGATCTTGTCATCATCTTGAATGTTGACTCTGGAGCTGTTGACATTAGTAGTCTTAGAATTGTTGATTTCTTCAACTGGTGATGAATTTTTTTTTCCTGAAAAGTTAGTCTGTTAAGGTCTTGAGACAAATGAGTACCTTTTTCTAAGTGGTAGTCATGTCTTCTTGTGTTCGGGCAAGAACTTCCTGCCTTTGCATCAGATCGACCATGTTAAGTATCGTTGGGTGTTCCAGGTGTCTTCAACAGTCGTTTTACAAGGAGGAGGTATGGTGGTTGCGTCAGTAACAACATTGGTGCGAGGAGGATTGGTAGCAGAAGGAGTAGCTTCAGAACCGCCACCACTAGTATTAGTAGAATAAACATTAGGAGTTTTAACTACTCCAGACTAAGATCCACCATTTTTAATAAATGAAAGTTGGCTTTTCTAATTGGGAGGTTGATATCTCATTGTGGACGCCAATTATTTTATGGTGAAAACAAATATACTGCAGAATGGTACTTTTAGGTAGGTTCGAGAGATCAAGCTCAAACAAGACGAGCCTAAACCAAGAAATGGTCATTCACATCCTGCTTCGATCAAAAAGGTGGGGAAGATTGGGTAGGTCTTAGGTAAAGGAAGCAAAGAAGGTTGAGAAATCTCAGTGTGATGAGTGATTGTAGTGTGTAATGAAGAATGGATTATTTCTGGGATAAATCGTTAATTCTTTATATCTTGTCTCTTAATTCTCTTTGTTCTTGTTTTGAATAATGAAACCATCTATTTATATTTGGAATAGACACACTGATTTCTCGTAAGTGGTGGAAGTTACAAAAGAAGTGGAGGAGTAACGATTGTTTAGATTGTAGTGGAGTCATGTCCTAAAAATAAGGAGGACTTGTATGACCACTACTCCTTGTGCTCTCAAATGTCTTTTAACTGTCCCACTACTTGTTACCTTCTTGTTCTTGGATGTGTTGCCACAATACACGATTTTCGTAGACCGCTAGATCAATACCCCAATGGAATCCCCCCATATGTTGTATTTGATATCTCGTGGAAATAGTGGAGTCGTGGACTATCACTTTGTTTTAAGTCAAGTCAAGGACTTGCTAAGTCAGTAAGGAAAGTTCCACAACTCACTAGATTGACAATCATTCTGATCAATACTGAGTCTGGTAAGTTTTAGTGATTATTTACTATCATATAAGTAACATGGCATAACTTGAATGGACAAATGTTAGCTTAGAAGTGACTTGGCATAAATCTGAAGATGTTCGAGGCCAAGATTGTATGAAGGTTCTTAAGGACCGTTCTAGCGCGCTTAAGAACGAGGCTTGATAGATATCCATATGAGGCTAGTGCTGGCATTAGGCCAGCAATTTGAAAAGAAGTGCGGCGCGTCCCTTGGGGACGCAGCCTAGATGAGGCTAGCACTTTTGAGCTAGCGCAAAGTATGGTGCGTCCCTTGGGGACGCAGCACAAATATAATTAGCGAGCAAAGTATGGCGCATCCCTTGGGAACGTGGCTTAAAATAAGGCTTGCACTTCAAGTTGGCGCAGAGTGTGGTAGGTCCCTTGGGGACGCTACTAACACTGGATTTTAACCTAGCGTAAGATTGTGGCACATCCCCTTGGGGACACGACCTAAATAAAAATGGCGCTTCGAATTGGTGCAGATTGTGGCGCGTCCCTTCGGAACGCGGCCTAAATAAGATTAGCTCTGGCCTTTAGGGTCACCGTAAATTTTTTATGGTGCGTCCCTTGGGACACAACCTAAAAAAGGATAGCGCTGGTGCTTTAGCCAACGCAAAGTGTGGCGTGTCCCTTGGGGATACAAATTTATGAGCTAGTGTTAGCCTTCGCATAAAGTACGACACGTCCCTTGAGGTGCAACCTGATGAGGTAGTGCTAGTCTGGTGCTAGCTCGGAGAAGCTAGGGATAGCCTATCCCAAAGGAACAGTATGCTCGTTTAGAGGCATTGCTCTTTGATTGTGGCGCGTCCAAGAGGAACGACACATAATTTATGACATGTCCTTGAGCATAATGCTAAAATGGCATATTTTAGGGTCAGGATGGTGAATTGTGATGTGTTCTTCGCGAGCAAGATATTAAGATAGATTGCGTTCTCAAAGATCAGGCATTAGCTATTTTCAGAATTGATAGATGTTATTGGAACATTGATGTGCATTCGAGACAAGTTCAAGGAATTCAATTGTTGAGTTTATGCGACTTGAGATTGGTTCGATATGGCATAAATATTGTGAATATTTGAGATGCTACAATATCAGTTTAGAATGCATGTAGCTAGTTGTAGAGACTATATTCTTAATTCGCCTACAAAATATCAGTAGAGATACAATATTTCATGTTTTGATATAAAGCTAGAAGTATACGCATAAATAAGCGCATATACTTCTCTTGCTGCTAGGCAGAGGACGATTTTACAATTCTAGACCTTGGCAAAAAACCACCATCTACATTAAGTCCCATGCTTAGTGAGGAACAGTAATGTTGCACAGTAAGCATTAGATGGTGGTAATACGATTATAACAATTATATATGCATAATCGAAATTTGAAAAGTATATGAAGATGTACTTAGCTTCTGGATGTTGGGTACTGTGATAAATTCCCCTTAGTATTAACATTGGATGGGATTAATATATGCCCACGTTCTAGTCAGGAACACTAGTTTTCCCGTGAATATAAAGAAAATATCAGCGGAAGCACTGAATAACATGGCAACATCATCAGAAGTTAGGAAGATATGGTCACAACAGCGGGGCAGTGTTGATACAAGGTTGATGACACCTTATAGTGTGGTGAAATCTTCTTGGGAGATGCAGTGGAACCTGAGATGATAATGTATCTGAGAAGATGAGAATCCAAGGATAGATGAGGTCTCTGTAAAGTTGAGTCTTCTAAATCCCGTTTGGAAACCCTAGTTTGTACATCATTCTCTGATTGATATGCCTTTTTGTATGTTGTAGAAGGGATATAGGTGAACACTTCTTATGAAGGATGCTTTGCCCAATTCCTTACCAATTGTTGTAGATTTTCGAGTTTGTGGAATAAAGAGGTAATAGTAAGAGTATCAACAAAGAGAGGATGTTAGCTCTGTGAATAGTGTCTCAGCTTCTGTGAGAAACTCCAGCTTCGATGAAAAATTCCTTATTCTGTAGGAAAAGTTAATGCTGGAGAAGAGGGTATGCGCCGGAGTGCAAGGCAAGTACCAGAAGACAGGACAAGTTCTAAAAGAGTATGACAGGTACCAGAAGAGTACCAGAGGACAAGACAAGTACCAGAAGACAGGACATGTACCATAGGATAGGACATGTACCGCAGGACAAGGTGTGCGATTTTCTCCATAGTGATCATATTACTGGATCTCTGACCAGCAACTTGTAAACCAACATTCTAGAAGTTGAGAGGAAAAACATGATCTCAGGTGACCGCTCTCACTGGATGTTCGTATTGTCCACGAGGGTTTGTTTGAAGAATAATAGGACTACATGTATCATGAGGTGACCTCTATCAATGGATGTTCGTATTGTCCAAGTTCGGTGCGTGTCAATGATAGACACATTTTTGTGTCTGATTTGTCTGAATTCTTTAAATTGATAGTGCTCAATTGTATACTAATTGTGTCATTTTATGTGTATGCAGATGTTTTTGGGAAATAAATATTTTTGGAAAAATTGGCTCGGAAAAGTGTTAAAAGCACCCCAGAAAATTACTAAGGGCACCTAGTGGTTTAAGGCACATGTACTTTGGATCAGGGCACCCACTTCCTACATTTCAAATTTTATTTTTGCGAGAACTCTTACTACTCGATCTGTAAAGAATTTTTGGGCGATAAATTTGGACATCCTAAGAGTTTTAAGACAACACAATCTTCTCACTTTATAGGGAAAACAATTTGGATATGTGAGAATCAAACAAAATTATTATTTATCTCGTAAAACAAATCTCGGAAAGAAAATCAGGTAGAATAACTATTTCACGTAAAACATGATTTAGTTTCCTATTTCAAGTTGGTTTCTCGATATGTTGTTAAGATAGTAAAATCAAAATTGTGTATGAAAACAGAAGCAGATCGAAAACATTGCCGAGAAGGAAAAAATCAAAGCAGCGAGAGAAAGAAAATAATATTTCTGGATCCGAGAATATTATTCTCGGATCCAGAAATATTATAATATTTTTCATTGGTTGGGAAGATTTGAGTATTGTGGTGTATAAATAGAGATTGTGGACAGGCTATCGAGAGTTTGGGAAGTTTGGGAACAAACAGAATTATAACTTTTCTTTTTTTTTATACACTTGAGTTAAGAATCATTATTTTGAAAGTGGAGGAGATAAACCCCATTGTTGAGGCGACGAAGGAAGCTATTTTTCCAATAATTATGTGGTAATATTTATTTAATTAATTTGTACAATTCTTTTTGATTATTTGCCTTGGTTAAAAATTGATTTAATGAGTTTTATCAAACCATTGTGATTTATTTTGATGGTACATGTTGGCCTAGGAATTTTGATGTTTCATGCTTTCGATATACAATTTTTATTTTTAAAATCTACTTGTTGCAATATTTTAGAATCAAATTGAACGTATGAATTGTATAATTAAAATTATTGAATTAAATCACTTTAAAAATTGGAAAATAGTGGAATGTTAGAGTCTGTTTTCTCTCAACCTTGTTATCAATTTTATTTGAGTTTTTCTATATTTAGTATTGGAAATTTGAAATTAAATCTAAAATCGACTTTCACAAGTCTTCGAGTTCGAATCCTTTATTTATCACTACTACAATCACATCAATTTTTGGCGGCGCCGACGCAGACTTGTTTTTAGATTATTTTTTTAGGTTTAGTTTTATTTTTTTAGTAGTTTTTTTTTTAGATTTTTATTTTTTGTTCTATTTTACGTTTTTTGGGTATTTGTCTTTTTATTGTAGGTTTTGGATCAAAAAGAAGTTGGAACCAAATAAAGGTTCAGATTTGCGATTAAAGCTAAAAGACAAAGCGAAAAGAACGGAAAAAAGACGAATAATTTTATTTTTGGACTTTATTTATTTTTGTTAGTTTTTATTTTATTTATTTCTTTGTTTTAGACTTTTATTTCTTGTTGCTTGCTTTTTTATTTATTGTATTTTATTTATTAATAAAAAAATTTAAAAAATAAACACAATTGCACACACCAATTGCATCTTTCGTCAGACACCGATTTTTAGGAAAACTTGTGGGATAGTACGGTGAACACTCTGGGCGTTATCATCCGAAAAACCACAAACCCAAGCCTTGTACCTTTGACCAGTCTTTGATTGTAGGTATATTTTACCGCGGTAACCCAAGCTTACCTAAAATAGTGAACCCCAACATTTGCATGTGCACATATTCTTGCTAAACACTAGTAGTTCTACTTGTGTATGCATCGTTGGATTCGTGTAGAAGATAAACTTGAAGAAAATAACCTTTTTTTGTTTAAGTCCAACCCGTTACACTAATTTAGGTGGTACATTCTTTTTTACTGAAATGGGTGGTAATTATGAGAATGAGGTTCAGGTAAACAAGACCCTAAAAGATCGTATGAACCCATCTAGGGTAGTACGTGACCCAGGAGTAGTTATCCCATCCACTACTGTCAAATTCGATATTAAACCAAGGACAATTAACATGCTTCGAACATTTGGGGGGGTTAGAGAATGAGAGCCTGTATACCCACATAAGATACTTTGAAATGATTTGCGACATAATGCGTTATCCGAATGTCCCTAAATATGTGCTTAGGTTGCATTTGTTTCCCTTCTCTCTTCATGAAAAAGACAAAGAGTGGTATCATTTCATTCCTTCTAAAACAATCACCACTTGGGACGGTCTTTGTAGAGGTTTTTGTTAAGAAGTTTTACCCACACCATATGACTGTTGTTGTTCGTCAGTCCGTTCAAACCTTTAAGCAGAAATTAGGTGAAATCTACACAATTATGTAGAAAGGTTTAATTAATTGTTATACCAGTATCCACATCACGGCTTTAAAAAAGCCCACATGGTCCAAATTTTATATGAGGGACTAGATACTGAAACCCGTATGCAGGTAGAAACAATGAATGGTGGAAAATTCACATATCAAGACCAGGGGTTTGACTCGTTTATCGAGTTAGCTGAGCAAATTAGGCAATGGGCTTTGATGAGAGAACCATAAATTTCTAGGAATTCTATCCATAATGTCGATAGAGTTGATAATGGGTCATACATCCTTAGACGTCTAGGGGCTTTAGAAATGAATCAAGGGTCAAACCATGCTAGATACGAATAGCAAGCCCATGCTCTTTATAACAACTCTAGGTTTGAAAACCGTCAGAAATATGAACCATATTCTGAAACTTATAACCCTGGTTGGAGAAACCATCCTAAGAATCCTTCAGGACTCAGGTCAGTCTAGTAATACTCAGGTTCCCCTAGGTTTTGGTTACACTAAGAATCCTTCAGGACCAACCCAATTTCAGAAACCTTCAGATAAGAAGATCATGAGTTTTAAAAGAGTGTTTCACCCTTTTATCTCATAACACTGCAAATTTTCAGCAATCGGTTGAACAAAGTTTACAAAATAATAAAAAGGATATTTCCGATTTACGAAACCAATTTAGTCAGATGAATGAGTTTTTGAAAGAAAAAGGCAAGTTTCCTAGTCATAAACAACCCAATCCTAGAGGAGTTCATGAAGTATCTTTTGGAGAGAAACTGTTCAATCATGTGAACTCTGTTACAACCCTTAGGAGTGGTCGAGTGGTAGACAATAAGGTAACCATGCCCGATAGTGAACATGTTGTAGTTCACCCTTCTGAGCCGAACATTCTCCTGGATACTTTGTTCAAAACTCATTTTTAGGTTCGGCTAGTACCGTAGGATCAATTTCTAGCCGAACATATCTTTGTATACTTGTGGGAAAACTTGATCTTTCATCTCCAGGTTCGGCTACTATTTGTGCTGAATGATTGTCAGTCGAATGTCTCTCTGTAGACTTAAATCTCGTTTTTCCCATAACTTCTTCGTCCGATGTCGGAATGACCTCATTCATTTAGCGTTGGCTTCGTATTTCAATTATATTCACGATAGAGGTGAATAATTTTTAGTTTGAACAAATTCAAAGTGGTCTATATTTGTAAACTCCATATCCTTGGCACTTTTGTAGCCGTTTCTTTGATTTGATATAAGACATAAGATAGAAAACAAAGATAATAAAAGTAACATGCAGGAATTATAACGAATATTAGCATGGATTTGACACTAAAATCATATGAATCATGCACTTATCAGGTACTGTGATGAATGCCCCTTAGTATTAACCCTGGATGGGATTAATAGATGCCCATGTTCTCGCCAAGAACACTAGCTTGCGCATGAATATAAAGAGAATATCAACGGAAGCACTGAACAACAAGGCGGCAACATCAGAAGTGGGACGACATGGTCACAACAGTGGAGCAATGTTGATATAAGGCTGATGACGCCTTCTAGTGTTGTGAGATCTTCTTAGGAGATGCAGTGGAACCTGAGATGATAATATATATGAAAAGATGAGAATCCACGGATAGATGAGGTCTCAGTAAAGCTCTACCATTGAATGAAAAATGTCAAGCTCTACCATTGATTGAAATTATTAAAATAGCGGTTCATTTAGGGGTGGACCAAGGGGATGGTCCAAAAACGGACCAATCCCCTTCACCGTTAAAATCAACAGTAATAGATGTTTAAAGTTTGAATGAGACATTTAAAAGAATTTTGGATGATTAAATTTTATTGGTCCGTATTTGAACCATAAAAATTAATACACGTTTGCTTTTTTGATTGAAATTGATTGCTAATGAGTAAACATTTTAAATCAGGGGACAAGGGTCATATGATGACGTGGGAGGTGCTACGTTTGTAAACATTAATTAAGAAGGAAAAACTGATAGAATTTGGACCAAGACATATTTCATGGCTTCAGTGGAAGTGGGAATACCAACACTTTATTCAAAATGCTTTTCATTAGAACTTGGATAACTTATAAAATCATTTTATTTGCTACTAGTTATACTAGCCAAAGATCATATGTCAAATAATGGGTTAAGGAAGGGGCATGAATTGGGTGAATGTTTTTGGTCCCATCAAAAGATAAACCACTGGATAGTTAGGGTGGAATACAGTATTAGAAGGAAGTCAAAAATCAAAGTGGTGCTATAAGGTTCTTACTACTGTTTTGTTAAATCAAGACAAAAGTTAGACATGATAAAAGTCAAAGCAGACTGTTTTAGTCAAAACCAGCATTTCTTGATATCGGACCAAAGATGACTACGTAATATATTTTCTAAAAATAGTAGAGATTAACAAAAACAATAAAAGACATCGTTTAATTATTTTATTTTTCATTAACGATGAACCAAACATCATATTATTTATAGAAAAATCCAGATAAACATTGTACACAATTTAATGACAAAGTAGATTTTAGTTATTATTAGGAGGAAATCCGTGCATACTAACAAAAACAGATGATGATGTAAATAAAAAATAATGCCATGATAGAATTTTAACAGTATTATTATGTAGAAACCGATAATATCAAAATAAATTTTTAACAGTAATACTACGTAGAAACCCTTACCTTAAAATAACAAATCCAAATCTTTAACATAACCAACACACTTCTTAAGAAATCAATAGAGTAGTATTTTGTTTTTATTTTTATTGTTTTGTAGTAACTTAGAATAAAACATAGAAAAAAAAAGAAAAGGATAGGTAGGTTTCAACTTTTAGGGTTTCTAAAAAATACATTAAATATATAAGTATCCTAGCAATAAATCTTTTTTAAAAAAAATCCTAACAATAAAAACAAAGAAGAGAGAGAATGAATTTTGGCCACATTTTTTATTTTCTCATACGTATCATTTAAAAAAATTTAGTCTTTTTTTATTTACTAACTCAAATATTGATAAGGGACAACTAAAAGACAATCTTTATTCTCAATTACCATAGAGATAAGAGCTATCCTTCTTAGTTATTAACTTTTAAATTAGTTATAAACACCAGAGAAAACTTTATGAACATACACCCAATACCACGAGTTTGGATTTAGGTTTCAAAACCACGATCCGAAAACAAGGGATCTCACAGTTCAAGCCTTTTTTCGGTCACAAAGGAGGAGAATGGTAGATTTTAGGGGGGAGTAGAGAAAAATGAGATCATAACATGATGAATTCTAGTTGAAGAATATAAATCTCTGTGATTGAGTTCAAGCATGTCAAGTAGAATTATTTATGATAATTCGATAAACTTAGTCCCCCTTTGGAATAAATGGAGTCATCTTTTTATAGTGTTGAAATCACACTTAAGATCTCGTAAGAAGTGGAAAACGTGGAAAACGTGGTCGAAATCAAGCCCATAATTGTAAGGAAGATTCTAGAAACCGTAACTCCCATTATGTCTTCATCCCGTAACGTTCACATGACTTGATTCTCTTTTATCGTTGGTGTACAGTCACATGGTGCAAACCGCCAGACCAATACCTTGATAAGTATCCCCAATGTGACATATTTGATGTCTCGTAATAAGGTTGTGGACTACTATTTTTAGGTTAACTCATAGTCGCGACTCGCTGAGGCCAAATGCTCCGCTTCGTAGAGACTGACTAGTAATGAAAATAATAATAAGTCTATAAGTGACTCATACATTAGTAAGTCTAATAGTAGATTATATTGACATGACTTGATCGTTTGACTCTGATGATGCCATCCATGGGCATCGAGTAAGATGGTACTCAGTAATATGAATTACCATATAAGTAGTCTCAGCTGAGAGGTTAACTTGTAGAATATTTGCGACTCAGGATGTAAATGATATACCTCAGACTTGAGACACATGAGTGGTGTGATAAAAAAATTGGTGTCGTACGAAAAATGGGAGGCACCAGGTGCTAGTATTAGGTTAACACCGACATTATGGCAGTGTTGCGACAATAATGACGCTAGCACTAGGCTAGCGCCGAGATGTAGTATGCCATTGATATTAGGCCAATATTATGACATGGGCTGGCGCTAGCCTAATGCCACTGCCACGGTAGGCAAGGCGCTAAGGATAGGCTAGCGTTGTAAGGTATAATTTAGGTTGGCGCTAGCTTAGGCCAGCACTGTGATTTTTGGATAGTTGGTGTTGGCCTAGGATAACGTTGTGGTTTAGGATAGTGGGCACTGGCCCGTGGAGAAGAATGTTGCTGGCGCTGGTATAGGCCAGCGCTGTGGAGGATGTTTGTTGGCGCTGGCCTAGGATAGTGCCGTAGCAAGGTTATTGCTAGACTTCGACCAGCATGGGCACTCATTCTTCACGCCTTTGATGTTGTTGGCATCCACTATCGATGTCCAGAGCTCTTTCATTTGTGCAAGCATTAAAATGCCATTTTATGTGTATAGTTCAAAAGACGAATATACATTAACCCCTAAATTGAAGAGAATTCATGTATTTCTGTTGGGAATATCCATTTATTAGTTCGGTATCTGAGTCAAAAATATGTAATTACTAAGTAAACTTAAAGTATTGAAAGTTCATGTCAACACTATGGATATATTCATATATCAATATTGTGCAAGTAAGAATTTGAACAATGATATATGTTTAAAAAAGAATTTGAGGAATTAAGCCGTGGCTTTACTCTTGAAACGGGCCTGGATTCTACATGATAAATTAGACTCTATTTGAGGTAGTCTATATAAATAAAAATACGTCAAACATGAACCCAGTTTTAATAACAGCCTTTCCACATACTCAATAGCAAGTTCAAAGTGGAAACAACTGATGTCAGTCACACCGGATGAAAAAATACCATATTTTTCATCAAATTGGAAACGGTACAACAACTTCTATCACAGATAACTAGACTCCACACTCTACACAACTTGATCCAAACCAGGGCCACACCTTTCAGACTGTATCAGATATTATTGACTCCGATATCTCATACATAGGTTCAGGAAAATTTAGCCCGGCTTCTTCCATCAGCATCAGTTAAAATTTTAAAAATTCACATACCTCAAGATGAACCGTCCGATAAAATCATCTGGCCACACACAAAATCTGGTTCGTACACGACTGCCTCTGGATACAAATGTTTAACCACTACCGATCAGACGAACCTGACTCCTCTACAAACCACCAAATTTTTTTGGACACTGTCGTGCCCACCAGAAATACAACTTTTCTTGTGGAAAACACTGAATGAAGGATTACCCACCTTCGACATACTCATCAGAATCCGCCTTACCAGTTCAAACCTCTGCCCGATCTGCAATTTTACCCCAGAAACGGCTACACATATTCTTCTACAAAGCTAAAATTCAAGGGAAACTTGACATCCTTCTTACCCAACTTTATAACCACCTATCTACCATACATAGTCTATCTACATTAACTAATCCTCACACAACAGTCCCAAAAATTCTACAGTTCAAAGTACCAACTACCGTCACCACTTCCTTCTGATTCCTTTTGTGGTCACTTTGGATAACTAGAAATGAGTTCATCTATAGACGTAAACAACAACAGCCAGAAAATATTATTTAACTGGCGATCCAGATAGAAAAGGAATTCACGTGGGCAAGAGGGGTTCCCCCACCCCCACCCAATTTACCGGATGTACCACCATTAATAAACCCAAACCTCATAAACATAACTACAATGATGATCTCAGTAGGGTGGTTTCCTCCATTACCAAAATGGGTTAAAATTAACACTGATGGAGCATTTAGATGACTCCCAGGTCATGCTGGGGCAGGTTTCATATGCAGAGACTCTAGAACAATAACTCTTGTCGCTTTAGCACAACCTTTGAGGATAACCACTGCACTATTAGCGGAAACTTGGGCCATGTTAATGGTGATAAAAACATTGATAGAAAAGCAATGAACCAAAGTGTACTTTGAGACAGACTCTGAAAATATATACTGCCCTGGTACCTTTCTAGTATGATAACAGAATCAAGCGACGAATAAAATACCAAATACCATGTTAAAACACAATTATAGAGAAGGCGATCAGGTAGCAGACGGACTGGAAAACCATACGACCGACGCAAGTCAGACAGCTTCTTTCATGGCTACCATATGAGATCAAGCTATTCCACCTTTTATAAACCAAGTTCTAATAAATGACTCTATGGGTACGACGTACCCCGTGTAATCCTATCCTAATCTAATAAAATATCTTTATACTTTAATATTACTTTTTACAGATGTCCATAATAATTGTTTTAAATACCTCTTATGCTATGGAGCATCGTGTCCCAAATCCCTTTTGTTACTTCTTGCTTGACAGTTCTGTCGGGCCCTAGTTAAGGTGCTTTTTTTTAATTGTTCTTTTAGTTGTTTTCGTTCATTGTTTTTTTGTTCCTTCTACTGAAAACTAACATGGGTTGTATCCAATTGAGATTTATATGGATAACTGAAAGTCCTAAAAACTCATGGGTAATCAATTAGGATTCATATGGAATCATTAAATATCTGGGGTATTCAATTTGGATTATTTAAGATTCAACAAGTATCCTAGGTATTCAATTTCTTTAAGATTCTTTAGGATAATAGAGAGTCCAAGATATACAAGGATTCTTATGGATATTTGTAGGCAAAATATATATGTTATTTATATTATAAGGGAACATGGCCTTATCTTGTGACATTTTCAGCCCTTGATTTTGGCCATCCTATGGCTCAGATAGATCGTTGTGTAAGATATATAGTCGTCTGTTGGATCATAGATATAAAACCAAAGTATATATCCATCAGTTGAATCCTTAGATCTACGACCGAGATTTTATTATTTTTTCGACATTAGAGATTATGCCGTGGCCTGGGACAAAGCTAACCCTAGCATAATCACTGATCCTAAATACGTCTAGCCTTAGGTTTACCATGACTACGTTTCCTAATATAATTAAATTTCTTAATTTAACTTAATTTCCTAATTAAAAACGGCTAAAATTATATCAACGGCCCCGACTAATTTGACCCGACCAATAAAACACCGGTTAATCCTAAACACGTCTAACCTTAGGTTTGTCAGGACTAAGTTTTATAATATAATTAGATTTCTTAATCTAACTTAATTTTTTTAATTAAAAACGACTAATATTAATATCAAATATTAATTTCTAAAAGAATTTAAGGGGTACGGCAGGGGCCGTAGGCCCCGTTAATTAGATCCGACCAACAAAACACCGGTTAATCCTAAACATGTCTAACCTTAGGTTTGCCATGACTAAGTTTCCTAATTTAATTAGATTCCTTAATCTAACTTAATTTTCTAATTAAAAACGACTAACAATGTTGATACTAAAATATTAATTTCTAAAAGAATTTAAGGGGTACGACTAATTTGACCAGACTAATAAAACACCGTCTAATCTATAGGCTCAACTCCCGGACCGTAGGCCCGGGTAATACCTAATTATCTTATATCTATCCCAACCGGAACCATGCGAGTTTCATAAATTCTTATGGATAACTTATATTTGTTTTTTAAAATTCCCTCTTTCTATATCAAGACAAGCTATTTTTTTCACTAAAACATATTATTTCTTCGAATGGATTTATGATATTTGATGTTGGTCATGAGTTTCTTTTTTTAATATAGTCTCTCCTTCATTGAATGGAACGACATTGTTTTTTTTTTCTCATTCGTTTCCATATGTTACCTTTGTTGATAACCTCTTCAAACTTTGACATTTGGTCCAAAATATAAAATACTTTTATGAAACTCTTTTGTTTTTATATGTATTATAACTTTGTTCTTGATAAACTATTTGGTGTTTGGAAATATATTTTAATATTTATATATCTAAATTAACCTATTATAATCCAAAACTATATATATATAAGAATCCAGTTTTTTTTTTTTAAAATCTAATTAATTCAATAGGTACAAACAAAACTATAATTAATTTATATCTGTATAAATCTTTATCTAATACACCTTTATAAGAGAGAATGCATTTTTTTTATTGAACACAAGGGGCCCTAAACATATTCAGGAGTTTATTTAACAGATTACTATAGGTTGAAGAAAAAGGAGAGATACATTATCCATCAAAGAGAGAGATATAGAGAGAGATAGGGGTTTCACATTTGATTGATTTCCCTCCTAAAAAATCAGACGAAATAAAAATGGAGGAACTCTTTAACAAGTAAATAAATTCCCGTTTCTTAACTTCTTTCTTTTCATTCTCGATTATCATCAGTTCATTAGTAGATACAAAAATGGCGATGCAAACCTCTTCTTGTAGGGTACTCTTTCTTCTCTATATACTAGTTTCTCAGTCAATTTTAAATAAAATTAAGTTGTTGGTATATAATACACGTTTCTAATGCACTATAAATCTCCATATAGAGTTTGACTCAATAGTGGAAACTGGGAACGAAGTGGGTGAAAATCTCTAGTGGATGTAAAATTTATTAATCCTAATCCTTGACTAATTATGAGTGAAACCTAAAATTAGATACTGAATGTGTTCAAAGCGGTATCTAATAGAGTTTAGTCAATACTTAGGAGAAGAATAGTTTAGAAGAAGAATAGATTTGTAATAGATTTTCAGCAGCGCATGAATAGTCTAGTTATCTTTTCTTGTTAATGGGTTCGCTTGGAATCATCTGTCTTCATAACCTTTTAAGGTTGATTGAGTATAATTCTGCTGTATATATTTATGTAAGGCTAATTCAATTGAACGATAAAACATAAGTAGAAGCTATCTGTTCCACATAGTTAGATCTGATCCTGGATTTATATGGTTAACTTCTTTTGGTTATCTGTAAGTACATGTTTGTTCCATGTGCTCTTTGATATTTATGGGTTTGCTTGCATGTTCAGGTTTGGTCACAGAGGACACCTTCATCTATCAAGAAAGCTAGTGCGGGTGGCCTTTTTAACTTGGGTAGCCACTCTTCGAGTAACATCTTTCCTTTCTTGACTTTAAATCGTTATTCTTCCAATTCATCGGAGGAGTTTGATTTTGTTTCAAAGAGGAGGTCTCGAGGTCCTGTCATGGCAGCAAAGAAAGCTGCACAAGGTATTTCCCTTTTCTTTACATTTTTGTTTGTTTGTTGTTTTTGTTTTGTATTTTTGACATTCTTCCAATATGTAACCTGTTGCATGAATCAGCGATTTGTCTTCACCTTTGATTTTGGCACACGAGATTATAGGGTTGGGATTTAACTTGTTCAGGTTTAAAGCAAGAAGATGGAAAGTACAAGCATACAGTTGATCTGCCAAAGACAACATTTGGGATGAGAGCAAACTCTGTAGTAAGAGAGCCCGAGATTCAGAAACTATGGCATGACAATCAGGTGTTCAAGAAAGTAGCCGAAAGGAATAATGGGGTGGGTGTCTTAGCTGAATTCTTGTCATGCTAGTAGAGTTAAATAAATCTACAAATTGACATTGATTACTCTTGCAGGAAAGCTTCATTCTTCATGATGGTCCCCCGTATGCAAATGGTGACCTACATGTGGGGCACGCTTTAAATAAAATTCTGAAGGATATTATTAATCGTTACAAGGTATTTACCTATTTCCTGATTTTATGTTCATCTTGTATGAGTATGTGCATGGATTTTGATTCGTATTGCTGGTTTTTGCAGCTGCTTCAAAATCATAAAGTTCAATATGTGCCTGGTTGGGATTGTCATGGCTTACCAATCGAGTTGAAAGGCAAGTATTTCTAGGTTTGTCAATTCTGTGCTTCATGATTCTAGACACTAACAAATCATCTCTTACATTGGAATGGAGAGAGGGTGTATATACGTTTGAATAACATTATTTAGGCTATTGATCCAGGTTCAACCCCAAACATCTTTTGTGACCTCAATTTTTATCAGGGACCAGACTTACTGCTATTAGTAAATGATTAATTAATTGTTAGTTTGTTACAATGAAAGAACTGTTTAGTTGTTATAGTTAATTATTAGTAGGTTTCTTGTAAGTTATAATAGCAAGGACTAGGGTTGGGAAAATCATATCAGCTTCGTTCTCCTTTATAGGATATCTGTTCCCTTTCATCATCAGAAGTTTTATGCAACTGCATGAGACTGCCAAATAGTCTTAACATGATCAGAAGGTTGCAGAAGCTTACTGTGTAACCATTATCAATTCTGAAAAGGAAGGATGGAGGGATTGAAGTTGTCTAATTAAGTTGGTTTTGTAACTCATATTAACATTTTGAATAATCTGACAATCACTCAACTAATACCAGTTCTGCAGTCTATGGATCAAGATGCCAGAAAGGATCTGACACCAATAAAACTGAGAGCTAAAGCAGCTAAATTTGCAAAGGCAACTGTTAATACTCAGATGAAATCATTTAAGGTTGTGTACTTTTATCATCTGCTTCTTAATGATAAAATTGTTTTTTTTTTCTTAGTCATCTTTCAGATAAGTTTGTCATACTTCACTCCTATGAACAAAAACTCAGTAATCAATAGCACTCTTTTACTAGCAACCTCACTTGTATCTTTCTTAAGTTTTTTAGAGTTCTTAGTAAATCTTTTTTACAAGCTAATTTATATTTAGGAAATATTGGAATTGAATTGTTTTTTTTTAAGAACTGCAGCGTTATGGGGTATGGGCAGATTGGGAACATCCATATTTAACGCTCCATCCAGAATATGAAGCAGCACAGGTTGGTTATAAGCGTCCTTTATTATCTCTATTTGGAGGCTTGGCTTCTAAATGCACTTGGGAATAAGCTGTATGTAGATAGTCATTAATCCGGAAGTGCTTACATATACTAGAAAAAAGCTGAAAACCAAGAACGAGTCGAAATATTTAATTTTAATGACTTATAATCCATTGTGATCTTAAAACTATTTTTTATTTTTATCCTTAGAACTTCAAATGAAAGAAGGGGAAGATTTTTCAGGCACTGTGTAGAGGAAAAAAAACCCTGAGAATCTTCCTAGTTACAGAAAGTTCTTCTAATTGCAAAAACAAGAAGAGTCTACTAAGCCCGAAAACATGACTAAGTTTATCTCATATGAGTTGCAACCTTAGTCACCAGGAACATGATAGGTCATCACGGATCACACTGAGGAGCTCGCTCCTAACATGGGAGAAACAAGCTCCCAAATAGTGTGAAACGTGTCACTTAAAATTCCCACAAATTTCAAGTTTAAAATCCACAATTTCCAGGTATTTTGGTGTGTGTTAATGCTTTTTTGTTGTTAGAAAACAAAGTATCACTTTTTTTTATCACTCTAGATCTAGAAGGTGAGGAGACATCACAACCGAAAACATGACTAAGTTTATGGATACTTCTTAAAGCTCAATTATAAACTTAGACAAATGAAGTGAAAGAATGAGATTTTTATTAAGATTTTCGTGATGGTTTATGTTTTTCTCTTCTATATAATCTAATTGCTTTATGTTTTCTAAATGTTTTGTAGTATAACTAGTACATCTTTACGCTCCCTCCACGCTCCTCGTTTTTGATTTTTGAGACATTTTACGCTTCTCAATTCTGTTCCCGACCCCGACCCCGCTCCCGCTCCTGGTGACTAAGGTCGTAACACTATGTTGGTGTGATATCTATAAGGAAGAAAGCCATGCTATTTTGTTTGAATTCTTATTGTCATTCTTTGACTTAGCAATCCGCAAAAGGAACAATTTGGTTATTTAGGCTCCCTCCGTTTCTTAAATATTGAGCTATTTCAAGTTTGCACAATTCTTATGGTAAGGACTAAGAGATACTTTTATATATTTTTTTCAATTATACCCTTAGGATAATAAAGTAATAAAATTTAGAAATGACATATCTCTTAAACTATGCCACGGATGTTTGTAAACTTTATATTGTTGGAAAACATTTTTAAACACCTACATAACGAATATAAACATGACTATCAAATTATACATATTTCTTATACTAATAATAATTAATTAAAAGGGTAATTTTAGAAATATTGCCTTGTTTAAGGAAATAGCTCAATTCTTAGGGAACAAGATTTTGAAATAAGTAACTCAATATTTGAGAAACGGAGGGAGTATTTCTTTTTCCGTTTGAAGTGGCATCACACAGTCTCTAATAAGCTGTCTTTTGTTTTGTGGTTTGATCTACTAGGTTGAAGTGTTTGGTCAGATGTACATGAAAAGACATATATATAGAGGGAGAAAGCCGGTCCATTGGAGTCCATCATCTCGTACTGCTCTTGCAGAGGCTGAGTTGGAGGTAAGTTAACATTTCCAAGGGATTATATCTTTCTCCAAAACCTGAAAGTACTGAAGTATAATGCCTTTTTATTAGGTTATAAGATATTGATTTATGTGTTACCTAGAATTTATTTGTATGCTCATCATTCTTTCAATGGAACAAAAATAAGTTATTGATTTGCTGAGTAAAATTGGTCATAATGAATAAAGGAAGGCAACTGCACATGGGTTTTCTTACCTATCTAAGTGAAGAGGTTAGACCTGTCCTTTATCTAAGGGATACCCTGCTATGCTGTCTGTACAGACTCTGCTTTTCCTTTTCACGAACCTTGTGAAAGCAACTGGCATGCTATTGTCTTATGATTCTACTGTACCACTTTATATTTTTTCCTTAGTATCGTATATAAGACTTGCAGCCATTTTGTCTTTCTTATCCGAAACATTAGAAGAAGTCCGAGCTTCACTTTGTTCTCCAGATCCTGCTTCCTCTTCTGTTTTCTTTAACCATAATTTTCCATGCAGTTTCCCGAGGGGCACGTTTCAAAGAGCATATATGCCATTTTTAAATTAGTTTCTTCAAAGGGCTTATTAGATGAGTTTTCAGATCTGTGCCTAGCCATATGGACCACAACTCCTTGGACAGTCCCGGCAAATGCTGGTAATTCCATGTTAACTCATAAAGGATTATCTCGAACTTTGATGGATTATCTAATCGTGACTTCGTAAAAACATTCATACACGTAGAGAACCTTGGATTTCGTAAAATTCTTTCTTTCTGTGCATATAGAGAATCTAGAATTGGTCATGATATCATACTACTTCCTCTGTGCAGCGGTTGCAGTGAATGCCAAGCTTCAATATGTGGTGGTCGAAGTACACCCTATCTTAGAAAGTGGAGATGCATGTACTGGTAAAGGGAAAAAATATTTGGGCAATGTTTTTAAAAGCAAGCTGAGGAATCCTTTCCTTGTGGTGGCATCAGATCTTGTGCCAGCTCTAGAATCAAAATGGGGTGTGAATCTCACAATAAAGAGAACACTGTTGGGTTTGGATCTTGAAAATTGCAGGTTAGATTTGAAGATGAGTATGAGTTCTATCATTATGCAATTTGTATTCTTAAAATTTCCATTAGGGCTTCATTGGGAGATTTATCCTATAAGTGTGCTATTTTTCTCAAAGTTATTATGAATGAACGAAAATGATTTTGACATGAATAGAGAGTTAAAATAAATCAGGGCGTCAGACAGGTTTTGTAGTTACTTCTGTATTATTATGTATTAATAAACATTGTTTTAACCTTGGCATCAGGTATATGCATCCAATAGATAACAGGGAATGCCCTGTTGTTATTGGGGGGGACTATATTACGACTGAGTCAGGAACTGGACTAGTTCATACGGCCCCTGGTCACGGTCAAGAGGATTACATGACTGGCCTAAAGTACAGATTGCCTGTAATTGCCCCTGTAGATGATGAAGGAAAGTTCACTGAAGAGGCTGGAAGTTTTAGTGGGTTAAGTGTACTTGGTGATGGTAATGTTGCTGTTGTGAAATACTTGGACGAACAATTATCACTTGTAATGGAAGAACCATATAGTAAGTCAAAATCTTTCTTGGAATTGTTCACAGCTATCTTTCTCTCTCATTTAAATGTTTGTTTGCATGTTGATTCATAAGAAATTCTGTTACACAGAGCATAAATACCCTTATGACTGGAGAACAAAGAAGCCGACCATTTTTAGGGCAACTGAGCAGTGGTTTGCTTCAGTTGAAGGGTTCCGCCAAGCTGCAATGGATGCGATTAGTAAGGTTAAGTGGATCCCTGAAAAGGTAATGTTCCTAGTCCATAAAAATTACTAAGAATCTAAGATTACATTAATACTTCCTGCTCTCTCTCCTAATAGGCTTCTGCATTTATTGTTAACCTGTTTAGCTCTTTCCAATATTGCCAACTGAGGACAATGTTTTTCTTAGATTTAGATTTTATAATCTCTTCCTGTAGTTAGTTTTATATTACTTTATGCAAACACAATTGAGTATATAAAGGATCCCTAGAAAAGTGATCAAATACAGACACTGATAAATAGTCATTTAACAATCACTCGAAAAATGACTCTCCAGTTGTACTAATTAGTGTTTGATTTGCCCTGCTAGTGTTATTGGAGTTGAATATTTCACTATATTTCTTAGTTGTTCAGCTCGCATGACATATGGTGCAGGCAGAAAACAGAATTTCTACCATGACTTCGAACCGCTCAGATTGGTGCATATCAAGACAAAGATCTTGGGGTGTCCCAATTCCAGTTTTCTATCATGTAGTGTCAAAGGAGCCATTGATGAATGAAGAGACTATTGACCACATCAAGTGTAAGATACTTGTGATAGAATGTTTTTTTATTTAGTTTTGCTGAGTTTGAGTTATTCGGGTGTGATCGACATTCTTTGTTGTCATAGATCAAGTTTTAATAGAGATATCCATCATATTATGTAATCAAGTTTTAATAGAGATAGCCAAATGTTTCTAGACAAAACAGTTAAAAGGTAAGGGTGACACAGTTAAATGTCCTTTACTACACAGTTTTCTTCCATAGCGTCATCCCTCATTGCAGTGTTTTGCTTTATCAACTTCCAAGCTTATATCTGGGTGATTTTATTGTACTTAGCTTTTTTTGCAGTAATTTATGTGACATTGGTTATCTTCTGCAGCTATTATATCTCAGAAGGGAAGTGATGCATGGTGGTATATGACGGTTGAGGAACTACTTCCTGAGAAATATCGCAATAAAGCCTCAGAGTATCAAAAGGGAACTGATACCATGGATGTTTGGTTTGACTCAGGTACTTTCGCAAAATGATGATGTATTGCACTTGATTTTCTATATGTTAAATATAAGTGCTATTGACATTGTTACATCTCTCAGTAAAAGTATCTAATTTACTGTAGCCCCTTTTGTCCTTCCAAGTGTTAAACTTGCATGATTATAGTTCATACATTAAATTGCTTAGTTCTGATACAGTTCTTCTACATTTTTCATGTTCGTTTAGGCTCTTCTTGGGCTGCTGTTTTGGGAAAAAGAGATGAACTTAGTTACCCAGCAGATCTGTATCTCGAGGGTTCAGATCAGCATCGTGGATGGTTTCAGAGTTCTTTGTTGACGAGTATTGCCACTAAAGGTAGCAAGCACCTGAACATACTTGACATATTCCATGCGAGACTTAAGTTTGGCATTTCTTATCTAATATCTTACAGTTCGTATATTAATAATACAACATCACTTGTATTTTTATATTTTGATGAAGTTAATAGCTTCAGTATTTACTTGTAAAGAGGAAGAAGAGAAGTAATATTTAGTGGCATGGCTATAACACTTGTTACAGGAAAGGCCCCTTATAGGCGCGTTATAACACATGGATTTGTACTAGATGAGAAGGGTCTGAAAATGAGCAAGTCATTGGGTAACGTTGTAGATCCTAATATTGTGATTGAAGGAGGGAAAAACACTAAGGTTTGGCACTCTGACTGATTCTTGTAACTGCATGACATTCCTCTTATGATTTAATGAGATTTTCTTACTACCTCACAGGATCAACCAAGTTATGGAGCTGATGTTTTGCGGCTTTGGGTGTCTAGTGTCGATTATACAACCGATGTTCTGATCGGGCCTCAAATACTTCGTCAGATGTCTGACATATACCGAAAGCTGAGAGGAACTTTGCGATATCTTTTGGCAAATTTGCATGACTGGAAGGTGTGTGCAAGTGTTTCTTCTTCAGTTTTTGGTTTTAAATGAGTATTTTCGTTGCTTTTGATGCTCCTTTTTCAATTCCGTTTTATCGTAGCCTGAGAATGCCACTCCATACAATGATCTTCCCAAGATCGACCAGTACGCACTTTTCCAACTTGAAGATACTGTGAGAAACATCAAAGATAGCTATGACAATTACCAGTTCTCTAAGATATACCAGGTATGATGAATATCTTGGGTGTTTTACCACTTGCATGTGAATGGATTCGGACTTCAATAGTTTAATTTGTTCTAACCTCGCTCTTATTCTATTTCAGACTATTCAAAATTTCGCCATTACAGATCTATCAAGCTTCTATTTTGATGTTGCTAAAGATCGGCTTTACGTGGGGTACTTCTCGTTTAAATCAACACCATTTTAAGTGTTGTCCTAACTACATGTAGCCACATGCACATTTCATTTCCTTACTCATGGGTTAGGGTTAATAAGTGAACAGCACAAAATATATATACTGGCTGCCGACTTTATGTAGACTTTTGTGCCGGAGTCTGAAAGGGCAATGCTTTATTACAATGCTCGGAATTCCACTTTTTATTTAAATTGCTTCACTTCATCAGTTCTCATCACCTAGAAAATGCTTTACCTTTAAACTCAGATCTGAGTCTCTTCTCTTGTTCAATGCTTTAACTGATGGTCGAAATGGTTCAGGGGTAAGGAAAGTTTTACAAGGAGAAGTTGTCAAACAGTTCTTGCAGCACATCTTATCTCGATCAGTAGAGTAATTGCTCCAATCTTGCCTCATTTAGCCGAGGATGTATGGCAGAACCTTCCCTTTGAGCATTCCAATGAAGATGGTTCTGTCAGCAAATTCGTTTTTGAATCGAAGTGGCCCAAGTTGAATGAGCGATGGTTTGCAATGCCTGCTGAAGATGTTGAATTTTGGAATAAAATGCTTAAGGTAAGGTTTTTCGTGTTCTGTACACTGTTGGCAGAAATTCTATACCTTTGAATGCATTGTCAAAGAAATATTACGCTATTACCATTACAGTCACCATTACTATTTCCATTCTCTGTTTTATGTCATTTCTATTTATTTTTTCTGATATGTCTATTACCATCATTTAATTTTGATTATGTTGCATCACCATGTCCAGCTGAGAACTGAGGTGAATAAGGTTCTAGAGACTGCTCGTACTGGGAAGTTAATCGGTTCCAGCTTGGATGCGAAGATCTATCTCTATGTTGCTGATGATGATTTCAACTCCAGATTGCACAGAATGAGTGAAGCCCTAAACGAGGCTGATACGCTGCATCGCATATTCATAACATCTCAGGTATTTTTGATTTTCTCATAAATGCCGAGGTTGAACGAAGCCTTTTTCTATGGCACTTTACCTACTTGTGATTAGTCTTACCCCAAGTTAATAAGGTTGATCATTACATTTTTGTGGCGAAAGCTCAAATTCCTAACTTTGTGAGTTGCATGGAACATTAAAGATGGTCTAAAAACCAAGTTTTGACAAATACACCAATTTCGCAAACTGGAGGTGAAACAAACATTGTAGCTTAGCTTGAGTTATTCTTTATCCGCATTGCAGGTTGAGATTGTTTCTTCCTTGGAAAATGAAAGACAAACTGACGAAATCCCTTGCACTGGAGAATATCTCATAGAAGGAGGAGGCAAAGTTTGGATCGGCGCAACTCGTGCAGAGGGTTCAAAGTGTGAGAGATGCTGGAACTACTCCCCTAAAGTTGGATCTTATGTTGAGCATCCAACTTTATGCACCCGCTGCTATGATGTTGTCGGCGCCCAACCACTCCCTGCCTTTGCTTCAGCTGTAAGCTGATGGTACAAATAGTAAGCCCTAAACTTTTTTTTTTCACTCTCTTTTTTTGGTGTTCAATTAGTTACAGTGTTATCATTGCTGCTCATGAATAGATAGAGTTCATTTATACCTCCCAGTAAATATCTAGATAAAGTTTATTCAGTATGTCCTATTTATCTGATCACTTAAAAGGAAAAATATATTCCATTGACAAAGATGAACACTACCCATTGAAGTTGCAAGTCTAAATTTATTATGAGCAATAAATTATTTTTCTCCTGTCAAATTTCTATTAGTGAATGAATCATCTCCATTATTATTTAACTTTGACAGATTATTGTCAGAATTATTAGACTGGCTTCGATTAACTCTAATATATACTCACTTGTTTCATCTAGCAAAGTAATATAAACTAGATGACCGTGTAATGGTGGGGGTCGATCGAAGATTGAACTTTTTATAACTATTTTTTAATTACTTCAAATCCATCGGTCATTTAAAACTATTGTAATCAATTATGAATAAATTACAGCTAGTTTATAGTGCAATTGAAATATTTTATCTCCAATTTGAAGAAATTTGGGTTAGATTAGAAGGAATTAGAAAATCAAGAAATCAAAATGGTTACTAAAAGTTTTTTACAATCATTTCAGGACTTTTTGCAACTATGTCAAACTCTTTTTTCTATAATATTTTTTAAACTACTTCAAGTTTGAGCGAAATTTTAAAGCTAATCAATAAATTATATATTTAATTTTATTATTTTAGATTTAAAGATATTTTAATAAAAATAAATTGAAATAATTGTTATAAGACGACTATATTTTAGTTTCTATTATGAATACATTATGAATTTACAGAAGGACTTTCTTTAGTTGTCCAATAAAAAAATGACAATAAAGAAAATAACAAATAGATCACATAGTCTTTAACGGTGAACAGTTGTCCAGATATCATCTATTGATATCCAAATACGTGGGTACCAAATTCTGGTTAGAGACAAGATTGGAATACCGAATGCCAAACTTCTTTCTTCAAATTCATCTTTTTGTTATAGAATAGATAGGTGTCGTGGATGTCCATATTTATAGGCCTCAGTTAAATGGTATACACATGACACAAAGATCATGGACGTGTCATTTGTTGTCACTATTAAGTGATGAATAATCACCTACTCCACTTCTCTATATATACCCATTACGGATTGTACGTGCGTGTATGAAGAGTAATAAAAAAGGTCTCTCTTATTTACTCCCATTTTCAAACTTCCTATATTATGTGTATATTGTACACTGCTGTGTACACTGCAACTGTATCTATATATTGCGTTAGCTTGATTATTCCAACTCCTAACGTCAGTACACCATTTATTAGAACTATATTACAGCCAAATATTATATTAAGTAGTTTGGTCAGCTAATGAAATATAAAACGTTATCAACACAAATTGCCCTAAGACGATCGGCATGGAAAATGATAATATGAAAAAGGATAATTCTTTTCAACCCTTATATATTTAATCTAACTATTGTTAAGTAGTTTTACGTATATAATTTTATTATGTCTAATTTGGTTCATGTTTGACAAGGACATGTTAAGAGAGAAGTTAGACAATTACCGTATCATATATATGCTAAGGTCGGCATAAATAATTATTGTGATATACGAAGAAATATCCAAATAGGTAAGTATTAAAAATAACTCATATTTGTGATATTTATTCGATTTTCGAATTTAGCCAAATATTTGAGTTTTTACTACGTTTGCTATTTCCCTCATTAGTCGAATAATTGAAGGTTTTTCCGCATCCTTTTTGGATGGTGTAGAAAATAAAAGTTCATTCTTTATTTCACCAGTGATTTTATGGAAATAGTTTGGCTTGAATCTAGAGAAGATAAATACACCGTGTAAAATGCGACGGAGAGCAATAAGGAAAGCTGCAAGTTTTCTTGCGCCCTTATGTGCTTCTGAGAGCTTTGCGATAGGCATAATGCATAGACGAGCTTTGGGGAGATAGTGTGTAAATTGGCACTTTGTATATATATATTGCGACAACAATGACGAGAGTTGCGTAACTTAACTGCCCCTCGTATATATAAAACGCCAAACAATAACAAGTGCTGCATTTTTTTAAATGATATTAAGTGTTAATATCTAGTCTTCTCATCGCCTAAGCTATTACCGAAAATCACAAATTTGGTGAATTGAATTTGCATCAGCACCTATGCAAATAAGTCTATTTTCAAAAAATTGATAGGCACAACAAATAAGGAAAATGCCAAAAAACGGTAGGCATATTTAAATATGGGAACCACAATGAGTTTTTCGGGTTTAAGGACCTGATAAACACCGTACCACTAGAAATGGAGAAATACGAAATGGTAGCATAATAACTAGTTGAATAAGCCAATTTTGAGCATGGTCGAGCTCTGCTATAGTTGTGGCATAAAAGACACGGTACGTGCACCTGGAGTGCTTGATATTGAGATAGTGTTTATGTTCACAAAATTTATTTTACAGTTTACTGTGGATCTTGCATGTCAATATAAATTCTTAAAATTATTCCAGCTGGACAGTAAATGAGAGAGAAAACCTGATCAGTTATCTCTTTCTGGGTCCCGTGTTATCGTGTTAGTACCCAGTTACTACCTTGATAGGTAGAGTAATGCGGAACTGAAAGTTCTGTTGATGAGACGTTCCCGCCTAAGGATAAAGGGAATAATCGTCGACGATATTGGTTAACTCCAATTGTGTCTCATCTAAATTCTCACACCAATAAGTGTCTAAGATGTTGGAGATTACTTTTTTGATTGATCCAACAAGAGTACGCTTGCTGATTCGACATAAATTAAAGTCCTTGCAAGGCATGCAATGGAATCGCAACAATTGTTTCGTCTGGAAACATGCTTACAAGCATAGAAGAAAAACCTCTAATATGAGGTATATGTCAATCTAATCAGATAACGTCCATATTCTCTTTGAGTGATAAGTTGTTAACTCCTGACGAGGAGTAAATCCATAAAAATTGCGTTGATATCTCATGGAGAAGAATATCCGTATACTAAAATTTGGTACCACTAGATTAAAATATCCTTATACTTTAGAGAATGATGTAAGATCGTTATAAATTGATTATAATTGTTGTCGATAATGTTCAGAGTAGCTACTAAAATTATTGTGGATTGATATCCCCATTTACAAAGGAATTATCGACAAAGTTTATATGATTGGAAAATATGGACCTCGATCTATATTGACTTTTTTTCTCGCTTGTATACGCTATTAGGACCTTAGCCATAGCATTGACTACAAATTTGATGCTTATCAGAAAGCGTGATGAAAAAATTAAGGCCGTTTTTTATACAACGCCATCCTAGACAACGAGTTTCCACAGACACCTGATCAGGTTGATGAAAGTATAGTCTTGTAGTCTTAAATGACTCGACCGATCACCTAGGTGATAATTGTGTACCTATACTCGTATAGATTCTGTATGAAACTCTTATTTGTCAATTATTGATGTTGTATCATTTTGGTAATGCTTTGGACATTGATGGTAAGTAATTTTATTGTGCATTTGCATTTATTGTTTTAACCATTGTCATGTTTCTATTTTGGGGACGTGTTATATTCCATTGCGATTGCTGCTGCAAGAAGATTTGCAAATTTGATGAGAAAATATTCCCGCCGTTTAGTGGAAGAAAGGTTACTGTCTGAAAAATGACATGAAGTATCCTGGCTTACACAAAGATCTCATCTTGATGTTTTCAGCAATGAAAGGCATGCATAAGATTTGATATCTTCAGAATTTGCAAATCAAGTTGCTTCCTTGAGAAGCTGTGAATGTAATAGCAAGTGTGTCATTTAGAACACACCTTGAGCGTGGGTAACTAGTTGATTCAAAGTATTCTGCACCTCTTAAGAGGAAGAACCAATCACAATCATTGAAAGATAGAATTCTTTAAGAGACTATCAAAGAAAAATATGATTTCTCTGAGTATAGTTCTCTTAATAAGAGAACATCTCCGCAAAAAGTTACGGAACCTCAAAATGAGGGGATTTCAATAAGGCATGCGTGTAATAGAGAAATTTATGGTCGTAATACAATGATTGTTGGTAACATAGTCAAAGTATCCACTGATACTGTCATAGATGATGTTGGTGTTAAACCTCTCTCTATATGGGAATGTCATCAAATGAGTGATTGGTTAAGTTGGAGAGGAGGGATCCAAGCAGAATAACAAATTCTCACAAAAACGCATATGTTTGGAACTATAGTACGAACATTGAGTAATGTGTGCTACAATCGGCCACAGGTGTATGTTTGCAGTCCCGACATCCAAAATGTAAGCCATATTGGCTACATGTGGGTGTTTGCGCATAGTGAGAAAAATAAGGTCAACTAATGGCACAAAGTCTTTCATAGAAACCTGAGATGGATTACAAAGAAACATATTCCCTATTATGGATGCAATTACCTCTTTGGTATTAGTCTAGAAGTCTTTCAAGGACTCGACGTGCATCTAATGGATATGGTTACTACTCACTGCATGCAAATTCCTGAAGTTTTTCAACTGTCATTTGAATTACCATGCCATATGCATTTGCTAAAACTTATTGAGCCTTGTATAGTTTGAAATGATTTGTATGGATGTGGTTAATCGTCTAAGCGAATGATTATATTATCCAAGGATATGTGAACCATCTTATATGCTCATAAACTATTCATTTACTAGATTTGATGTATGCAACATCTACTTTATTGAAACTCCTGAAGAATTCTCCAAAGCACAAAAATACTTGAAACAGGATTTCGAGATAAAAATCTCGGTAAAACAAGATCTTAATGTCTTGGTTGAGCATTGTGATTGGACATGCATTAATTTCATCATAGGTTTATACATGTTTAATATACAAACTGGCACAATCAAAATTGTGCGATCTCTTAAGTTTAAGATTGATCGATTTACATCTCAATAAAGAAGATATATCACTCTGTGGTTTGTATTACACAAAAGATGTGTAAATGGTACATTGGCTGAAATATGCTATAGATACATGATGTTGGGTTTGTAGTAAACATGTAAGTCTGGTTCTATCCAGCACCAATATCGATACATTGGCCCGAAGAAAACTCCTTGATCTTTGTGGTATCGTTAAGCTTGATCTGTTACATAAAAGATCACAGAATGTCTACCACAAAGAAAGTTAATCAGGTTGTTTAAGTTTTGATTTTTAGCAAGTTTTTTAAAGCAGCTAAATATTTTCTTAGCTAATAGTCTTGTAGTAGAGGATACTTGTTCTTCCTCTGATCGATTACGATTGTTTAGACAAATCTAGTGGAGAATAGAAGGCTGGCACAAACAAATGATCATTAAGAAATTGCACAAAGGAAAATCATCAGAATTTTTTTCTCGGGAGCTGCTGAAGACACTACAAGATGGTTCGTGGTCTCTATGCATTATCAGACACAGTGATCAACTGAGAATGCTACTCATCAGGGGTAGTAAAATCCGTAAACGACCATGGAAATTGGGCATGTTGTACTTTTACGCCGTGTACTCTTTTTCCTTAGTCAAGGTTTTTTCCCACTGGGTTTTCCCTGTTAAGGTTTTAATGAGGCACGTGAGTCCAGTGCTATCCGCAGTTCGAAATGTTGTACTCTTCTTCTTTCGTCCTGGTTTTTGCCCCTCTGGGTTTTTCCGGGTAAGGTTTTAACGAGGCAACATCCGCGGGTCTATCATTGTTCTGAGTGCTCATGTTTTCTAAGTTCAGATTTTGTCCCTCTGGGTTTTCTTGACGAGGTTTTTAATGAGATAACAACTTTAGAGCGATGATCATCATCTAAAGAGATGTTTATCAATAGATTTCCTTGAGATACAATTAACGTATAATCGCTCATATTATTTGGATAAGGTTATCACAACACGCCGTTTTTCCCGACAAGAATTTAACGAAGCAAACTGAACATCGTCGACAATGAACTTCCTCCAGACTTTTCTAAATGGTTTTTCCTCGCAAAATTTTACCTACGAAATATGTTCACGGAGGTCAACAAAGCTCGAATGTTATACGTATTTTTGTTGGTCCAGTTTTTAGCCTATTAAAAATTTTCTGAAAAAATTTGGACGAAATAATATCTTTAAAATAATGGTCATCTAAGAAGAAGTGTTATAAAAAGGACAAATGTTTTGTGGATGCCCATATTTATAGTCGCCCACTCAAATGTTATAATATGACACAAAGACATAGACGTGTCATTTGTTGTCACTATTAAGTGATGAACAATCACCTACTCTACTTCTATATATATATACCCATTACGGATTGTATGTGCGTGTATGAGTAATAAAAAAGGTCTCTCTCATTTACTCCCATTTTCAAACTTCCTATATTATGTGTATACTGTATATACAGCAACTGTATCTATATATTGCATTAGCTTAATTGTTCCAACTTCCAACGTTAGTACACCACATATTAGAATTATATTACTATCATACACTATTTCCGTTTCAGGAAAAGAATTATTATCACTTTTTTAAATTGATCTATTTTTAGACTAAAATAAAAAAATAATAGTAACATTTTTCCAGAAACGAAGTGAGTATTATATTAAATAGTTTGGTCGGATAATGAAATACAAAACTTTTATTTATTTTTTTCTGATTTTCTAATTAGTAATTCTGGTACTTGTGTACACACAACATCTCCTCCAATTAGCTCCCGAGCCATATATGAATATGAATATTTATTTTAGCCAAATTGGTTCAGAAGAGAATGAAATGAAAAAGCCTCATAAATTTAATAACCGATGTTTTCATTTTGGTTTTCATGACTTTTAAGACTCCTTCCTATACATATTATTTCGATCATGGTTACCAGTAGGAAAATATGTGCTATGAACATGTCAATGCCTTTTCAACAATATATAAAAAAAAAAAAAAAATTCTTATTTATATTCATTGTAAAGATATAAAATAATTCTTAAATTTTTTTTTCAAATATATAAATTTTATAAAATTTGATTTGTATTTTAAAAGATATAAAGATATAAAGTTTTTTAATTTATTTTTAATATACAATTTTATCCTTGAATACATATATATAGTGGTATTAATAATGTTGGAGGTTATTTTTTAAAATATCAGGGTTAGACCAACTAAAAATATTTCTTTCATATTAGTAAAATAAAAAAAACCGACATTCTCATGGGGAAGCTGAGTCTTGGTCAAACCGAGTTGACCATCAATCAATTTGGGTGAAAGTAGAAAATGTTAGAAACCTAACTAACCATAGACTATAATCTTCATTAGGAAATTTTCAAGACATTCTAATGTTGTTCACATAACCAATATCTTTTATAATTGCTAAAATAATTTTGTTTCCCATTATTCTTTCACAAATATTTGATAATGCTAATCTAAAATGAAAAGATATAAACCGAATTCAAACATGTGGGCACATATCATCAGATTTATATCAGTCGGCACATCAAAACAACATTCCTCTTGTAGCAGTATCAAACAGATCACTCATAGTGTTTTTTTTTTTTTTTTGAATCTTATCAATACAAAAAAATCACGTTTTGTTGCATGATGTAAATAACCATGAAGTCTAAACAATGGGAAGAATCTAGTTTTTGATGATTATCATCATCGATAAATCCATGATTTATAGAACGATCCAAATTTTCATGATTGATTATGATATAAATTTTGATTAAGAAAAAATAATTGTTCCTTTTTGGCATCATTATTATACAAAAATGTATGAAAACCGTAATCCAATAAAGAAGGAAATTTAAAAGAGAATTTTTGTTTTAACCCCCATTAGAATATTCCATTACAAAAAAAACCTCAAATACAATTTAATTATTCAAAACTCCCCAATACGTCACCTTACCCGTTAAGTGATGACGTGATAAAAAAAATAAGATTTTAGTTGACCATCGAGTAAAATCATAACGAAGATCTCTCACAAATCCCTAATTTTTTCCTCACCCACTACTGTGCCACCTTCACATCTATTACCAAGTCACCTGTAACACACGAAGGAGATTTCACCCAATGTATCTGATCTTCATCTTTCTTTTCTGTTATCCTCTATATTTTAACATATTAAACATCCAAATAATAGCAACCAAGAAGAAGATCAAAAAATATACATAAAATTAGATTTTTCCTTTTCAAAAATGGCTGAAAATTTATGGTGATTGTTAGAAAGTTTGGACTAATTAAATGTTGATATAAAGATCTCATCATATGTTAAGATGTTGTTCTACGTTTCATCGATTTCTTCTGTCTCGTGATGGCCGATGGTGACTGGCATGGTGACGGTTCTTTTTCTTTATATGTGTCGTTTTTCATCTTTAATTGGTGGAGGTGGCGGTGTAAAACTAAATGCATGCTCTAATCACAAAATATGAACATACAGTAATTAAAGCGGAAGCAAAAGAAGATTGATTTTAAATACCTCCTGCCATTGCTATTTGAAAGCTTAATCCTTCAAGCTTGCCCTAGTTTCTGAATTGATGTGAACTTTGGTTCCGAACACTCCTTCTGAATTTTGGATGGTGTATTCCTGATGAGAATGGTTTTGGTGACCTTCTGTCCAATTTTTCTATCTTTCTGTATACTAACCCTAGCCATCATAGAGTAATTACCCGATAGATATATAATGGGTGGTTTTTCTAAAGGTGGGAGAGAGTAGTGGGGCTAATGGATCACATATCCTTTTTCCCTTTATTTTAGCCCATATGGAAAAAGGCCTAACATTCTCCCGCTTGATCCATTTCACGAAAGACTCCATATACGGATCATGGCGATTAATCCTCTTTAAGAGCAAGAATTAATCTTCCATGTATCACAACATACTTAGTCTTTCACCACTCATACTTAACTTAATGAGTAAACCATATGTTTACTCTAGGTCAAACTATAATGATATTTCTCAACAAAATAACTAAAGTAAGTACGTACATAATTCCAAATGAGAAATAATCCAACTAAATGAAAGCTTCAGAAAATATAAAGATCATAAAGAATGTACTACATAATAGGATCAAGTCCCATCCTTACTACATGATCCTTGAATCCTTTAATATGTATGCCTTTAGTAAAGGGATCAGCTATCATCAATTCAGTGCTAATGTGTCCAATGATCACTCTTTTCTTGTACACGTTCTTTTACGGCTAGATACTTTATGTCGATGTGTTTACTTCGACTTCCACTCTTATTATTCTTAGCCATAAGACAACAACTGAATTGTCACAATACATTCTTAATGGTCGGCTAATAAAGTCAACAACTCTTAGCCCAGATACGAAGTCTTTCATCCATACACCATGTGAGGCAGTCTCAAAACAAGAAACGAACTTAGTCTACTACTTCAAGACTATTTGTTCATTTATATATATATAAGCATTTAATCCTTAATACCCTTAAGGTATCTCAATACTTTCTTCGCAGCCTTCCAATGATCGATTCCTGGGTTACTCTGATGTCTTCCTAATACTCCAACGGCATATGAAATGTCGGGTCTAGTATAAACCTGAGCATACATAATGCTACCAAGAGCTGAAGCATATGGAACATTTTTCATTTGTTCTCCTTCAATATCATTCCTGGGCATTGGTCCAAACTGAACCAATCACCTGTTACAATGGGTGCTACACTTAAGGTATATACATTGATCTAACACAAGAAAACAAATCTTGCTCCCACTGACCTTAAGGTATATACATTGATCCATAAGTCTGAATCTGTAGAATTTATGGCTTGTGAAAATAACATAAGATCATTATCGACTTAAATATTACAATCCGAATCTCGCAGATACACTAAATAGTCACTAGAAATAGTTGACAATCAACTTGTCACTTGAAACAGTAGGTGGAGGTTGATCATTATCTTTTTCAGGAACAATATCCTGAAATTGATCACTCCCACTAATCAAGTCATTCTCAAGAAATTTAATATTTCTTGATTCCACAATTCTAGTGCTATGAAGAAATCTACTTTAGTACTCTCCACCTCTATCTGATCTCACAATCTTAATGTGCTTACCACATTGTTTCTCTACTTTAACCTCAAACAATTTAAAGGCATCCACAACTTCGTCTTTAGAACGAAACAAGTAAAGATACATATATTGTGAATAATTATCTATGAAGGTGATAAAGTATTTCGGATTATTAGCGTTCATGTCCGGACAACAAATGTCCGTGTGTATGATCTCTAATAGGTTTGAACTTCTCTTGGCATCAATTTTGTGTTTGTTAGTTTTCTTTCCCTTAATGCAACCAACACAAGTATCAAAATCAGTAAAGTCTAAAGTACCAAGTACCCCATCCTTTACCAATCTCTTAACTCTCTCAATGGAGATATGTCCTAATCTCCGGTGCCACAAAATAGAGGAGTCCTCATTCATAATACATCTTTTAAACCAATATTAACATGCATAGAACTATGACTGATATGATTTTGCAAATAAAGACGATAGACAAAATACCATAACCAATAACTTCAGAATTTCTAAGAATACTGAAATCAGAATCTGAAAAAATTAAAGGAAATTCATAAAAATACAAGTCTTGAAACTGAAATCAAGTTTCTAGTGAAACCTGGTACATAAAATGTCTTTTCTAAATGCAAAATACAACCACTACTTAAAATTAAACTGCATGTCCCAACAACTTCCACATGTGAACTCATCTGACTACCTGAATAAATGTAATGTTCACTTCTCGTTGGTTTCCTTAGGTTTGTCATACCCTGCAAGGTATTCGAAACATGGATTGTAGTACCAGAGTCAATCCACCATGTATTATGATTGATACTAATCATATTAGATTCATAAACAAAACGCTAGAAAATTACCTTTCTTCTCAAGCCAAGTCTTAAACTTAATGCAGTCTTTCTTCATGTGTCCCTTCATTTTACAAAAAAAACACGGAGACTTCTTTTTTATGCCTTGGTTAACTGAAAGCTTTCCTTTTTCCTTATTGTGATCCCTTTTCTTTTTTGAATAAGAAGCAATAGTAAGGTTCACCTTTTCGCCCTCTTCCATCCTCAATCTCCCCTCCTCTTGAACACACATGGTCATAAGTTCATTAATTGACCATTTATCCTTATGTGTGTTATAAGATATCTTAAAGGACCATATTGTGGAGGAAGAGTACACAAAGTGAAATGAACTAGGAAAGAATAAGACATGGTAACTTCCAAATCCTTAAGTTGGACCGCAATATCCCTCATGCTCATGATATAATCACGTACATTCTTAAACCCATTGTGCCTCATGGATGAAAACTTCATAATTAAGGTGCTAGCAAGAGCTTGTTAGAACTTAGAAACTTTTTATCAACGGCTTTAAGGAGATCCTTAACCTTAGTATGCTTATCGACAGAACCCCGAATACTAACACAAATTTTGGTCTTTATGAACATAACTGAGAGACGATTAGATCGATCCAATTTTTCATAAAGATCAACTGCATCAAGAGTACTAGTCTCAGTTATGCTAGGTGGTTAGTCTTTCTGAATAGCATAGTCGATATCCATCCATCCCAATTGTAAAAGCACTCTTTCTTTCCACACCTTATAGTTATCACCCTTTAGTTCAGGAATGTCACAATTGACATCAGAAATGTTTCCAGTTAAAATTGTTACAAAGAAAAATGTATACATGCTTATAAACAAAAATTTAAGACTTAAACTTAATCATGATTTACCAATGCAAGTCATATATAAAAATATGAATCTAGTGACATAAAACTTGCCTGTGGGCTAAAGTCCTACTCAAATTAGATTCATAACTACATGATGAAACTGTTAAACCATATTCATTCCTTAATTCCTGTGGGTAGATTAAGGAACATAATTCAATATTTCACCCCAATTAATCATACAAATATAATAAAATTTCCTGTGGGCATATTTCATCATATTACGTATGATTAATTACAAATTTATGTCTAGTTTCCACATGTGATTTCTTAAGAAAATTTTAAATAACTAGAGATGTTGTGACTACTCTCTAATTACTAAAATTATTAAATCACTTGACATAATCTTTGTTTATGTACAATCCTAATGGTCATAATATATATAATTAATGATTTTATAACCATAGCACATGTCAACAAATAATAATACAACAAATATATTGGAAAAAAATTAATATGATTAAAAATATTATAGTGACTGGAAAACTTGAAGGTCATATTCCCAACGTTCATTTTAATTTGAGGTCTGAATTTATTCATTTCGTGTACTTAACGTTTCGTACTAGAATTCGCGGAATGAATTCGACCAAGTAATCTCCATTATTGTTAGATGTGAGACCTATATGTATATCTCTATGTATTGGGCTAAATAGGAAGATATCATCAACGGCACCAAAACTAAGACTAGAAATACAATATGGGAGCAATAACATCAACATTACAAAATAATATAGAGTCTGCTGTAACTATATTATACTTAATGCATAGTACAACTAGAAAAGAAATTTTTTGATTAGGCTACTGTAGTGGGGCAATTATCCATATCTCAATGTATGAAGGAGGCTTACCCCATTAATGAATGAAACTATTGGATCAGAAACATTGAACTGACTCCCATTTTTCATCATCACAACCTATTATGTGTTCGGTTTCTCTTCTATCATATGCATTTTCTTATAATAATTAGTTGGTCTTTAATAATTTACTAAAGTAGATTAGTAGACTATATGTAGAGTTAATTCTTGTCCAAGTGAACCCCTTTTGGTTTGCTTGGCAGGACTATTCGGAAGTAGAAAAATATGTACCTAAGCGTCAGTAGGACTGAAGTACCTCAGTTACCTGATCGGTTGAAAGCAGTCACAACCAGTTGATTGATGGTGATACATATGATACACTAAATTAACATCATACACATGATAAACTATTATCATGGAAAGATGAATGGCGCGCTAACAGTTCAATCAACATACAAAGGGCATACACTGAGTAATCTTCACTAATAATGTCAACTACCATTCTCCACTCAATTTCAGCTCTAAAGAATACACATGAAGGAGATAACAATTTGAATTAGTAGAATAACATCAGTAAGTAAACAATTTGCTCCTTATCAAATTGATTCCTGATGATGACCAGATCCTACCACTAAGTATGTCGTGTGCTGTAGTTTCATAATTGGTTACCTTGCCAGTTACGTCCTGGCCTGCTAATGCCATCGTTTGATTACATAAATGGCTAGTGGGTAATATCAGAGATTTTGATACTGTAATCTTCCCCACAGCCGAGAAAACACTAAACAAATCCATCTTTGTTCCCCTACCATTAATCCGAGAGAGCAAAACCCACAAAACAGGAACTACAAAACAGATTTTCTCCACATATACATGACTGTTTTTCATGGGTTCTCAACAAAATTAAATCAACAACAAGCAGAAGAGATTAAGAATTGACCTGATATTTTAGGTATTTTAGTTTAACAATGCACATGATTATGAGAAAACCCAAAACACAAAGAACCTAAATTACTCAATCAAGGCAGAGGTGAATACAGACTCTGATACCAAATGTAAAACTAAATGCATGTTCTAATCACAAAATATGAACATACAGTAATTAAAGCGGAAGCAAAAGAAGATTGATTTTAAATACCTCCAGCCATTGCTATTTGAAATCTTAATCCTTCAAGCTTGCCCTAGTTTCTGAATTGGTGTGAACTTTGGTTCCAAACCCTCCTTCTCAATTTTAGATGGTGTATTCCGATGAGAATGGTTTTGGTGACCTTCTGTCCAATTTTTCTATCTTTCTGTATACTAACCCTAACCATCATAGAGTAATTACCCGATGGATATAAAATGGGTGGTTTTTCTAAAGGTGGGAGAGAGTAGTGGGACAAATAGATCACATATCCTTTTCCCTTTATTTTAGCCCAAATGAAAAAAGGCCTAACAGGCGGAGCTTGTGGCAGTAGTAGTAACGGTGATCTTCATTTGAGTTGGGCTAGTGAATGGTGGTGGTTGTGATCATGACCTTTGGTGAAGGTCACTAACGAGGCTGGTGAATGTAATAGTATACATGATGGACTTCCTGTCAAGAAGGGTTAGTAGATGGTGGTGGCGAAACTGTTCGCGGGAATATTATGGTGGGAAGTGCGATGCTGGTTGTGGTAACTAGGTACTTCATCTTTTCATTTCGGTTAAGTTTTTTTGTTATATGTGAAAAAAAGGTCAGAGAAATAAGTCATGATCTTTGCATCACGTGATTGCACGTGCCATTTAACTGCACAACTAACAGAATGGGGAGTTTTGGATAACTAAATTATATTTGAAGTTACTTTTATAATAGAATATTCTGACGGGGGTTAAAACAAAAATTCTCAATTTAAAATTGAACTGTAAGTTGCTTTTAAGATCATGTGAATCAATCTCGTACAAGGAAAACAGTGAGTTTAGTTGATTTTCTATTTCCGCCCAACTAAATGTAAGTCAACCTTGCTTGACTAGAAGTCAGTTTTCCTCCCATCCACTTTGACTTGTAAAAACTACTACATGGGGTTGCACAACGGGTCGGGTTTGGCCTATTTCGCCACTCAACCCGCCCAAGGCAGGTTTGAAAACTTCTTAGTTATAGTTGACATGTCTTAACAGCGGATCAATTCTTACCCGACCCGTCATTTGAGCAGGACGGGTCGGACGGGTATAAGTTTAACCACCTTTTTTTTTCTTACTAAAATTTTGGCATGACCATCCTGTTTATTTGAGCCTCCCAGCTACCTGATAAACTACTTTAACTTGTTCAATTTCAACCATAGTTTTAAGCTAAGTTCTAACTTTTAGAGTTTAATAATATATCAAATTAAGAAGTTTAATAATTCAAATTTCCTAACAATCAAAAGGTTACTTCACAGTCCTAGGCTTCAATCACATATTCACATTCACCCTCAGATACCATAACTTAGGAAGTTCTTCGTGCGTGCTATCTTCTATATCAATCTTTATCTATGACGCTGGAAGAACCACTAAGATCACCAAACAACTCTGCAACAAGATATGCGAACAATTAGATCTGCTTCATGAGAATTATATATGAATGGATTAGCATTGACCAATAGCTTTATTACTATTGCCTTGACTGCAGAGAAACAATACTTTTATTTACAACAAAACATGAATTATTAAACTGGTGAAAGATTATATGTTTAGACTTAGCATACAAAACTCATTGCATTGACTCTAAAGATTATATGTTTAGACTTCGTAATAACGCTAATGTCCAGCTGCTTATGTATGCAAATGTTTGGATCCTAAAGGATTTTTTTATTCCACTTTCATCTGGACTCGCCCTACTGAAATATGTCGTTGCAAGTCTTTTGATGAATTTCATGGATAACTCTTTAGTGGATGACCTACATATGCTTGAATCATCTGGTCTCATTGTTAATGTTTTTTCATGACTCATGAATCTCATAAGTCATGCTTAGTAATCTAATCTATTACACTTTAGGATACATAAAAAGCTCAAAAGAAAACTTAGTATTCTGAAAGAAATTCTCTTCTCATTTTCTACTAAAAAACAATCAAAATACAAATGCTTCTTCACATTGCTGAAGACTCCAAGTAATTTGCTTATATCTTACAACCACAACAGGATATAAGCTCATTGCAGTGACGCTCGGTCGGGTATAAGTTTAACCAAAGTTTCTCAGACTTACCAAATCATTTCTTTCCTAGGATTTCCACCATCCAATTTGATACAAATATAGAAAATAGTAAATACGTACAAAAAGAAAATTCTTAACATTGTAAACTCTTTAACAATTGAAAATCCAAATCAAGTTTTAAGCTTCTTGCATGCCAAATATGAAATGGTTTGGAAAGACTCTAAGATCTCTGATGTCTAAATGAAGTGAGAGATTGCAGTTGCACAGGAAAAATGGAAGAAGAAAATAATATAAAACATAACATACATACCTGACTCAATAGCATCATTCTCATATACTTCCACTCCCAAGCTATCAGGATCCATATCATTTCGGTTCTAACCTAACGAGACAAACTAGAACTTTACCACACACTAACAAGTTTTATTGGTAGGTTCCACTTCGATTCCAACTTCTAACAGTCAAGCATTAAATGCTCTTCAATGGCATGATTTTAAGCTGAAATCGAGGTGATGATGTTCATGGCGGCATGAATTTTCAGAAAAGTCTGTAAAAAGTATAGTAGAACACTGAATTAGGCTAAAATAAAAAAATGATAACTTCCTAGGGTGGAGGTAATAAAATGTAATGAGATATGATTATGTTTTTACCATATTAGGATGATTCGACTACTAGGATGAATGGTATAGGAAGGATCAACGGCTCCAAAAAAAACTCATTTTTTTAGGTGGGTAGGTGGATAGAATCGGATAATTTTGGCTCACCCATCATCCAACTCAACCATACCGGGTAATAAAAATAGTTACCTACAACCGACCCTTTATTTGGTGGGTGCAGATAAATATTAATGGGTATGAGTCAAAATGACGGGTGCAAATAGGACCGATCCTGACATTTTACTATCCCAAAGCAGACCTATAATCAGGAGAATAAGATGGTTTATAAGCTGTGATCATTCTTGATATTTTCAAGTCTGTACATACATATATTAAGTTACCAAATGTTCCTATAAGCATATCAAATTTCTATTTTGATGTCGAATACTCTGTCCAAAGATGTATCTATTTAAGTCTGTACACGCATATATACTTTGTCCATAGATGTCGAATACACTAACCATTTCCTATCTTGTTTCTCAAAATTAACCATTCACCGAAAGTAATAATAGCTAGAGAAACATTTATCTTTGAAAACTCCAGAAAATTTAATAATATCAACTCTTACCGAACCCATCTCTCCCAAAATATCAACAAGTTTTTAATCTACAACGTTCCAATTACCCGGATCAAACATGTATGTGTGTCTTAATTCATTACCAGAGTTTTCAACTTCATTTAGTTCTACTGTTGTGTTTACATTTCCATCTATATTTTCAACATCAACACCTTCATTCTAATTGTTCTCGTTACAGACAAAATCATTCTTACTGCATTCATTCATATCAGTATCAGCACTACCCTCATTTTTGTCTCTATTTGCACCACCAACACATCCATTCATATCAATATCAACACTACTATCATTCTTATTTTCATTCATATCATTATTAGAAGCACCATCATTCTCAAGGGCCTCATTCATACCATTATCAATTGTACCATCACCTTCATTGTCCTCATTCTCAACTTTTGGTTGATTCCTAATGAAAAACTTCTCAAAAGAACCTGCAAGAACTTAATAGATTCCAATTTATGCACTTTTTTCCTTCTATCATTTCTATCTCTATTTTCACCACCAACATATCCATTCATATCAATACCAACACTACAATCATTCTATTTTCATTCATATCATTATCAGAAACAACATCATTTTCAAGGGCCCCATTCATACAATTATCAATTGTACCATCATCTTCATTGTCCTCATTCTCAACTTTTGGTTGGTTCCTAACTAAAAACTTCTCAAAAGAACCTGCAATAAACTTAATATATTTCAATTTCTGCATTTTTTTCTTTCTATTGTAATATTCAGAAGGCTGTTTTCTTTTCTGACCCATACCTACAATTAATCAAATACATAAACAACTAGCAAAAAACAGAAGCCCAACAACCAATAACAGTGTAGCTGCAGGAAATCCCCACAACACACCCAAGAACAAACCTAAATCTAAGAACATCATTCATCAACACAAATGAAGAATAAAAAGCATAAATGTAAAGTAGACGCGAGGTTTTTACGTGGTTCGACCATTAACAAGGTCTACATCCACAGATGATTTTACTATGGATATTATGGTATTACATGAGTCTCCATTGTAGATGATAAACTCTCTGTGGCTATGGAGTAGTGAGAGAAGAAGAAGAAACCCCCAGAAAACCTAATCATTTTCCTTTAAATAGGAGTAGGAATATAATAATAAAATTATACATTTGTCCTTAGCTTACAAACTAAGCTAAATGATTAGATGTGGTGTATACAACACCATTGGTGCTAGGCTTCTGCGGCTCTAATCTTACGCCACGTGTCGAGCAGGATTTATGCCCTCATATTTTGCCTCTTTTTTCTTGAGTATTGTTCGAAGAAGAATCCTTAATAAAAAATCCATCATGACGTAGTTTCTGAGGCGGGACGCATGGCGATAAAGTGGTTTAACTTCGATTCGAACTTGGAGTCTCATTTGGTATTGTGTCGAGTTCAGCTGCTTCGCTGTGGCATGTGGATGGCGTCAACGAAGCGTGAAAGTGCATTGCTCTCATCGCGTGCCTGTTGTCGAAGATCTTAACGCTCTGATGGGCTTGTTTTTTATTCAACAGACTTTAATGGGCTTAAGCGAGCTGGGTTTCTGTTAGACATAAGCGATGACTTTTGGATCCTTAATGAACTGGTGAGCTTTAGCTGGTGGGGGTGAAGACTTTGCACAACAATAAGGCTATTGGAGATAATAATATGTGCTTGATCCGTGCGAGTTTCAATCGGCTAAGTGAATATTTTTTTCGCAATTTTTCTTGTGCTAAGAAGATTTATAGGCGAGACTGCTGCCAATAAAGGTTCTGAAATTTCTCTGTTCGCTGAATCGAGAGATGACTGTATCGATTTCCTTTACAAAATTGATTATTTGACTCATGATTGTAACCCATTGTGAGTGACCCATTGATGTGGCAACATCTTGCATGTGAAAGAGAATGTATTGAAGGATGAAAGAGAATGTATTGAAGGATGAGATGTTGCCACATGATGGGTCACTCACAATGGGTTATAATCATGAGTCAAATAATCAGGGTTCTTTCCTTTATGGTTAGCGAAGTAATATCTCCGAAGGCATTCTTCTGCAGCTATATATTATAACTAAGACTTAAGTGATAATTCTTGCCGAGAAATAGAGAGTGAAGAACACAGGTGGGCGAGTATCGAGAGATTGAAGGTGGGTTTTGATTTTAATTTGTATTGAAGAGAGAACAAGGTGAAGAATATGGATGTTTATGTGACTCGAGTTTTACCGTGAAATAGGAAGAAGAGAAGGGGTTGTCTGCAGTTGATAATGAATGTATCTGAGTTTACTGGATGAATGAGTTGAATAGATTATCCTTGAATTGAATGTTCATTGCAGGGAAGGAGAGTTTTGAATTGTTAGAAATACCAGCTACCCATGATTGAATCGACAAGCAGAAACGCGCACCAAATGTTTGTATAAAATCCAGAATGACTAGCTCTCCACAGCTTCAGTTTCAGGCTACTTTTCTTCCTTAGTCTTCGTCTGGCGAGCATGGGGAAAACTTGTTCTTTAGAATGAATAAAAGTCTATTTGCTAAGGAAACTTCGCTGCTGTTAGAGATTCTCTACTAACTTCTCGCCGTAAATTTCCATTGAGGAACCATTTTTAACAGTTCCGATTTTCTCTTATCATGAAATTGGTGTTGTAATTTAGAGCTCCTATAATGTGGTTGACTGCTTCCCTTGCTGCTGCTAAATTTGGTGTTACGCCTACAATATTACTCATGATGAATAATTGTACATTTTGTTTTGCCTCGGCTGTGATTTCACTTTAACGACAATGTTACATCTTCTTCTTCGCTGCGAAGGAATTGAGCGAGAGAATACGAAGGTGCGTCGGCATTTTGCCTCAGTTCTTCTTCGAAGTGTCGAGATATTTGTTCTCATATAATGTTCTTCAAGATATGTTGGAGAAAAATGAACTTTAAAACGTATTTTGGTCTTGGTGGGAATGGACCTTAGGACCAAGAAGTCACTAAGGGACACTAGCTCATTTTTCACTATTGTGAATGAAGAACCTTTAGTCCCACATTGGAGAGACTAGAGATGAGTCCTCTCTTTATACCTACAAAAATTGTAACTAAGGGAGGGCACTTAGGGTTTAGAAGCTTTTGTGGTTGGAGGAGGACTAAGGTAATGGGCTAGTTAGAACAAACATACTTTTCACACTTGTGCGGTGCTTCGCACCGAAGCACGCACGTTTACGAGCTTGCGTGCTTGCGAACTTGCGGCTGTGACCGTGGCTAGGGCTGCGGGACTGAGTGTGTGTTGTGGGCGTGGCTGAGGCTGCGGAACAACCAAGACTTACGTTTTTTGAATTAAATTTTGTTTTAAATGTGGGGGCGTCTGACCCGGCTAGAATTAAGCTGTTTTAAAGAGAGAATATTTTCTGACCGTTTTATTACCGTTTCAAATTAAATTTCGCACTTGAATTTTTGATTAAATACAAAATTTATTCTCATTCAATACTGTGCGGATTTCACTCTTCTTTTGGCTATAAAGGAAAAACGAGTTTTTCATTTCAACTCACTCCAGAGCAGGCTACTATCCCTAGCTCTTTTCCCCTTTTCTTGCTTTGTTTTGCGCAACTGTGTGTTTATTTCCCTTCTATCAATTGCTGTTGAGTTCGTTTGAGGGTGATTTGTATTGTGCTAATTCAAATCATAACGGGCAGTTCTATCCTGGACACATCTTCGCTGTTGGGGTATAACATCTCTCATTCTTGAGGAGTACCCGTGAACTATTGTGTTAAGGACAATTTGCTGAGAAGGTGGCTCTGTCCTAGTGTGTGCATCAACATCAGAGTGTATATCATTTCAGTGATTTTCTAACGTTAACAATTTTCTTTGTTTAATGTTATTTCCATTGTTGCAGAACCAACAATCTTAACACAATAGCTATTTCTTCTGTTTCAATAGCTAAAAGTGATGTTGACAGACCACAAAAATTCTGTGGCAAAGACTTCAAAAGATGGCAATCCAAGATGTTATTCTTTCTGAGTTTTCAAATGCTTGATGAATTAGTTCTGAAATCCTTTGATGAGAGTTTAAATGATGCAAAAAATGAAAGAGAGTTAGAAAGTTGGAGTAGACAGAACTATATGGCCAAAAACCATATTCTGAACTGTTTAGAAGATGCTCTTTATGATTTCTATAACGCACAAGAAAACTTTTATGCGTTTGACTTATGGGCTGCCTTAGAAGAAAAATATGAAGCGGAAACTGCTAGTAGTAAGAAGTTTTTAGTTGCCCAGTTCCTGGAATACAAAATGACAAATGACAAATCTGTGGTTGACCAATTTCTTGAACTTCAACGCATTATCAATGAAATTATTGCTGAAGGTATGGTCATAGATGAAACGTTTCAAGTGTCTGCGGTGATTGAGAAATTACCTTCTTCTTGGTCTGAATACAAACGAAGACTGAGACATGAAACTGGTGAAATCAGTATGGTTGAATTGGGTAAGAAGATACAAGTGAAAGAATTGCTGTGCTCCAAAGAAAAGAATGTATCTTCCGCAAGAGACATGTCCAACAAGGCTCATGTGATTTAACACAAGACTGAAAAGGGTGACCACATCAACCGCAAGCCTGGTCCGCACAAAAAAGGCACTTTCCCGAAACCCAAATCTGGCATTGGTAAAATTAAAGGTGCTTGTTATGTTTACGGAATTCCTGTCCATATGGCAATGCATTGTAGAAAATGTAAGGACTTTAATAACAAGAATAATGTTAATTTGGTTGAAACCAACAAGATCGAGTTTTCTGACACGGTGTCTGAAGTCAATTTGGTAACCAATATGAGAGACTGGTGGGTAGACTCTGGTGCTACCAAGAATGTCTGCGGAAACAAAGATATGTTCACCTCCTATCAGAAGGTAGGGGAAGGGGAGAAACTCTACATGGGTAACTCATCCGCAACACAGGTTGCGGGAAAAGGAAAAGTTGGGATGAAGCTCACTTCTGGAAAAACTCTCACATTGAATGAAGTTCTTCATGTTCCGGACATCTGCAAAAATCTTGTATCTTGTAGTGTATTAGATGATAAGGGTTTCAAACTAGTTTTTGAATCTGGGAAAGTTATTGTCACTAAGGGTAAGGACTATGTAGGAAAGGGTTATAAGACTGAGGGTCTATATAAACTAAATGTAACCTCTGTTGAAATGAATAAAATTGATGCATCTTGTGTTTGTGTGTCATTGAATGTTTGGCATGGTAGACTTGGTCATGTAAACTATAAATCAATGAATAAACTGGCTAGCATAGGATGCATACCCAAATTTTACCTTGGAAAATGAACATAAATGTGAAATATGCGTAGAATCAAAATATGCTAAAAAATCTTATAAGAAAAATATTCAGAGAAATTCTAAACCTTTAGAATTAATTCATTCAGACCTAGTTGACATGAAATCAGTTCAAACTAGAGGTGGTAAAAAATGGTTTGTCACACTTATAGATGACTGTACGAGGTACTGTCACATATATTTACTTAAAGGTAAGGATGATGCCTTAGAAGCCTTTAAGATATATAAATTAGAAGTTGAAAACCAAATGAGTGCTACCATCAAAACTGTTAGGTCTGAC
>JAJJMC010022099.1:0-30170 GCA_023531435.1 Papaver californicum | reverse complement strand
TGGATTGACTTAAATTTAACCGGGACGGTTTTTTTTTTTTTTTTTTTACTATTTTTTTTTTTTATCCAAGAAAAGACTATATTAAGATAGTGGAGATAAGATCACCACAAAGTGGTAAACTGTATCGAACAGATAAGTCACCAAGTAACATTATATACAAAACCAGTAAACAACCAAAATCTAGGATGCCAGTACAAAACATAAACTATTAAAGGCCTAAAACATCCTAGTTGTTCAGTATTGTAATGAGGGAAATATTAGTAAAGATCTTTGTCACAATACCCTAGTTAAACAGTAATTACTTCACTTCATCGAGTATTTGATCAGACTTTTTAAATTGTGCTTGAAAACTTCTCTAATTTCTCTTATTCCAAACTGCCCACCAAATTACAAAAGGTATCGTGCCCCACGACTCGCGCTTTATAGAACTTCCCTTTTTCCTTTGCCATTTCTAGATAATAGATCTAACATCCTCATTGAATACCCATACTAAATTGAAACGGTAAGAAAAAGAATTCCACAATTGCATAGTCTCATCACTGTGCAAGAAGCCAAAAACATATGAGTGTTAGATTCAACAGCCTTTCTATATAGGATACACTTATTAACAACAATTAAATTCTTGAGAGGATTCAAAATGCATGGGAGCAACATTATAACATGATCTAGGTAGTTTATGTTATTGTGTTGTGTTTTTCGATCATAATAAGGGTTGTTTTGTTCTTCCTTTAGGTTGTGATAATTCAGTTTATATGGAGTTATATAAAACTATTCACACTTTTAGGATATGATAATTCAATTAATGGAGTATGTTGATACATGAAAATTCACTACTTGGATCATAAGGTCATTACTTGATTTGTAAGCCCAAGTTCACAAGGGAACTTGGGACTTGGGGACTTGACCTGATTCAAAAAAGGATCTTGTCCGACCCTAAATGTAATATTCAAGGTTAATAAAGGGAATAAGGAGGTCAAGGAGAGTAAAAGGTTGTTGACTAAAGAGTCAAGGTTAGCTTTAAGGAAGAAATGATAGTTTTACAATAAAGAAGAAGGAAGATATGTGTCTTGAGGAGGTAAGAAAGGAAAGTCTATAAAAGAAAAGGAATGTGGTATTTGGAAAAGGTCTATTTTCTTTCTTTTTCTCTCTTTTCTTGGAGGAATTGAACCTGTTGTGGATAGGACTAGGCTCTCATATTACTCTATCACTTTTACCTTTAAAACAAAGTATAAAATTACTTGTACTCGGTTTAAATGTGATTCAATTGGATATAATTCTTGCTATTTTGGAAGAAATCACTGGTTCCTTAGAGGTTGTCGGTGCATTGAGAAAATTGCTTAATTTTTTTCAAAAACGACTCTGTTTCGATTCTCGCATATCCATCGTGAAGGAAATAGCAGATGTCTTAGCTAAGTGGGGCGCTAGTGTTACTACTTAACACTATTGGGTGGATCCATCGCCTTTCAAACATGGTGCAATAAGGATTGATAGAAATGTCCTCCCCAATTTTCGATTTCGTTAAAAGTTTTTTCTTTTAGGTGGTAAGCAGTATATCCCTTTCCTTCTTTGTTTTCTTTTACTGTGATCAATAAATCGTTCATTCTGGATTTTCTTTGGGAAAAAAAATGACTTCAAAAATATAAAAAATGTATATGCTTGGTAGTAAAATGATAAACTTAATTGACATGGATATTTCCGATGTGAATGTAATATTCTGTATTTTTTAACATTTATAAACCGGTAAAGTGTGTACTAAGTTCTAGAGTTATTTTACATGGCTACTAATAGAGGGTATTAATATTTACAATCTCTTTGACATTGTACTAATTTAAGACTCTGGAATGTTTTTAGTTTTATATGGATCTCCGGTAGGGAAAACACTTTCCAAAGTGGTTTATATTTGAAATAATGGGACAAGATTTGTTCCCATAAAATGAATAGTGGTCTAGGTTTTCTAAAACAAAAAAAGTTTAATATTGCTTTGCTTGCTAAGACTTTTTGGAATCTAATACAATCTCCAAATGCGCTTTGGGTTATAATTTTTAAATGTAAAATACTTTAAGAAGGGTCACCCTAGCTATGCACCACAAAAAAATCTAAGGCTTATTTTTGGGTTTGGTCAGCCCAGTTTTCCCCCAAAGTCCATATGTTTCTTTGGAAATGTGTCCATAACATTATCCTTCTAAAAACAGATTGCCTAGATTCTGTTCAAACCATGATACCATTGGTGGTATGTATGTTGATAAATGGCACGAGAATGTTGAACACATAATCTTTAACCGTAAGGTTTCTAGAGAGGTTTGATATGTTGTTTAGTTCAAATATTAATGGTCCAGTTTAAAGTTACACTCCTGTTACACCATTTACATTGTATACTCAGCACTCATGAGCTGGCATCCAACTGTCACCTAGTCAGCTATTTGTTGTCCTGTGTATGTTAGCTTTAGTTCAAGATCATGTTAGCAATTCTTCATCTGTTATCAGATGTGTATAAATATAACACAAAACGTGTAATCAATCTTTAATAATGAATTTAGTGAATTGATGTTATCTTACTATGGTATCAGAGCCATTAAATCTGGGAAATCTTCAAAAAAAATATTAGGTTAATGGAATCACTAATAAAATTTCAAGTCTGATTAATCTTCTGTAGTAACTCAATGTTTGATAACAGAAGAAGTTTCTTGAATTAATCAATTGATTAAATGAAGAGATTTTGGAAGTTGATTAATCTTTCTTGGTGAAACAAGCAACAAATTAATATCACACATTTACTCTTCTGTTCTTGGTCAGAAATTTCTGGGAAAACAACAAGGTATCATTGAAAAATGAAGAATTAAATGATTCTTCTAGGTAAACAACAAAGTCTTTCTTGATCTGGTCAGTCTTTAATGAAAAGAGGAGAAATCAGAGAGCATGCTCGACAATCACATCGGTCAATGGTGTATTAATTCAAGAAATTAATTCTAGGTCAATAATTGTTTTTCAACTTTAATCTAAGGAAAATGCAAAGTCTGTCTCGAGCAGTGTACTATCTTTAAACACGAGAATTAACTTCGGCAAAGTAAAAGTTCAAGAAGCAGAAACGATTCTTCATACTCAACAGTTTACTATAAAACTCTCTGATAGAGTTACAGTTTCTTCTTTCAATTCTGTTTCTTTCTCCTCCTCATTCCTTCTTTCTTACCTAAAGAATCAGTAGACAATAAATCTTTAATTAGTGGAAGTCTTTTGCTATTCCATATGATTCGTGAGTTTTCTGCAACAATGGAGAATCCGACTTCACATTCAATAGCAAAGATTCCACTAAATCAGTTGATGAGTCTTGTAACTCTAAAACTAAAGGAAGAAAATTACTTAACATGGAAGAATCTTTTACTTCCTGTTATTAGAAAATTCAAGATCATGTCATATCTAGATGGTACACTACCCTGTCCAGATCGGTTTACAGGTTCAAGGAATCAGGAAAATGGAGTTGAAAATCCACTTTATGTTGATTGGATAGATGATGATTCTACCATCATAATGTGGATTAACAGCACCATCTCGGATTCAATAATCCCATATTTTGCGGCAGCAACAACATCACAGAAACTGTGGAGTACTATTGAGGAAAGGTTTGCCAAATCATCGTCATCCCACTCAATTCAACTCAGGACAAAGCTGCTAGCTATCAAACAAGGTAATAAAACAGTATCCACTCTATTGATAAAATTAAACTGTTAACAGATCAATTAGCTGCGACTGGGGAGATCATTTCTGACAGGGAACTAGTGGTGATTACATTGTCTTCTTTAAAATCCTGAATTCATTCCTCTTGCCACATCTATGAGGCATAGGAATCCACCAATATCAGCTATTGAGTTACACAATAACCTTCTAAGTGAGGAGTTAATCATTACTTAAAAAAACACAGAACTACTTCAAAGTACCACAAATCAAACCTTGTCAATCTTTAATAATGAATTTAGTGAATTGATGTTATCTTACTAAATCTAAGTATTAAGAGACTGGATTCACAAGTGGTTGTGTAGTCCTATCACATGTGGGTTTCTTTGTGCTTTATTTACTACTGCATAGTGTTTATGGAAAGAAAGATGCCTAAAATCATTTCAAGATAAACATCTAAATTACCTTGTCACAGCTAGATTTGCAATGAAACTATGTTGTCTTTAAATAACAGTAATTTATAGCTTCCAGTCCACAAGGAACATATATAGGGAGCTTCCATCTAATATAGGCCTGCCTGTTAAGTGCATTTTTGCCTATTGCGACGCCTCTTATGATACAAATACTCACCGGTTTGGTATTTGTATTTGTGTTTTGTGTTTTGACTTGTTAGGAAATTTCAAGTGCTGCTGGCAGTGCGGAGGAGGCTGAAAATCTGGCTGCCCTGGAAGCGGTTAGTAGAGGAATGGAGTACATTTGTCTAAGAAGTGATGCAAAGAATCAAGTATCTTATCTCAATAAAATCTGCGACTAGGTTAGGTGGTCTAGTTGCTCAATATTAGATGACTGTTTTGTTTAACAAACAATTTATCTTTCTTCAAGATTGAATATATAAATAGAGATTTTAATGCTTAGCCGACAAAGCTGTTAAATATAGTAGAAACAAAAATCCAAATCAAGTATCCCAATAATATTCGTCAAACTATGTGGCTATCTGAAAGTTGATTGTTCTATCTATCTCTTCTTTGTTGCTATGAAATTTCCTAAAACGTTCCTCAGTTCGCTTGCCGTCTCCTTTAAAGATTCTCGGATTAGTGGAAACAAAGATACGAAACATATCGTAATCTTTTTGAAAGTCCATTTATTTTTGGCATGGCTTGTCAATTTAGTACGGTTCCCAAATTATTGGCCAACATTCATTTCTAACATCGATTTTGAACAAGAAACATAAAAGTAAAACTACACATTTAATTGCTTAGGCAATCCTTACAAGAGTTTCAATTTTTTGTATCAAGAGACAACCATATCAAAATAAATTTACATCCAGCACTAAATCTAAACATGTGATATACTTGTCTTTTACATTATTATTCTGTTACAAAATGATTACACTCATATTTAGACATTAGATATACCTAACTGCAAATACTTACCCAAAGTCCTTTTAGGTCAATATTATTTAGGAGTAAATTCTATGCATGCGTTCAAAAAAAGAAAAAAAAAAATCCTGATTTTGTAAGAAAGAAATATTATATGTTTTTTTCGTCTTTTTTATTAGTTCTCTATTCTATTTTTATCTGTTTTAAAATAATCGTCAGTTTCTGTTTATATTTTATTTTTTCATTAGACTATCAAATACACTATTAATTTTTCATAACTAGTAATAAAACACCAAGTTGACCAAGGTTAGTTTAAAAAATTCCTCCTATATTATTTTTTACAAATAAAAACCATTTGAAATAAAAATGATACAAAAACCTCATTTCAAACGATTATCTTTAAATTTAGTTTTTTTTACTTTTTTCAAAATGTCAGTCATGCCCTTCTCTATATATTCTTAAGCCTTTGAAAGGAAAGTTTTTGGCGGAAAAAAATATTGAGAGAGAGAAAAACAGATATTCGTTTTTTCTTTGAGAGAGAGAAAATATTCAGAGAGAATCAAAATCTTTTCCTATAAATCATTTTCAGATCTTCGTTTTTTCTTTGTTTTTAGGGTTTCAATTCTAAAATTCAAAAATTCACGCCGATTTAATCAATATTTACAACTCAGAAAGTAATTTTTAGGTTCAAATTGATTGAATAAGAGTAGAGCAGATATGGTATTCGTTTCAGTTTAACTGAAGAAGAGAAAAGAATTTACAGTTTCAGTTTGTACTTCGAATCATTCATAGGAGACTGAAATTCAACTTTTCAGTTTGTTCTTCGAATCATTCATCAGTGAGATTAGATATTGGTTTAAAGAATCCAACTAAAGTTACAGTTTATCCTTCCAATTTAATCATCTTCTCATTCGGCTCAAGCTATTGTATTAGTCGAATCATTCATCGGAGATTGAAATTCAACTTTTCAAGTAATCGATTTTGTTTTTGTTTTTGTTTGAATTTTCGAGTTTATATTGATTATGAAACCTAGATCTATTTGTTTTTACGATTTTTTTGGTTATGTTGTTGATGTTCTTATTCAAATCTATTGGAATGAAAATTGGTATGTTGTTCATGTTCTTATTCAAATTTTGTTGTTGTTGTTGTTGTTGATATTCACGTCCAGTGAAACTTTTTTGGTTTCATACTTTGTGTTGTAGATTATGGAATCTGTTCTCACGGTTATATCTCACAAAGAGGATACGTTATCGTTTCGTATTGGTCTACAAGCATTTGTTTTTGATTTGAAGGGTAGTATATGTTCAAGTTGGTGTCAATTCTCTATAAAAAATTTCCACATAGTTGGTGATCAGCAAAAGGTTATCAATTGTGATTTTGATCTCCAATCGGTTGTCTATTTACTTTGTTTAATAATCTTCCATCTCTTGAGTTACATGTAAGGCATAAAGATGAGTGTTCTAGTTATAGTTCAAGAAGTTCAATAATTATAACTTTTGAGCAGCCACGAAGTGCAGGAATCATACCTTTTGAGGAGCCACGAAGTTCAGGAATTATACCTTTCGAGCATGTAGGACTTACAAATTTAGTTGATTATGATGTCCGTAATAAAGTTAAAGAACCGTTGAAGTCTGCGCTTTGTTAGGCATTTTTCAGGGTGTCAATCAGGTGTTTCCGGGAGGTGTTCAATAAGTTCGTTCTGATTTGTTAAAATATCATGCAACATGTGGGTATTCATTCAAGACGATAAGGAATGAGAATTTGAGGATTGGTGCATGTTGTGCTAAGAAGGAAGAATGGCATATATATGATGTTCCTATTGATGGTGTTGAAGGTAGTCTTCTTATTATCAAGAAGTTAAATAAGAAGCGTAGTTGTTGCAGTGGAGTTGTAAACAGACCACATGTGTCGAAGAAACTAATTAGTAGCTTGATTCTCGAAGAGATTAAACAGAATCCAAAGAAGAAGACAAAGGATATTATGAATCAGTTTACAAGAGAGTATGGCTTTGACATTAGTCGTTATTATGCATATGCAGGGAAGAGGCATGCATTGAATATTACATGGGGAGAGAACGAGAAATCATTTATGTACTTGAAATGGTATACCAACAAATTGACTGAAACAATCCCGGATCTCGTGTTGTTTTGGAAGTTGAAAATGGAACTCAAAAATTTCAGAGATTGTTTATCTCTTTCGGAGCATACATTTGCGGATTCAATTACTGTCGTCCTTTATTATTCCTTGATGCATCCCATTTGAAGAGCAATTACCTAAGTCATATCATGGAAGCAACAGGTATAACCGGGAATGACGGTAAGTTTCCCAAACATTCTATCTGTTTCATCATTTTTTTCTGTTGGTTTCATCATTTTTAGATGCTGAGACATTTTTTCCTGTTTTGTTTCAAAAATCTATCCTTTAACTTATGTTGTGGTTTCATCGGAGAATGACGCGAACTGGAAATGGTTTTTGGAGAATTTGAATGGAGTCTTTTCTCCATTGCGTAAAAAGATTACTTTTTTGAGTGATCTAGGTAGTGGTTTGGTGAATCAAATTCCGGTTGTATTCCCTGATGTTGTTCATGGTTGGTGTTATTGGCATATGAAGAACAATATCAATACATATTTGTCGAAGGCCAATAAGGTTTATAACAATTATGTGTTAGGATTGTTTAAAAAATGCGCGTATGCTAATACACATACATAATTTTCAGAGAATTGGGAGAAGTTGATGCAGGTCAAAAATCAGAAGTTAAAAGATTATCTGAGTAGAGCTCCGGTTGATAATGGGCAAGTGTTTATTTCCCGGGTCGTCGTTATGGTAGGTTGTGTTCGAATATCAGAATTTCAATAATTGGATCCTTGAAGAGAGAGAGAATCTTATAGCCATCATGTTTGATGAGATCATAGTGGAGCTTATGAATCAAATGTGTGTACGTCGCGAGGAATGTGCAACCTTATTGAAGTGACGAGAAACTTTATGTCCAGAATTTGAAATTGAGCTCTACAACAACAAGATGCATGGACGTGAATACAGTGTCACTAAGTCGTCGCAATATGTATTTAAAGTTTATTCGAAATTAACACAAACAGTTGATTTACAAAGAAAAACATGTTTTTGCAACTGCTGGCGCATCAACGGTTTCCCTTGTGCCCATGATATCCGCTGTATCATGCTGAATGAAGAAGATCCGCATAAGTATGTTGAATTCTATTTTACAGTAAATTTCTACCGGGAATCCTATTCAAGAGCAATTAATCATGTCCCCATAGTTGAAAAGCCTGCGATTGTGTCTCCAAAATTTGTTGTTCTTGGTCCTGATGCTCTACCACAATCAGGTCGTCCAAGGAAGAAGAAGAGAATTCCTAATACAGGTTCAGTTCCCAGTAATAAGATGAGAACTTGTGGTAGCTGTCATGTTTTGACTACCTATAACCGAAGGATGTACCCTGCGCATCAGATTTGAAGTCATTTCGACTATAATTCATCGACATTCAGTTTCAGTTTTCGTTTAGACTAATATAAGTTTTAATCTACATTTTTCGATTTATTTTTTTTTCTATATTTTTTACAGTTAAACATGTTAATTTGCTGTAGATGTTTCATGTTTGTTTAATTTTAGATTAAGTTTGTCAGAGTTGCAGGCTTTTATAATTTGTTGGAACCAAAGTAGGTTTTATATTTTGTCACATGTTTCAGTATTTTTTTCATCTCTAATATGATAGAACTTTTTTTGGTTCCATCATTTTTTTTCATCTGGAATAAGATGAAACCAAAAAATGATGGAACTTCTTTTTGGTTCCATCATTTTTTTTCATCTGGAGTAAGATGGAACCAAAAAAATGATGAAAGTTTTTTTGGTTTCATCATTTTTGTTTACGTCTGTGATCTATTTGTTCAATGCCTAAGATTTTAGCTTTTCTGCATTATGTTGAAACACTTTGTGGTTTCAATTTTTTGTTCCATCAACTGAGATGTTTTTATAAAAGTTCCAAGTATTTTAAACCAAATATGTCTAACAATTCTAACCGAAACAAAAACTGAAATCATTACACAAGTACTTTAAACTAAAACTGTAATTTTTTTAATTGCAAACTAAAATTGTCAACATTAAGTTGTAACTTTGGCCTCATAGTCTGCACCTTTGTCAAGGAGGATCTTATAGGGCAGCTTTGGCCTCATATTCTGCACCTTTGTTTTATATGCGCTTCAAACGAAAATTTTCCTTTCAAGAGGCTCTTCATGTAATAGCAAACATGAAGGCCGCAATCATTCATGAAATTAACAAAACAAGATCTTTAAATTGAACAAAACAAAAAAGGAGCAAAATAAAGAGAGTGAAGAGAAGATCTCTAAACACAAGTTCTTTTAAAGCACATACACATCTTGCTGACGACACAGGGGTGTTCAAAACGAATTCTTTTGATTGACTTGCCGGCTCTAGTTAGAGCTTTGCAACATGTTGTTTGAATGCTGACACCATTCTTTCTTTCATGCTTTTAGCACTTTTGCTGCATTCATATTCAGTTTCAGCTATGGAGTTGTAGTGAGAGAATTCTCCAGTCTCATTATCAAAAGCTAGCAATGTCCAGTGGTACAACTTTTCACCAAATTTTGTGAGCAATGGAACAAATATAAATTCTTGACTATAATCTATATTGTCGATGAAAGCTTCAATTGCAGATCGACAATTTTGTCTGATTGAGTGTAATGTATGAAATTCAGTAAAAAAATCGAAAATCAAGTTCTAATTCAGTTTCAGAAAAACACTTGCACGAGAGAATTTAGAGGAAACTTACATAAACATACGTGCTTAGAAAAACTGTTCTTTTGTACTTAAGAGTACCATATGGTTTCAACTCTTTCTTTGATATGTTATTTTGCAATTTCAGCATGTAGAATTCAATCATATTTCCGGCGACATCACCCTTTCTTATCAAGTTATTCATATTCCTTCCCGTTATGTACAATCCAAGCTCTTTTTTCTCCCATGCCATGTCACTGTTGTTAAATTGTTGAAAACAAATTAACGATTAAAGAAGAAGAGAAGAAAGTGAAAGAAATGTAGTCTCATTTTGGTTTCAACACTGAAATTATGAAACCAAAAAACTATAAAGTATGAATACCACTTACCTTTCATTATACATTTTAAAATATCTGCACACGAGCGGTTTTTGATTTGAATCGAGTACCTGTATAATCTTCAAGTTGTCAACTGCTTTCAACTTCACTTTATTTTTTTCTGTTTCTTTCTTCTCCGATTTTTAGAGTGCTTTCTGCTAACACAACGACTCTTGTTTCTTTTTTACTTCTTAACTTCCTCAGGTGTATAATCCTGCATCTTAACAGGTGCTTACATATTCCTTTTGTTTTTCCTCATTCTTGATATTATGTTACTCACATTTTGTTCAGGAGTGACGTCTTCATGCTTACTACTTCTTTTTACTGTCATTTTGCGTCAATCCCAAACTGAAATGAGGCATATCATCTTCTAAATCAATTACATCTTTTACCATGTGTATAACTGAGTAGTAGCACATGCCTTGACTTTCTGGATTTGATATTGAACCCTTCTTTGCATATTCATCTTCCATTTGCTGAAGAACACTTTCATCAATTGAACCCTGAGTTGACACTTCAATCTCGATCTTTGGATTTGACGAAGAGCTTTTCTTGGCTTCTAATTCTACCTGCTCAGCCACCTTGATATCTTCTATTGTGTTTGGAGTTAATTCAGAAACTTCTTCTATTACACTCTTCAATTCAGTCTTCGACAAAGAAGATTCAACTTGTTCAACCACCTTGATATCTTCAGTTGTGTTTGGAATTATATCCAAAACTTCTTTTATTACATTATCTGTCGTTTGCTTCGCTTTGTTGATTTCATATTCAACTTGCTCATCCACCTTCAATTCTTCAATTGTGTTCGGAGTTAACTCTGAAACCTCTTCAATCAGCCGTTGAACTTTGCCTTCAGATGATGAAACCTTTTCTGGTTCCATCACTTGTTGCTCCTGAACTTTTCCTTCAGATGATGAAACCTTTTCTAGTTCTAACAAACAACCTTCAAAATCTTTAATCAAACCTTGAATTTGAACTTCATGTGCTGAAACCTTTTCTGGTTCCATTGCATCATCTTGTTGTGTTTCTTCGGGCAGATTCATTACCTGCAAGATTAGATTCATTGACAACAAACAAATCAAATCAAAGTAAATTATTACCTCATCATTATCTTCGAAAACAACATTGTCAAACTTTTTCTCTTGTTCACCATCTTCAACCAATAAATCCTTTTCTGATAACATCGCCAACATCTTGCTGTGTTTCTTCTTGCAGCGAAACCCTTTCTTTTTCTATCATGTCATCCACAATCATTATAGCTTTGCTTATCATATCCTGCAATATTAACATATCTAACTCAATATAATTCTCAAATGAAACTTGTTTGGTTTCATTAAAAAAGAAATTCATACCAATCTATTCAAATGGAACTATCGTAAACCCAACACACACAAATAAACAAGATCATATTTAATACATCTAATATTTAACATATCACCTCCACATGTTTTTCACGGTTCGAAAACGTTTCAGGTACCGTTTCTTCACGGTTCAAAATCGTTTCTGTTTCATCTCTTTTACGTTTTCTTCTCACGTAATTCTTGTTCACTGGTTGTAACCTCTCCTCAACATCATATTTGGCCAGTATTGATTGATCATCTTCAGAAAGCCCATTGTTACCAACGGTTCTAAGCTTTTCAATCAAAATTCTTGCCCGATGATATTTAGCCTTGTAAGGGTTATCTTCATTTCCAGTTCCAACATTCTCTTCATTTTGTGCAGGCTCTTCATTGCTAGCACAAACATTCTCTTCACTTGCAGTACGCTCGTCATTTCCATCACCAACCTGCAGGTCACGTGCAATACGCTCGTCATTGCCATTACCAACCTACAGTTCACGATCAATATACTCTTCAACAGGAGTATCGTCTTCCTCTATGTGCTGGACCAAGCGTATTTCTTGTTCATTATATAGAAGAAGAACGATCTCTGACGGTGACCCACATTCATCTGCTGAACACAAGAAAAATGATGGAACTTTTTTTGGTTTCATCATTTTTTTTCCATCTGGAATAAGGTGGAATTAAATAAAGGATGGAACTTTTTTTGGTTCCATCATTTTTTTTCATCTGGAATAAGGTGGAACCAAATAAATGATGTAACTTTTTTTGGTTCTATCATTTTTTTTTACGTTTGTGATATGTCTAAGGGTTCAGGGGTTCATGGTTCAAGTCTCAGACATTAAAAAGTATAAACAAACAAAACTATTGTTGCTTTTACCTTTGAGAAAGTTTTTGGTTTTTTGCTAAGATCCTCGAAATTATTCACTATTTGCCTTGCATATTCCATCTAGGTTCCATGTAGCGAACCTTGCGTACATGTCGCGCCCAGCCTGTCTTAAGGTGATGTTTGACATCTCGGAAAACCAATACTGAAAAAAAGAATAAAAAATATTCAAATTAGTAATCAAACTCGGGGAAAATAAAAAACAAATAACTTATGAATAAAAATAAATAAAAATTAACTTACCAATGGGTAAATTACGCATCCGGGTACATCATCAACTTGTTCGGCTTTTATTATCGACTCAACTAGATACTCATGGAAAACATCTGGCCAACACACCTTATTCATCTACTTGGTATAAGTATTTTGAAGTCAGATTCTGCCCACCTTTGTTTGAGACAAATATTGAAACCCAGATATAGAGGACGAATAACTTGACGAAGTCTTCAGCTTTGGTTTCACCCACTGCAGTTTCCATCATAGCTCTCAGAATATCAGTTTTCCTCATCTTTTTATCTCCCTTAAAGTACTCAACCGCAAACATGTTTACTTTTTTCTTCAGCTCATCATCTTTGGCTATATCTACATCATTCATCATTTGTAGACCAAAAATCACAGCGAATTGTTCTAGTGTGGTCTGCAATATCATGTTCTTTGCTCTCATTAACATAAAACAATCTGGTTTCACACACTTCACACTCTTATGATATGAACCTAAGATCATCTGAATTGCTTTCGTCATTTTCTTTATTCTTCTTCTTGCAGTGTACCTTCGTAGAACGGTTTGAAGAAACACCAAAATGGAAAAGCAACAAGGCCTTCATGTGTTGTTCCTTTTTTTGTATCAAAGCTTTTATGGAAGGTGCCTCCGCATACAAATGATGCAATGAGCACCTATACGGTTCTTTAACTATTTTTTGCCTTGTTGTTAAACCAGAAGTAAACCATAAGCACCAACATAGTTGGTTTCAACCATACAGTGAAAATGATGAAACTAATTTCGGTTCCATCAAAATAGTCATTAAGTAAAAAAACACCAACAAAGTTGGTTTCAACCATACAGTTAAAATGATGAAACCAATTTCGGTTCCATCAAAATAGTCATTAAGTAAAAGAACACCAACAGAGTTGGTTTCAACCATACAGTGAAAATGATGAAACCAAAATTGAACATAATTGAACCGTGAATAAATAAGGTGAAAACAAATGTAATTAAAACCTAATTATGAAACCAGTGATTTCGAAACAGATGAAACCTAAACCTAATTTATGATACAAACAGATGATAAGAGATAAAACCTAATTATGCAAATTCATTTATGAAACCAAAAATCATGTGATGCATGTTGATTTTCAACCATAAATAATCACTTAAGAACAATGAAACTTCGATTTACCTTTTGGAGAATCTTGTTTCTTCACTGTTTTCTTAAGTGTTTTGTCGATCTTTTCATCTTTCTTTTTCTCTTGTTTCTTCACCATTTTTAATTTTGTTCATTGATTTGTTTCGATTTTAGGTTAGGTTAAAATTGTTATAAAAACTGAAATCAGATATGAGAGTAGAATAGACGGTTAATTTGAGATGTGAGATTTATTAATTAAGAAGAGAAGAAAAGAGAAGGTTAATTTTTTGAGATTTATTAATTAAGAAGAGAAGAAAAGAGAAGGTTAATTTTTTGAGGGGATTTTAGGGTTAGGGTTTTGATTTTTTTTTGTTTTTTTTGTATGAATTTACCGTTCACGGTGATTCTGGTTGTTTTGATTATCTATCTACATTATACTTGAATTGGTAGTGTGTAATTAAGGTTTTAGAAATTTTTGTTTTATGTTTATAGGGTTTTGGTTGGGGAGAAGGAATTATTACTGTAGTGGTGATTAATAATGGCTATAGTGAAAAATAATTTTGGGGTATCAAGATTAGATGAAGAGTTAATAGTAGGAGGAGGATGTGGGAAAGGGAGTAAATCTACTGATGATGATGAACAACAACTTCATATTAGAAATTCAGATTTTGATTTTGATTCTGAAGGTACTGGTGGTGATACAGATGATGGTGACGAGGATGATGATGAGGATGAGGATGATATGGATGAAGATGAAGATGATATTGATTCAGGAGCTGGTTCTGATGATTTTGATTTATCGGAATTGGGAGAAATTGGGGAAGAGGTTGAAGGGGGGAAAATGTCGTTACCGAGTGAATGAGAAGATATAAATGAGAGCGGTTATTTTCTCTCTCAGAAATTACGGAAGGGTAGTTTGAGACAATTAATTTCAAATAGGGTTTTTGTGAACATTTTGTTTTGTTGGGTTTTTTGTTGCTGGATAGTAACATATTTGAGGTTATACCCACGGACTGTTAATTTTTTATAATTATAAAATCAAAAGATATACAAACAAATCAAAAAATTAAATAATATTTATAGAAATAGGAAACAAATTTATCTTTTATTTTTTATTCTTTTTTTAACTTTAGTTATAATAATAATATACATTTAATATGATTATTTTTATAAATTCACACGGTTTTTTAAACCGGATTAATAATTTAAGACAAAAAAATATATTGTATTTTTTATATTAAAGAAAATTAAAATCATTTTTTATATTAAAAATAGTGTGGAGGTCTTTGGGACCATCCTTTTTGGAAGCTGCATTAAGAGTTAGGTCTATAATCTATAAAAATAAACAATGTGTTTGGTAGTGAACTTAATTTTGTTAAAAGATTTTAGGTAAGATAGGAGGTGGCTAAAGGGTGGATTCATGAAATGATTTGTCTGCGGTTTCATGTAACTAAACTATTATAAAAATGTTAGATTGAGTTAGGTCTGTTCATAACTAAGCAACTGTGTCATAAATATATTGTGGCTGTTCTTTCCAGGTTAGCGGATAATTTATCTTTACAAGGATTGTGTTTGAAATTAAAATACAAAAAGCATATTTTATAGATTTGGATGTGAGGTGAAAATCGAATTTCTTTTAAAATTTATCTATTCGATTTATTTATTTATCTCATTGGTCCATTGGCATTTAAATGTAAATGGTTGCGTTTTGAACCATTTAGTTTCGTGAGTTTAATCTATTTACAATATTGTAATACGGATTTTTATTTTCGGATCATGATATTTATCCAAACAAACAACATAACCATTTTAGAGATTTGAAGCATCTGAATACTTATCATGTTGCAAATATAAACATGTAATTTGCATTCAGCGATAGGAGCAAGAATCAATCCAGAATGGCTAAAACAATATATAGCAATGGGCTGCATATTCAATTTCTAGGGGTTTAATAGAAAACTCTTAAAATTATTATAAGAAAACTGTTTTAGTGTGAATTTTAGGATTTTGGGGTGGCTGGAGCACTCTCAAGTCCGTCACTGCTTTCATATGGCTTGCAACCTAACAAGATTCATATGCCAAACCTTTTTCATCATGATTCGAAGAACACATGCTCAATGCTTAGTTGCATAAAGTTTTGAAAAATAAATCGGTAAAAAAGCACAGTGGATGTTCATTTGTTTTTTTCTTTCTTAAAGCAGATAATTTAAATTTTTTTATTTCTTTTTTGAAGCATAGTTCATTTGATATATATATGGGATATACTATTTCAATGCGTTTATTATACCTGGCTATATTGGAGTCTACATGAAATATTTGGCCATACCACTAAAAGGTAAAATAGGATAATTATAAAGTAAATGTCAAAATCTTTTATCCAACTATTTATGTTAGTGATAATATGATTAATTAGTGTTGATCATTGAATTAATTGTTAGATTTTTTTTATTATTTTTTTGTTTAATATTTTTGTAATATTTTTTTATATAACTTTTTATTTTATTTATTATTTATTTTTTTAAAAAATAGAATCGGTGGATAAGTGCATTTATATTCACCGATTTTGGAAAAAAAATTTGTAGAAAAACTTTTGAATTTGAGTTTTTTAGAATCGGCACATGTGGAAAACCTTACCTACCGATTCTGGGCAAACAATTTACAAAACACTTTTGACTTTGAGTTTTTTGGAATCGGCACGCGTGGGCAACCTTATCCACCGATTCTGGACAAAAAATTATGAATTTTTTTTTATCGTTTTTGATTTTTTTTAACAATCGTTCGATATTCCGATTCTAGAGTGTGATTTTATAAAATCGGTTGATATGAGTACCGGCATAGGCCGATTCCTCATGTTTTTCGGCAATGAAGAAGATTAAACCAGAATCAGCACATATGTGTTATTGTATCCATCGATTCTAGTTTGATGTTCTTAAAAAAATCAAAATTAAATTATTTTTTTAAAATTGAGTTGATATTTTTTTTTCACTTTTAATTAGTTTTGAGAGATATAGCAATAAACCCAAAGAAAAAAAAAAGTAAAAAAAATGATTTAAAAAATGGAAAGGATCCGTTGACATGATTATAATGACACTATCTTGACATTTTAGTGTCATTTTTCTTATAAAACCCAAACGGAAATGAATTTGAATCTAATTTTTTGGTGACATGTTCTTCTTATAAGGCTCTACATTCCTACAAAAATAAGTGTATTCCGGGACGTGTAAGACCACCATCTACCATTTTGAAAATCGGTCGTTGAAGATTAACGGTTGAAATTAAACTTTGTAGATGGTAAGGTTTCGTATCTCCGAATACGCTAATTTTTGGTAGCAATGTATAGCTTTATAAGAAGAACATGCAACCAAAAATTTAGTACCAAAATTCATTTCCGTATAGGTTTTATAAGAAAAATTAATGTAATTTTAACCAGGGAGAGTAATTTAGTACTTCCGTCCTTTTTAAATACCATTTATCTTTTTATCTAGGTAGGAACAAAATTAGATAGGACCAAAATAATTAGAATAAACCCTAATATAACCAGGATATTATAATGTCCAAACTGATTTGTCTGGTCGGTGGAAAATATGCTTCAAGCTATCCAAAGAGACACAAAAAATATATGCGGCTACCAAAATTTTGAACAAGTGAACTATCAACTTCAAAAATAGTAGTCACGAGTCATCTTATTTCCCTATCAGACCATCATTCTGTTTTGTCATGATCATGGAAATCAATTTCTAATAAGATTTTGTAAACAATTTTCAGCTTGTGAGGGGCATACGATGCGTTGATTATAAGAATTTTAGCTTCTATTTCTCACCAACAACCTTATCGTTGAATTTTATATTTTAATGCGATTTATTTATCTTTTATTTTTTGATTGATCATATCTCAAGTTTGTTGTATGACAAAGAGTTATAGACTGAGTGAAATTGTCCCAAGCAAACCTACTCCTTAATAACTTCAAAATGTATTGTCATTTTCTTTAACAATCAAAATGGAAAATATTGCCAAGCCTAGGTTGCTGTTATCTAGAGCTGCATGAAAACAAGGCTTGAAGGGTGCAATCTTTCTGTCAACTGTCATGCCTTTCACTCTGGTCACATAATTTTTGTTAAGGAAGAAGTCTACGACAATGAAGTTTGGCTAAACGCCTGTATTTACTAATAAAGTCGGATAATATTGTTCCGCTATTCAAAATAAATAAAGTTGATTATGCAAATTTAAAATTTAAAAAAATAATAAAAATTTATATATTTTTTTCTTACTTTAATAATTATACAAATAGTACTATTTATAGAGATCTATATTGAGTTTTTTATATTATTATCAAGTACTATTTGTATCTCAGCCTCTCATGATAATAAATCTTTTTTATTTTTTAATTTTTATTTTAAAATCGACCGTTAAAAATATAAAAATATAATATTTTTTTAGAGGCGTCGAAAATACAACCAGTAAATTTGGAATTTAAGTTTTTTTGGAGTTGATATCTTATGCTTTTCGCTCTAATTTTGATTCTTTAATTCTAATTTCATGAGGCTAGTGGCAGTTGGGTCTCATGGTGGGGGACTTTTGAACCAGTGGTAGGAAGATTACGTGTATAAAATAGTAGTACTGGTGATTGGACATTACTAAGTCATTTTCAGACCTTACAATTGAGTTACACGTGGTAGCTTTATAAATTATAATCATTGTTCCTTCTTTGGAGTTGAAGTACCACTTTCAAAAATCACGAAACGGGATATTTTCTTTCAAAAATCCATAATTAATCAAAGCACATTTTACTCCTCCTAATTAGGAGGATTAATCAGCTAAACGAGTTTTAGATAATGATGATGATAATAAACTAGCTGCACGTGTATGTTTTTACTTTGTTTTTGTTTTTTTTTTTGGTGCAAACTACAACGTGCATACCACAATCTTGAAACAGGATATGGCATTTCTATGATCTATGTCGACCAATCAGCAAAGGTTATGATGCCTTTTAAGAGTAAAATATTTATTATCTTTTCCGTCGAGTGTGAGAGTCAAATCCGTCATACACGGTTTCCATCAATGGCATGAAAAATTTGATCATGTAATGATTTTTAGTGGTTTTAAAGTAAATGAATCTGACAAGTGTGTTTATACTAAACTTGTGAATGATGCATGTGTGATTGTATGCATGTATGTTGATGATATGCTTATACTTGGTACAAACATGGATGTAATTAACTCCACTAAGAACATGCTAAATGAGAACTTTGACATGAAATACTTAGGCCCCGCTGATGTAATCTTAGGGATGAAAATTAGAAAAGAGTCTAATGGATATAGTCTTAGTCAATCTCATTATGTTGAATCTGTACTTAGAAAATATAACCAGTTTGATAGTAAACCTGCTTGTACTCCGTATGATCCTTGTTGTAGACTGAAGAAGAACAAGGGTAATGGAGTTTCACAACTTGAATATTCACGTTTCATAGGAAGTCTGATGTAAACTGTACGAGACCAGACATTGTTTATGTTGTGAGTAGGTTAAGTAGGTATAGATGTAATCTGGGACAAGAGCATTGGGATGCACTTATTATAGTGTTAAGGTACTTGAAGTACACTTTAAACTTTTGTTTAAATTATGAGAGATACCCTGCGGTCCTTGAAGGATATTGTGACGTAAACTGGATAGCGGACTCAGAGGAGTTTAAGTCTACGAGTGGATACGTTTTCACTATAGATTGTAGGTCTGTATCTTGGAAGAGTTTCAAACAGACATGTATATCTCGATCCACTATGGAATCAGAGTTTATTGCGTTAGATAAAGCAGGAGAGGAAGACGCTTGGATAAGATGCTTTTTAGAAGACATTCCTCTTTGGCATAGGGCTGTGCCAGTTATATCTATACATTGTGATAGCCAAGATGCAATAGCTAATGCTAAAAACAACAACTATATTGGGAAGTCTATACACATTCGTAGAAGACACAATTCCCTAAAAAAACTAATCTCAACTGGCGTTATTTCTGTTGACTTTGTGAGGTCTAAAGAGAATATCGCGGACCCTTTGACGAAAGGTTTTTCCAAGGAGATAGTTTGTAATGCATCGAGGGGGATGGGGCTTAAGCTTATCAAATAAACTTGCCATGAAGGATACTCAACCTTGCTGACTGGAGATCCCAAGAACAAGGTTTCGAATGAGACAACTAATTTGTGGTGGGTTAAAGGAAACACTATCAGAGAATTTCATTCTCTGTCCCTTCCCTATGGTGTAGACGTGATAGTGTGACTGCATGTGAGGATGACTTTTTATTAAGTCTTAATGAGTTCTATAGTTTCAATTTAAGATTGAAGTGGGGTGTAGCAGTAAACACTCTTGATAGAACTCACCTATATGAATGAGGAAGTGGGCCGCTTTCTATGAGAACTGAGCTGATTTTATATCTGAGAAACGGGATACGTCGAGGGCCAAAATAGACACAACGGCACGAACTTAACAACACCAAGAGAGATATCACGCGTGGAAGTTATTGCTGAACTACGCCAAACGATGGAAGTTCAAGACATCGCGTTCACCGTCCATCAAATAGTTTCGGTAATTTCTCACTAAGCAAAGGTTCAAGACCTTATGGACACCTACTGCCTAAGAGGTATTTCTCGCTTTCTGATTTCTGATTTTCATCGGGTTTTCATTCATGTGGGGTTGGAGAAAAATGAACTTAAAATGTATTTTAGTCTTGGTGGGAATGGACCTTAGGACCTAGAAGTCATTAAGGGACACTAGCTCATTTTTCACTATTGTGAATGAAGAACCTTTAGTCCCACATTGGAGAGACTAGAGATGAGTCCTCTCTTTATTACCATAAAAAATGCAACTAAGGGAGGGCCCTTAGGGTTTAGAAGCTTTTGTGATTGGGGGAGGACTAAGGCAATGGGCTAGTTGGAGAAAACATACTTTTCACATATGTGCGGTGCTTCGCACCGAAGCACGCACGCTTGCGAGCTTGAGTGCTTGAGTGCTTGTGTGCTTGCGGATTTACGGCTATGGCTGTGGCTGCGGGTGCGGGTGTGACTGTGGCTACTGCTGCGGGAATGAGTATGCTTGCGGCTGCGGGCCAACCAAGGCTTACGTTTTGTGAATATTAAATTTTGTTTTAATTGTGGGGGCGTCTGATCCGGCGAGTATAATTCTTGTCATAATTGAAAATGAATTTTGGCCGTTTTATTACCGTTACCAAATTAAATTTTGCACTTAATTTTTTGATTAAATATAAAATTTATTCTCAATTAATTACTGCGCTAATTTCACTCATTTTTTGCCTATAAAAGAAAAAAGAATTTTCATTTTCAGAGTACTCCAGAGCAGGCTACTATCTCTAGCTCTTTTCCCCTCTTCTTGCTTTGTTTGGCGCAACTGTGTGTTTATTACCCTTCCACTATCTTGCTGTTGAGTTTGTTTGAGGGTGATTTGTATTGTGCTAATCAAATCATAACGGGCAGTTCTATCCTGGACACATCTCCTTTGTTGGGGTATAACATCTCTCATCCTTGAGGAGTACCCGAGGACTATTGTGTTAAGGACAATTTGCCGAGCAGGTGGCTCTGTCCTTGTGTGTGCATCAACATCAAAGTGTATATCAATTCAGTGATTTTCTAACGTTAACAATTTTCTATGTTTAGTGTTATTTCCATTGTTGCAGAACCAACAAATTAATGGTCAAACAATTATCCTCCGCAAGCATATGTGCAAAGACAGAAGTCCTTAGCATTGGGCATCCACATAACATGTAGTCCATAACCATTTATTTTACTTTAATGCCAATTAAATTTGAGAAAATGGGGTTGTCTCAAACACTGATCGATGAATTGCCAACAAAAACAACATCATTCGAAGGTCATATCGGCAAGTGATCACTGTAGGAATACTGACAAGGCTCTTGAGATATTTTTCTACATGATTGTGTATCTGATCAAAATGATGCACCAAGTTCTGTTTTACCTAACAGTTTTACGTACACTATTGTTATTATCAGTACTGTATGTGCCAAGCAACATCACCTTATCCCTGGAATGCAGGCAGGTATGTATATACACTCATTTGTTGTTAGGTAGACGGGTTTTGATTGCTGGGACCGGCATCATGTGGTTTGGTTGCATCCCCTGTACATGCTTCTTTTTTTCTTTTTTTTTTTGATCGATATCCTCTGTACATGTTATTAACAGGCTTGCTTCCTCACATGCAACTGTCAGGAGTGATCCCAGAGGGTTTATGCTTAGGGTTACCATCACTAGAGCATGCTTGCATGTTTGCTTTAAATTTAGGAGACCTAGTATGTGAAAAATGTTGTTCTATGATTAAAAAAAAAAAAAAAAAAAAAAAAATCTTCATGTTTTGCTTCGAAACAAAGGAGTTGATCTTGAGATTACTAGTAGGCTTCTTGGGCGTCTTAATTGGTATTTATTATAAATAAGAAGTCTTAACATCTGACGATTATGTTTAGCATTACTCACTTGCTCTCAGTCTCTCACCATTGCATTCACCACCTTGCTTTCTGGTACACTGGTGACTGGCTCATGATTTGGCTGCAAATCCAACTTCCATATTTGCGATGTTTTTGACTTGTACGGTAACCAACTCATAATTTGGTTGCAAACAGGCAGTTGAGTTGAAGAAACCTGTGTTTGAAGAGGTTTTGAAGGCTTTTCCCCACCTCCCCTTCAATTAGATCCTCCAGAACCTAGATTATTTTTATTTGCTTAAGTCGAACTGGATGTCAAATCAGTTGCCTCCACCCTGAACAAACAAAATTTGAAATTGCTGTTTGCATTGCTTTTTTTTAGCACGGATTGGTTCCAGTTTTGGGGGTTAATGTAATACCTAGGCACTATTAAGATGGTTTTGCTTTAGTACATTTTCACAAATTGAAGGCCATGCTGCTGAACGAGAGTGGCAACACCTTCACGTTTGTTATCAAGAAAATTGATAATGTTCCTTTGAATCTCAAAGTTAGAATTATGGCACCTACTATCACACACCATTTTTTGTATCAACTCAAATCTCCGAACCCGGTAAGTGTAATAATACATACAACACCTGGTTACCAGAGTAGAAGAAAAAGCTGAAGTGACAATATATGGTCACTTGTCTGTAATTCAAAACGTTGTACTAATCCCTAATACTAACACTTAATTTGGACGAAATATAAGTCAGTTTTTATCCCTGGACTCTGAAAAATGCATCACAACATTGTCAACTTCTATTTCAATGGATAAGAAGAAAAACTGAAGGACTCATACCCAGCAGACCAGGCAGATATGGTGCTCAGGCTTGTGTATGGTACACCAGGAAAGTGTTAGTGCCGCTGTATTTTGATGCAAATGCATTTCCTGCAGTGGTAGGCTCAGAAAATGCAACTTGTGAGGCTTCAATAGTGTAACCCTCGAAGAAACTCTTCCTACATAAATAAGAGACGAAAATGAAAACTATAAAGCTGTAAAGTGTGAACCATTAATATTTAGTCCCTTCCCTCTAAAACCATGCTTGAGTTCAAAGATCAGAATACGATGACTGATGTGTACTTAGATAATAAGGAATATCAATGATGGGAGATTGAGAAAGTATTAACCTTGCAGCATCTAGTAATTTGGTGGCAACATGTTTCTTTCTATTAAAGGGTGAAACCCAAATAGCTCTAATTCCACAGAGGGCTGAAACAGCATCCTTCTCGCACAGAATGACTCCACTTGGGTCTTCTGACACATTAAGTTCATCGACAGAATGCACATGCTTTACAATTTCCTGCTGAAAGTTAACATTTCCAAAACGCAGCACAACAGAATTTGGTCTAGCTTCTTTTTTATTTGAAGTGGAGCTTCTCTGGACTACAGATTTCGAAATAACTCTGTATGCAGTTTTTATCGGTTCTACAACTAGACAACCAGCAATTCTCTGACTCAATATGAACAGATACACCTGAAAACAAGATGACATGAAGGAGTTGGGATTTTTTATAACAACCTGTGATGTATACACATGAGGTTTTCTCAAAAAAAGGACTCATGGTTTGTACCTTGAAGAGTTTGTGGAGAAGCCACCCCTCACCCAAACCAAGCTCACCCTCGACCATTGTTACAACCTCTTGAACCTGACAGTAGACGATCTCCCTCATTAAACCTTTCAAATTTGATTAGACCAATTTCCCTAACAAATCTGGTAGACATAAATAACAATGAGAAAGAAGTGGAACCTTTTTCATTTGAGCTGGTGGGTCACCGTGTAACACTAAAATAACACGAGCACCCTCACTTGCTAAAATTACTCTTTCATTTCGCCAACCCTGTCCATGGATTTAAGGTAAGACATGAGAAACAATAACCAGAAGGCTATACAGATATTGTTGCTGATTAAACAATGATACCAAATGACTTTGAGTAAAATACCTTAAATTGGATTCCATGGGTGTAGCTCTTGTGAAACTCTTTGTGAACCTTCTCATCCCCTTCATCTCCTATAGCAAAGTTAAACCCACATGTAGAGCAGGAATGTAAAAGGAAATCTGACTGCCCTAACTCCAAATGAAACTGCGCGTAACTTCTCTTCTTGTTCAAAGTTTTGCTTGAAGTAGAAGGTAGTAGTTTGGGAAGGGCAACTTCAGGTCTTTCTATAATGTTTGTACTAGTGATTTCACCATTTCTGTGCAGGAAAAGCACTAATTTGTTCATTGAGTGTGAGAATTCGAGGAAAACAAAAATTTGTTGTAACGATGTAGATTTGCCTACTCAGAGACCAAGCAACTATGAGTGAGATATTTGTTGGTTCTTACGCAATATAAATTTGGTGCTTAAAAGTAACAGGATTGAATTTCATACCTGTCTGGTTCCTCTTTGGGTGTTCGACGTTTGTATGTTATTCGAATCTCTGGTTCTTGGATATCAAAGTGTGTGGTATCTTCAACTGGAGCGGAAAGTTTAGATGGGTCAAAGGTTTTGGCTGCGGAGCGCTTAAAGAAAGAACTGATTTTGGGTTGCATTGAAGCTGAGTGCTTTCAACAGACTGCTTTCTGGTTTCTAAGGTGCTTAGCCAGGTTCAAATTTTGATAAGGTCCTAGTCTTAGGCTCTTTGCATATCCAAATTAGCCTGTGAAAAAAGTTTTTCGAACTTCAGCACTTTACTCAAACTAACAAATGAAGAACTATTTGTCTTTGATATAAAAAGTAAAGCAAGCATTTAGTCTGCATGTCAGTAAACTAAACCCTAAGTCAAATTGAAGAACAACATATTAGTGAACCAAACATAGATAGACAAGAAAATTAACAATAAAAGCCTGACTGAAACAGTCACAAACATATAAATCCATTTATTTGATCCAGTCGATGTATTAGTTCAACATAAAATTCCTAAGTTAAAGATGAGTTATTAGGTAATATTTTTTTGAATTCAAGTATGAGAAAGCTCAAAAGAATTGGGGATTAACACATGCTTAGATTGGAATTAGGTTTATGTGTGTGTGTATCGAGATGAATCTATTACAAAATCTATAAATAATTTGTGTGTGTTCTTTAATAAATCAAAGTGATAACTCAGTTCTGGGTTAGAGGATAACAGCAAGAGAAAATGAGGAAAGATAGAAGAATACCTGCCAAATTTTTTCACCACTGAAAAAAATTAAGGGAGCGAGAGGAAAGTGGAGAGATGGGGAAAAGATGAAGAAATCAGAGATAAGCGGGAAATTTCGCGGGTTATTGGATTTTAACGGTTACGCACTCAAAATTTGGTCTGGGCACCCCGCGTTTGGGAAAGTTAAAAATGATCCCTCGAGAAATGAGCACAAAAAAAGCATAATTGATAAGGGAATACCAATATTAAAGGGGTGATACCAATCTAATAAGAATGGTGTTTGTTAAAATTAATTATCTCAACAATTTTCGAGATGTATGTAAGATAATTGAATACCTATCGTTGCTTCAATTCTCCATAAATTATAGATGAAGCTATTTGTCAGTGTGTAAAGGAGAAGGAATAGAAATTGTATAGGTGGATTTCAACTTATATTTATACATAAACCAAATCTAGTTGTAGTCATCCCAAATAACCACCTAGATTTGTAGTTATCCTAAATAATCACCTGGAATATATTTATCCTTTAACATTTGTATCTATCCTAAAAAAATCATGTCTATCTTCTCCATATTTGTGTTTATTTTGAAAGATCTTTGTGTATCTTCTCAATTAAATGGAAGCACATTTTGATTGTATTACCCACTTCCCTTAGTTAAATGGAAGCATATTTCGCTCACATTGTATTCCCATCAACATGTACATATCTAACTGTGTAACTCCTACAAACAACGTATATAGTTAACTTTCGATAATCTATAGTTTGTTTGCATAATTTAAATTTCTGTGACAAAGTTTGCATAATTTAAATTTTTATAAATCCATAATTTGTATATAGAATCAAAAATAAAAATCCTAAAACTTGAATTGGAGAATGAACAAACTTGCTGCAATCAAATTCTTAAAATAAAACGTATTTGTAGTCTTCCACCGACGTTCAAATATTACTTGAACAATTTGAAACCTATGGTTTTTTTGCTTTAAGAAATAAAAACGCCACCAAGGATATCTTTGGACTCTTTCTTGAACACCAGCAGGGAACCACTAGTACACCGTACCCAACTCAATTCACTCACCTTTAGTGTGGTAAACTGATTTCTCTTTTGATGGCTAGATATATGCTTTGAGAGTACACCAACGTCCGCTTATTGTATAACATTTTCGTACTCCACTTATTTATTGTGATTCTAGTCTATTCCACTCATCGGGGAGCTTGATGCACCTTGCCCTTTTTTTTGTTATTTTTTTTCCTTTAGCTCACTTATTGTGTAAAAAATTTAGTGAAAGAAAAATATATGAAGGAAAATGAACTTTTTATCAGGGATGGAGCTAGGAATTATATGTTATGGGGTCGAACAATTTTTTTTCTCCAACATTTATAAAAATTTTGAACCCATTATTCATACAAATTTCATTTTACCTTTAGGATTTGCACCCATAAAACATCAAAATTACATAAAACCAAAATATTTTCTTATTAGAGTTCAAATTTTTGTGGTTGCAAGCGACCCCACTTACACCCTTTCCCTCCATCCCTGCTTTTTATAAGCGGAAAAGTATTGATCGGTAGCGATATAAATTGCATCAAGAATATAAAGCACAACGTAGTTATAAAAAACGACTGAGATTTTGTTTGGAGAAAAGACAAAAAATAGCTGGAACGGGTTCTTAGGGAATATAAAGAGTGGTCAGGATTATATGATCCGTTTATAGGGGTGAATAAATAAAGATGGGGATTTAAAGTTTTTAAAGGTATTTAAAGTCTTTATATATTCTTTTCGTCTAAGGATATAAAAGGTGGGATGAGATTTGCTTTAAGCCCTAATCCGATGGTCCATATCTCTTCTTACCTTTCATAACCTCTCACATTCCACAAACCACTAAATCTCCCTCTTCCAATTTCACACGTAACACAACCCACTAAATGTTCCTCTTCCATTATCTCTCGAATTAAAGCTCCTCAAAATAAATCTCCTCTTCAAATCAGGGATTTCACCTTCGACCAGGCCGAGTTCTCACCATTTCTTACGTATTTCAGGTGCAAGCTCTTTGCTTTTGCGACCAACTTTGCCAAGGTTTTTACCGCCGCTAGCAATGGATATGAGGTGTATAAATCAAGGATTAGAAAGGGTTCTCAAATCTAAAAAGGAACAAAATCAGGGGCTCAAGTTTGTCTAAATTGTGGGGGAAATCATAAGTGAAAAATCATTGAAGAAATTGGATCTGGGGTTATTGAATAAGTGAGTTCTGGTGGTTGTGCTTGAAGAATTGGAAGCTCAAGATGAAAAAGGATGTTGGGTTGGCCGATTGGCAGAAGCTTGGGTTGTTTTCAAGTTCAAAATAGCCGAGAGATAACATTTTAGTGTTGCTCCTCCTCCACCATCCGCATCTGCAGATGTAACTGTAATTGCAACTGCAGCATCAACCCCTCTTCCATTTGATTCATTCCGAAGTAACCCTCTCTCTCTTTTTTTTCCTGGCGAATTTGAGGGCCACCAAAAACTAATTAGGGGCTACTAATAAAACAAAATAAGGTCAGTTTGAAGTAATCTCAATACATCACTTATCTATATAATTTCTATAATGGCTAATCTACCCTTGCTTAATTAGTGTTAATTTTGATTAATTAGTTGACTAATTTGGTTATTAGAAAATTATTTGAGTTAGTTTTGTATTAGAATCGAGAGTGTTTTAGATTGATTTTTCGAGTTATAGTTTTTCACAATCGGTAGTATCGTGATTTATCTTCATCCCGATTGTACAATCGGTAGTTTAAGGGAGTACTTAAACTACCGATTATAACTGTCGCCCCAAATTGAATTTCTTAAAACCTTCCAAAATCGATAACTCTTCATCTTTCACAATCGGTAGGAATTGAAAATTTATATCTACCGATTGTAGACATATAATGAATTAAATTTTTAATTGTTTAACTTTGTAATCGGTAGTTTAAAGATCAATTTATCTACCGATTATAATGGTTTTGTTGTCCAGGAATTTTATTGCAACAATCGGTAGTTAGTGAACATAAATAACTACCGATTGTGGATAATCGGTAGCACGAGAAATAAATAACTAGTGATTACGTAATCGGTAGTTTAGAAACATAGTTATCTACCGAATATGTCGATTTTACTTAACATCTAACTTCGTAATACTATTTCAACATCCGGAGAAAAACTTGTTCAAGTAAACTTACTACATATTGTTCATTAAACATGTTTTTAAAAAACTAAAAACATCTGAATTAAACGAAACAAAACACATCATAGAAGTTCAAATTGATCACTCTCATTGATCTCATGAAATTCTTCCGCTCCTTGTTACTCTGGACTTGGTCCTAGTTTCAACCGGCTTCTTTTTCTTCTTCTCGTCCCCCTTAGTTTCAACCGAAGTAGACCTATGTACTCTCCAACTTCATTGTAGTATGGGTTTATGCTTGACAAGTCTTTGTCCCTTAAAATGCACCGAGGATCCAAAATATAGTAAGTTTTCTGGGAATCGGTTGACGAATTGATTTCAATGGTTTTGGACTCCTCTATCCCCATCTTTTCCTTTCCATTCTTTGGTTGTTTAGGTAAAGATTTTGGAGCCATTTTCATTGGAGTACTTAAGGGATAAAAGGAGTAGAAGAATCGATAGAGGAAAAGAAATGAAAAAAGTTGATGTTTTAGTTGAGAATAGGTTGAGACACTAATATCTTCGAAGTTGGAGAGTTAAAATGTATTGGAGGTGCATAAATGAGAAGACGTCACCCTCCTTATATAGATTATAGTCTTAACGGCTCTTTTTTTCAAAAAAAAAATCCGTTGAGGCCTGGTGTAACAAGAGTGTACAAAAAATATGTACACTAAGTTCGAACTAATATAAAGAATCGAAAGTTTTGGGTACACCATAATCTACCGATTCTCACAATCGGTAGTTTAAGAAATTATTCAACTACCGATTATAATATGTAGCCCCAAATTGGATTTCTTAATTTTTTTATAAATCATTTCATTGAATCGAAAAGGCATACATCGGGTAACATTAAAGGAAATGAAATATAATAAATCAGTAGATTACACTTAAACACTTAAGCAAACCTATTATCAAACCTTCAACGTGTCGTATGACGACCGGGACGACGTTCTTCACTTCTTGGGAGAATAATCAACACAAAAGGATTGTACTCTTCCATCACCCTTAGGATCTCGAAATGAGGTTTTTACCTGAAATCTGAACGTTTCCATCTTCTCCATTCCTCCAGAGATCTGGTAACAACTTCATCATCAGTTTCATTCCTAATTCTTCTTTCATTCACCTTAGCGGTTAAAGAAGAAAATTCTAGTACTTCCCTTGTGATTTCCATATATCGACAAAAAAGGTATGCTCTGTTCCGGTTGTTGGGTTACCGGTTTCGTTACAAAAGTTAGCATGGATATGTTCTAACCATTGCATGCTCATTGAACCATTCATCCGACGTTCATGACCCCTTGCTGGATAATGTAATACTATGTTTTGACATAGGGATAAATCTTCTTCTAGGGTAAAATTCTCTTCATTAAGCCTAAAATTTTCGTAACCGACATTACATGAAAACAAGGGATTATAAATTTTCTCTGAAATGTAAAAGATGTGGATTTGAAATGAGAATGATAGATATAAATTCATGTATTTATAGGTGTATCAGAATACAAATAGTCGTTGATCAACGGTAACAAAATTGGAATTCGATTTTTTTTGAAAAAATTCAACACTTTGTACAAGCACAATCGGTAGTTTTAAAAAATCTTAAACTACCGATTTTAATAAGTAGCCCCAAATTGGAAATCCAAATTTTTTGTAAAATTTCAAC
>JAJJMC010022064.1:0-23386 GCA_023531435.1 Papaver californicum | reverse complement strand
CTTACTTTGATTCATCAATCTCCTGATATATCCAGAAAAAAAAAAAATTGTTGCAAAATGTGAATGGAATCAGTTTTAGCTCTTACCTTGTCTTAATCTGAGCTTGTGAATCTGTTATAAATATTGTTCATTGATACTTCAAACCAAGGCTACTCGCTACTTACACATTTGGTTCATTGATATTCATATTTCATGTACACATCTAGTAAGAAAATGTTTAGTTTTTAAACAGAGTCTAGACTTTTGTCTCATCTATCAATCCAACTATTGTTCTGTTTTTCCTCTAGTTTTAGTTAATAACATTCAACTAAAATGGTATATTTTACAAGCGGTCGATCGTACGTATTATCGATGTCGGTTGTATCTATACCACCTATGGACACCCTCGTTGCATTGGTGTAGAGGTCGGCTTGAAATTCCGATAGGTCACCATCTTGTTCTTCTTCACCATCATCATAGCCAACATCATAGGAATCTCTGGACGAATCGAACACTTTTGTCGTATGAGGTGAGAATTTTGGAGACTCTTTCAAAATTTGGTAACACTCTTCGTGCTTAAAACTCTTCCCCTTATTAGCTAACCGAAATCGGGTCAATGCTGTGGTCATCTGTTATTGTTTCAAAAATATTAAATGCATTTACATGTAAATAATTATTACATGTTTAATAAATAACGATCCCTTACCCTTATTGTAGGTTCCCATCCACTCTGATATTCTTTATCGATCTCTACTAATTTTGAAATGAATAATAAAACTTCTTTAGCTATTACGTGGAAACGACTCTTAATTGACCCTAGAGTCCGTTTAGGTGCATCATGTAGTTTTTCTTCAATTTTCCTTTTGATACGTAACCACATCCTAGTTTCTGATTGATCATTGCCGACAGCGGGATCTTGACCTACTGACAAATAAGATTCGTAGATAGCTACATTCTTTTATTGTTGTAAAACTAGGACCACGAGGTTCACGATGTCTTTGACTTGAACCAGACATGACAAAAATTGTTTTAGGAAGTATTTCAGGAAGAAAGAAACAGTGTAAAATTTTCTAACCAATCGAGCTGCTATTTAAGAGTTGGAATTGAAAAAATAATCGTTGCCCAACGTTCAGAAATAAATCCGTTCAAATTCAAAACACTAGACGGATTTTAATTCTACGTTTGAAAACTGGACGCAATATAAAGTAACGTTTCATTTTGAGACGGAGATAACAATTGCGTATGTAGAAACGTAATTCTAAACTACTTCTCAAAATAAACGGTTTTATAAATTACGTTTGTAATGAAACGTACTTATTAATTCCGTTTTATCAGACGCATTTTATAACTGCGTCCATACCAGACGATCTTTCCAATTACGTCCAAACTTAAAACGGACTTTCTATCTACGTCATATTTTCAGATGCAACTACTATTACCGTTTCACTCCAAACGCACTATCAAATTACGTCTATTTATATTTGAGAATTTCTCAAACTCAGTAGCCAAATTTAGGGACCTAGTTTAGCTTTTTTAACTTATACCAACTTTAACAACCTTGACTGCGCCACTCTTTTTTGCCAAATATAACTTATAGCACCATGATTCTGGAAGCTCTAATGACTTTCAAAGTTATACACTAGTCAATCAGTATTAGGCATTCATATTAACATCAATTATTGTTTAATTAATGACTTTCAAAGTTATACACTGGTCAATCAGTATTAGGCATTTAACATTAATTATTGTTTAATTGGGTAAGAATTTTGATAATGTTAAATTGACTAGGTTATGACCTGTGCCGTTACATATATATGGAACAATTGTTTCTGATGATCGCATGAACATGATTCAAATGATGACCTCTTTTCTGTTGACGTTTATAAGCTTATAAAAATGTGGTACAAACAATGGTTTCGAACCATGCCAGGCTGTGCCCATGTCAAGCAGAAATGCAACAAACAGATGGCATGGGCCCATATCAAGCAGAAACGCAACAAACAGATGTCCAAAATAATTATGTTGCACCTACAGTTTTCCAGAGGTACTGGAAAAAATTCACTGGAATGATGAACTTAAGCCCGTGCGAATCTCTAGTTTAATTAAAAACTACATACACATAAAACGATCAACCTCATTGTCCTTTCTGTCTGATTTGGTCGAGCCCACCCATGAAGGGTCTTAATGGTTCAGGAATCACCACAGAGCCGTCTTCTTGCTGGAAATTTTCTAATAAACATACTATCATCCTTGGAACTGCACATGCTGTAGCATTAAGTGTGTGCACAAACTGGGTTGTGCCTGCATTAGCCTTCCCCTTCTTAGAATTTGACAAGGTTTGTTCTGTCGAAGGTCGATATCGGATACCCAAACGCCGGCTTTGATAGTCTGTACAGTTGGACGCACTCGAAATCTGGTGCAGCCGAGGTTGTATTAGGAACCTTACGGAAGTCCAGGACAATAGCAATTTAAACCTAACCAATGGGATATTTTATGCACACATACCTCGCCATAGCGTCCTAGACCTGGCATCCACGCTTCAACATCAAATTTGCGATAGGCAGGTGCGCCCAAGTCCCCTGTTGCCATATCCAAAGTCCTGCAAGCAAATAAAAGAAACAAAAGTTAACATAATGAAATCATAATAAACGAAGAAAAATTATAGAAAGGGATGCACAAAATGGTTGTACTTGAAATGAAGTCCAAGGGACGAGAAAAGGTCCTCCTCAATTTCAATAAGCTCTTGGTGGAAAGAATCACTGTCCTCTGGTCGACACAAGATGAACATCTCTACCTTGCTGAACTGGTGAACCCGATAAAGACCCCTGCAAAGAGATATAACCTTATATCAAACATATTGCCACCCCGCTTTATGCAATTTCAGAAACCCTCAAGATAAGAAGAAACTGTTGAAACAAGCCAGCTTGAGCAGTATTTGAAATCTGCCAAAGTAGATTCAACATCCAGCATGTAAAAGAGCAAAAGATAAGGAAACATCTCAACAGGAGACCACAACTGAGTATATACCTTGTGGCAGAACCAGCAGCACCAGCCTCAGTACGGAAGCAATGTGAGTAGGCAACATATTTTAGGGGTAACTGAGAATCAGCAAGAATGGAATCCATATGAATACCTCCAACAGGAATCTCTGCAGTTCCAATAAGGCATTGATCACTGTCCTCAATAGAATAAACCTGTCATGATAGAAAACATTTCAGTGTAGTTAGCAATGATAATCATTATGTGAACATATTTGGAAGCCAATGGAGACGGTTGAACAGTGACTAATAACAGCAGCAACGAAACAGAGCATTTTGGTGATGAATTCGTCCTTAAAGAATGAGAGGGAGCTGAATTTTTTTCATAACATAAAAATAACTGTTGCCAATTTGAGATCTTTTTTAACAGAAAATGCATATGAAAAGACAACTATGAACCTGCGTATTTGATCCACGAGGTTGGAAGCCACATTTTTCGACAAGAGATGAGCATACAATCTCTGGTGTAGTTAGAGGTGTAAAACCCCTTTTCATAGTTTCAGCAACAGCCCAGTTTGTCAGACCCATCTCCAGCATTACTGCTTCATTCTTTAGATAGTAAAATTTCGACCCGCTGACCTGCAAATAGGATAGGAACTTCAATGTTAAATACTCAAATCTGCACATGTTATAACTTATAATAGTTAAGTGATCAATTCGAAGTCACCGTCAAGGTTATCTTTAACCTTAGACCACATTCTGCATAATGACTTGAATCACAGGGGTACCAAAATAAGCAAGAACAAATCTCATATTACAATAAGAAATGTTCAAAGGCTAAGCCCTAAATTGCAACAGGATAGAATTTACAGATTTCACTAGGAGTGAAAATTGCAAAATATATTAGATATCCCCTATGTAACAATCACACGTGTACAAGAGTTGGTGTCCTGACACAGTGACCTAAAAATAGACGGGAGTTTAGGTTAGCTTGATGTTACGTTCATTCTTCATAGGAAAACAAATTGGCTATATCCATGCATATATTGAAGAAAAATGCAGCCAGTTTCGTCTTCTTCTCTTTCATTTCTTTCAACTTCTACTTTTTCAAGCTTTATAGAACTAAGCTGCAAAAATATTATAGTTAACAACTAGCAGAGCTATTACTTTGTCCAACACACTGGAAATTTTGAAACACAAAGTGTCACTGTTATACAGGATATTGTCAACACCTTAGAAGAAACAGTAAAGGTACCTCAGAGGCTGCGTCAAAATCAAACAAATCTAGCTCTTTCCCAAGCTGTACGTGATCTTTAACAGGAAAATCAAACTGGCGTTGACTACCAACCTACAGAGGAAAAAAGTGGAATGACATAAGAAACAGTGTAACAGCTGATGGATATTTTAGTACATAGATACACAGAATACCAAAGCTCAGTTACCATTTTTCTTAATCCAGAACAATCCTCTCCTCCTATAGGAACATCTGGATGTGCCATATTTGGTATACATTGTGCTTCCTTCTGAAGCTTCTCTTTAAGTTTAAGAAGATCTTCTTCCAATGTCAAAAGTCCTTCCTTCAGAATTTTTCCTGCGCAGATATCATTTCTCAGTAAAACAATCTAGAACTGCCTCAAACATATAAGCCACCAAACTTTTGCCTTCTTCAATGAGTTCCTGGCGTTCCAACGGTTCTAATTTCCCTTTCATTTTATTAGCAACAACATTTCTTTCCCCTCGGAGCCGTTGAACTTCCTGTCATCTGTGCGTAAAAATTAGTACAATAATTTCGACTCTACCAACAAATTCAGTTCTTTTGGGTGTCTGTGTGTATGTCAGAACGCACAAGATGGTGGCAGTTTCACCACAGACCACCATCGATTTAAACAGCTGCATTGAGTCAAAAATACAACTAATGCAAATTAACTATCAGTCTAACATCTTTGGCTACAGTTTGTTGTTTGAGGACTGAAAAGAAATGCCGACTTTCATTTACCAATCTATAATGACATAAACCACACTACCGATAGGTGTAATATTCAATGATTTTTAAGAATATTATGAGCAGAGATAAGATTTTTGATGAAAATAAAGAAGCCCCAATCTGTGCAAATGAAAAGAAAGGCAAAAACCCTAACCTTTTGAAGATTGAGTGATCTGTCGTACAAATCGAGAACAAGTTCCAAATCAGCAACCGAATTTCGACTCTTAATATTAAAAGCAACTGTATCTTTATTATCACGAATCCATTTGAAATCAATTGTAGCTTTCCATTGATAAGGTTTGGCAGTTTCTTTCTCGTCTAGAGTTTGAGCCGCTTGAACTGAAACTGCTCTAGTAAGAAAAGGGGGAAATTCATGAGTCTTAGTCAAGTGATGAAGAGAAAGTAAAGTTAGGGTTTTGGGTGTTGGAGATAAAACAAGTAAAGAAGGTCTTAAAATTGAAGAAGATGACGAAGATTTTAGGGTTTTGAGTGTTGCACCTCCTAAGCAAGTATACGAGAAAGCCATGGGTGCAAACTTGAAGATTGTGAAGCAGAGTATTAGAGCAACTGCAACGAACGAGGGTACCAAAGAGTAAAGATTACATTTACTCTTTGGTCGGTCAAAAAGAAGCGCAACGGGAGAATAAATTTAGTTTTTCGGCGAGTATAACTACTGTTCTAGAGAAGTTTTTCTCCGAAACTTATATATACTCGCACGCTGTTGTAAGTGGACGTTAACAAAAAACGCTTCCTTATGAAAGCATTTAGAAACACGGACGCTTGGGCAGAGAAGCGTTTGATGAGACGCTCATTATGGAATGCGTATGAAGTAACGCTTGACTAGGAGAACGTTGGTAGGAGAAACGCAAGCTAGAAGAGCGTCTCAACAGACGTCCATTTAAGAAAACGCTTTGGAATCCAACATCTCCCTAAGAGGACGCCCAGCATAGGCGTTTACTTAAGAGAACGCGTGCAGATTAAACGTCTCCTTAAGGGGGCGCCTATATATCAAACGCTCCTCCAACTAGACGTCCCAACTAGACGCTCCTCCACACGGGCGTGGCAATAAAACGTCCACCATAAAGAGCATTTTGTTACCGTTGTAAACTTTCCGTTGTTGGTTGATCAGAGAAATTTTTTTACCGTTGTTGAACGTTGTAACATTTTACCGTTGAACGGCTAGTTAATTCGTAATGTATATAAACGAGTTGCCATAGTATGTTTCATCTACACAACAACCTTTCATAATTCAATTTTAGTTCATACAACAAAGAAGAAATTTTTAAGGTTTTCTAATTTTTGGTAATTCCAATTTGTTTGTAATCACTTTCATTAATGGGTCCAAAACCAAGAGGTCCAAATTTTCCTGTTAATGAAGATATAACCATGTGTAGGATTCATTTATCAATATCTCAAGATTGTAGTGTTGGTACCGATCAATCAGAAGACAAATTATGGTCTCGCATCAAAGATGGAATGAAAGAAGCTATACCTTCAATGGCTGATCGGAGTTGGACCTCTATTCAGAAACGCTTTCAGGGAATAAGTAAAGATGTGGCTCTTTACTCTGCAAAGGAGGCAGAAGTGGAACGTGAACACCATACTGGATGGGGTCCAGAAACAAAGGTATGTGAAGACTTAAATTTTATGCACTGCCTTATTAAAGTTTTGAATTGTATGTGATGCACTAACTATTTTTCTAAACAACAATAAACAGAGTGTAGAAGTAAGGAGGCTATTCAAGGAAGCTAATGGTGGGTAAGCACGAAGAGTGATACGCAATTATGTTAGAAAACATCAAATATTCAAGACGATCAACAACTGTTTTCGATTCATCACAAGCCGAAGAAGATTCGTATACCGATGACGATACTCGAAAAAAACCTTCGCCAAGCCAAGGGCAATGGAGTGGATACGAAGAAATAGGAGATATACCTAACACGTATCCCCGTCTAATGGGGAAAAAAAAGAGGCTAAGCGTTTGAAGCAAACAGGGAAAGCAAAATCCAGTGCCCAAGCCGATGCCTTGGACACAATTATTAACAACCAAAAAAACTTCAACAACAGTTATATGGAAAATGCTAAAAGGAAGAATGATCAGAGAGAAGCAAAAGAGGAGTATCGTATTATGATGACGGACACCTCCAATTTGGATGCCGCAACAAAATAGTGGATTGAAATTAGGAAGCAAGAGATTTTACAGAAAATAAGAGAATCTCGTCTTACCTAAACAGTATTAAACTTCGAGTGTAATTTTTCGTTTCATTAATGAAAATTCTAACTTTTGAGTCGTGAAATTGATTGTCACTTATTCATAAGAACAGAACACAACTTTACATTAAGATATCTCATTTTCACATGAGTAGCGGTTGAACTTAGCACGTGCAACATGCCTTTAAACCACTAAGTGCCACTAGTGGCCGAGTGGTGTCTCGGGAGGGTTTACAAGAGATATACCCACAAAACCTATCTGCATCGTTTAATAATTTTTCATACTTCACCGAAATCCGACCATAAATGTTCGATCAAGTCATTTCGTAATCGAATATGCGTTTCTTTGCTATGTACTGCAACTCGGCGTTGGTGAGTTGACATCCTCGATAGTTCTGCAGTTTCTTGACGGGATATATTAACCGGTGCGCCCTTGATCATATTCATGTGGCCAATCACCTGGTTGACGTTCATCCTCCACAATCATATTATGGAGAATAATAACAGTTTTCATTATATATGCAAGTGCGTCCATATTCCACATTCTTGCTGGTTGTTTAACGATTGCAAATTGGTTTTGCAATACCCCAAATCCTCGCTCCACATCTTTTAAGCATCCTTCTTGTACAGCTGAGAATTTGCGTTTCTTGTGTGAATCTGGATGCTTGATCGACATAATAATGGTAGCTATCTTTGGGTATATCCCATCACCAAGATAATACCCCATATCACATTGGTTCCCATTAACCTCGAAGTTCACAGGTGGTGTTTTCCCTCTGATAAGGTTTTTAAAAGTATAAGACCGGTTCATTACATTGATATCGTTGTTTGAACCAGGCATACCAAAAAAAGCATGCCAAAACCAGAGATCTTGTGAAACCACTGCCACCAATACAATACTTTCATCGCCTTTGTAGGCAGTATAGGCACCAGATTCGGCTGATGGACATCTATCCCATTTCCAATGCATACAATCCACACTGCCTAGCATCCCAGGAAATCCCCTAGCTTTGTTCTGATTAAGCAACAGTTCTACATCCGCAGGAGTTGGGTTGCGCAAATACCGATCCTCATATAAATACAGAATCGTCAAACAAAACCGTCATGTTGCCTCAAAAACCGTGCTTTCTCCGATGCGTAAGTACTCATCTATTGCATTCGCCGCAGATCCATAAGCCAACATACGAATTGCAGCAGTAATTTTCACGTGTGGGGTTAATCCAAGGCGCCCGGCCGCATCCCTTTTTTGAACGAAATAAGGATTAACTGCTACTATATCCCGCAAGATACGGTTGAACAATTGTCTTCGCATTCGAAATCTTCTACGAAAAACATTGGGAGGCAAAATCGGGTTTCTTGAAACGTAATCTGTCCATAGTTGTCTAGCTCCGTCCTCACGATTTCTTTCTATTTCGATCCGAGTACGTGGCCAGTCAATGTATGAAGCGACCAATCCCAAATTTAGTGCTTGGTCATTTTGGTTAACTGCAAATGATTCTTCGTCTGATGAGGAACTGGTGTTATTACTATATTCATAAATGTCGAAGATAGGGTTAACTGATTAGGAGGAATATAAGAAGAGGAAGTAGAAGCAGCATAATACATGTTGAAGTTTTGATTACCTGCCATTGGTTGGGGAAGCAAGTATGTTTTTGGGAGGTTGCTAGTTTTGTGGAGTTTAGTAGTTTTGGGTAGTGCTTGTAGTTGTTGATGTGGTTTCAATGGAGAATGGTGTGTTCATTTTATAGTTGTGTTTAAGATAATAACGAAAAAATAAAACAAATACAAGAGCAACAAACAAAGACAAGAGGTAAAAACAAGAAGTTTTAGTTGATTAGACAATACAACGCAGAAATAAAACGCAAATTAAAGTAAAGACCAGTGTTAAAAACAAGAAAATGACAAATCATGTAAATAAAAAAATCGAGAGATCAGAAATTTCAGTTGATTAGACAATACAACGCAGAAATAAAAGCCTAATTAAAGGAAAGACCAGTGCTAAAAACAAGAAAATGACAAATCATGTAAATGAAAAAATCGAGAGATCAGAAATTTCAGTTGATTAGACAATTGTTGATCCAGAAATAAAAGCCTAATTAAAGGAAAGACCAGTGCTCTCGGGAACCGGGTGGGTATTATATTGAACTAAAAATAAGAAATGGAAAAATGATGTAAATGAAAAAAATTCTGATATCAGAAGTTTCAGTTGATTAGACAATACAACGTAGAAATAGAAGCCAAATTAAAGCAAAGACCAGTGCTAAAAACAAGAAACTGACAAATCATGTAAATGAAAAAATCGAGAGATAAGAAGTTTCAGTTGATTTAGACAATACAACACAGAAATAAAAGCCAAATTAAAACAAAGACAACAGCTATAAACAAGCAACTGACACATCATTTCGAATGAGAAAATCGAGAGACAAGTACTTTCGGTTGATTAGACAATACAACAAAGAAATAAAATCCAAATTAAAGCAAACACAAGAGCTAAAAACAAGAAACTAAAAAATCATTTCCAAAGAAAAAAACCAAGAGATAAGAAGTGTCGGTTGAGGAGAAAATACAAGAAGTAAAATCCAAATTAAAGCAAAGACAAAAAAAAACTAGATACAAGAAACTGACAAATTTAGCTAAAAACAAGAAAATGACATATGCATGACGTAGCTATACCCTAATTTTGTTTTTCTCTATTTATTCTTTTTTTTTTGTTGTTCACTTCATAAATTTACCTCCAACCATGTCAACATTTCATTCACCTGAAGACTTGGCTATAACCAAATCCTGGTATAACGAAACCTTACGTCAAGATGTTATAGTCGGAATTGTTGATCCAGAAACCTTATGGGGGAGGATCCACGCACAATTTGCTCAGGAATATGGAAATTCAAACCCAAGATCTGTTGTAGAAATTTATGATAGATGCCAAGTTATTCGAAAGGGAATAGCTGATTATGTATCTATACAACAACGGATCTGTAACCCCACCCATTTAGGATTATCGATCCCGCAATTTGTAAGTATCTATTCCATTAGAAAAGTTGTCTGCTCTTACAATAACAACAATGTTAATTAACAAATTATGTAACTGTTTCGTCTGCTTGTATAGGAGGAAATCGCTAGAATGCACTACTTTCAGGAAAAGGGAGAAGAATTCATATTTGTAGCAAGCTACGAGTTCATGAAGTCCAAAATGTAATCGGAAGTAACTCCTAAATTTCTCAATTGAATTTTTAGTTTATGATATCCTTTTTAAGAGTTTGGTTGTTCAATGATATTTTCCTAATTATAACGCCTGAACCGTCTAAACGGAAGTACACGTTATGCTTGTAAAATCATTTTATTAAATCAAAAAAGACATACATTAAAGGGAATGAAATATATCTATTGCTAAAGAAGGAAACCACACTTCTGATATAGAATAATCATGTCATAAGTAAACCTATAAGTGAAACCTTAAGGCTTGGCTTGTCGGACGACGTTCTTCACTACTGGGTAGAAAAATCAACAGAAAAGGATTGAATTCTTCCATTACCCTTAAGATCTCGAAATGAGGTATGTACCGGAAATCATGTCGTTTCCATCTAGTCCATTCCTCCAGTGATCTGGCAACAACTTCATCATCAGTTTTATTCCTATGACGAAATTCATTGACCTTAGCAGTTAAATAGGAAAATTCTAGGACTTCCTTTGTTATTTCCACATATCGACAAAAAAGGCCTACTCTGTTCCTGCTGTTGGGATTACCGGTTTCATTACAAAAGTTTGCATGTGTATGTTCCAACCATTGCATGCTCATTGAACCATTCATCCGACGTTCATGTCCCCTTGATGGATAATGCAATACTATGTTTCGACATATGGATAAATCTTCCTCTAGTGTAAAATTCTCTGCATTTAGCCGATAATTTTCGTAACCCGCCATTAAATGAAAACCAAGAATTACAAGTTTGATCTGAAATGTTAAAGAGGTGGATTTGGAATGAGAATGATAGATATCAACTAATGTATTTATAGGTCTATACAGAATAAGGGTATTTGGCCGTTGTTCAACGGTAACAAAACGGTAACATATAGGTGCGAGATTTTTTTGAAACAAGTTTGTACGGTCACAACGAAAGCACATAATTGAAAACGAGGACAGATAAAGAAAAATGTATTTTGGATTTGCAAAACAATAAATGACAAAATAAAATGTAAATTGGAATTACTAAACAATAAAGGGATAACATTATTCACTAGTGTTTTGGTCCCCACGAGATGAGCGAGGTGGCATAAACGGAGGAATACTTGACGAAGTTCCCTGACCCCCCGTGTTCCACATTTGAGATGGGAGAGTTGCCAAAAAATTGCCAAAACCTAAGTGTGGAGTTTGAGAATGAGCACGGGCAAGTTGTAGTTGCAAAGTAGTCATTTGATTCTTATAATCGCGCAACTCTTCCATCCTTTCCCTCGACTGGGCCAAATGAAACTTACGGAACTCTTGGGTAAAATCAGCATATTCTTGCGCAAAATTATAAGCTTCGCCCTTTAATGGAAAATAAAAAATGTGAGTTTCTCAACAATTATCTTTAAAACTATGTCTCCGTTTATATTTGAAATATACTTACATATGTCCAATTTTCTTGAGGTGGAATGGCAACATGTTCAGCGGGTTGGTCGAGGGTTTCTGTAACAAGCCCCCCCAAACAGTCGTAACTTTCCACCTCCCAGTCGACTTTAGTGCAAAATTTGTTGGAGTTAGTAACATGTCGCCTGTACTCCAAATAGAAATCATACGTAACTGGATCTTGGAGGTACTCATTTATTTCTTGGTCACTCGATTCCTTAAGTTTGGTAGCTTCAGCATCAGTGAGGTTGCTCACACGGCTTGGGGGGTTGCTCGGAATTCTCCATCCACCATAGATTTGGTTCCATAACCGGTCTCCAAGGAACACGTTATGCTTTCAAATTTAATTATTATCAGCCATGAACCAGTAAAATAAAAAAAAAATTAATAATATAACTATTTGAAAATAAAGTGTCAACTCACAGTGCCAACCCAAGTAAATACGGTGCGCCTATTTGTTACCACCATAGCTCTCCGGATAGTCTCATTAAAATGGTGTGGCATGATATCAACCCACGGTTGCCATGTCACATCGTCGGCGGTCAATCAATTCAGAAGATTCCTTGCAGGCTTAATATCATTATTCTTCTTTCGCGTACTCTTCCACCGCGAACATGTTGGCCAAGGACTTTCGGTCTCATCAGTGATGTTGTGAGGTCGAAGTATGCCCATATATTCATACCCCCAAAACTTGAATTTGATTAAAACAAACAAAGTTAATAATTTACCACGAAATACGCAGTTAAAGGAAATTTCAAGGAAATAAAATTACCTCCAATATTTGACAAGACCCGGTTAGTGACTTTTGTCCCCTACCCGCTGCACCAAGTGCGGAATAAAGTCTTGAAATACTAGCACTACCCCAGTCATAAGTTCCAACTTTGTTTGTATCCTCCAAAGCAGCTAACCATCCAGCATCAATGTAGTTCTTAGCATTGGAAAAGAAGAACTGTCCCAGAATATACATCCAAAAAGCTTACGCCACTTTTTCAGCAAGTAGGTTATCCTCTTGCGCCTCAAGCAACCTTGCCTCTGTAAAGTATGTGGCCAAAAAGGCCACAGTAATGGCATCTGAAATCCACTGTTGCGGGATACCTTCTCTCCTACAAACTTCAGAGTCTTTTAAGTCTGGGAAAATATGGTCACAGACATGTTGAAAGGTATACTTATCCGGATCATATGGAGGTGCCTCGCCAATACCAATACTTATTCCGGCCAACATGACCCAGTCTACAGGTGTAAATCCCAGTTCACCAAATGCGAAGTGAAAGGTGTTCGTCGTGTCCCAGAAACGCTCGACGATGTAATCAATCAACGCATGTGACGAGTCACCAACATCCATTGTCAAAAACCGGTCCCATCCTGCCCTTTCAATAATAAATTTTGCTATAGGGCAGTTTTTTGTTATACCTTTATATGCTTGTAGGACGGATTTCAGAGACCCCCGATGCATATATTTGGTCTTTGGGTCTGCTCTTCAAGTCATATTACTGGAAGCGTGACCTTCATCATCTTCCACCATACTGTAATTTGCCAACCCAATAACATTGTTCCCTCCTTCGCTAGTGCTGACTTCTGGTGCATCCTGGGTTGTTTTGGCTTTCTTGTTCTTTTTTTTCCGACCAACGAATCGGGAAGCGGCATTTCTCAACATCTATACAAAATCAACAGTTATTAACACAATTGACCAAATATATAACCCCACATTTATCCATAAATCAACAAGAATACATATTATAGTTCAAAAAATGTATAGACACAAACAAGTAATTATATCGATTCAGGTTATAGTTATTCTTCATAAAATCATTTACAAACATGGAAATAATAAACACATACAACGACAACACCATGGATATACAAACATGTTTTTCATATTTCTGTACTAAAAAAACTATAGTTCAAGCCAACCAAATACCCATCAAGAAAAAAAGGAAGAACTAAACCATTCATATACAGAGACATACTTAGCAATTGGCAGAAAACACATCAAATTTACTTAACCAACATTTGGTAAAAACTAATTATCACTAGTAATATAGAAATGTCATTAGACAATCAAATTTAAGAAATTAAATTAAACAAACATGTTCTACTGATAGTGTTAGAAATTTAAAAAATTATAATTAAGAAATTAAGATTGACATTTTAGACTAAACCATTTCTAACACTAAAATTGACATTAAAATTAATAACTTATTGACATTAAAATTAAAATTAAAATTGACATTAAAATTAACAAACATGTTCTACCGCATTTAGACTAATTTGTTCTAAAATTGACAAACATGTTCTACTGCATTTAAAATTATCAAACATGTTATAAAATTGACATTAAAATTAACAAACATTAAAAATACCAAACATGACATTAATAACTTATTAACTTATTTGTTTCTAAGACTAAACCATTTCTAACACTAAATAAATTGATACAACTAAAACAAGAAAGGAAAAAACAGAGAGTTTTAGTCTTTGTTACCGTGATTTAATTGATTTTAACCGTAATTTGTGGCAAGTTTTCCCTTCCCTAGCCGCCGTCAACCGTGTTTGTTGAGAGTAAAAAGAGAGGAAGAGCGTTTGTGAAGTATAGAAGAGGAGAGGAAGAGCGTCTTTATATAGCCAACCAAACCCTAACCCTAACACGGCGCTCACCCAAACAACTATAAACGCTCACTTGTTTCTCACGGACGCTTACCTAAAGAGAACGTCAATAGCCTGCTTCACACGGACGCTCACCTAAAGAGGACGTCTGAACCCTAGACGCTCACCTAAAGAGGACGTCTATAGCCTACTTCACACGGACGCGCACCTTACAAGGACGTCTAATTGACGTTCATCTACACGGACGCTCAGCTAACGCTTCTGTGGGTGGACGTTTCAATAGTAAACGTTGTTCTAGAAGGGCTTATGGCATTCAGGCGTCTATTAGGAAGAGCGTTTATCACTAAACGTCCACGCAGTATAACGTGTAATTTATAGACGTTCACCCAATACAACGCTGGTACAATAGACGCTTATTAGTGTGGACGTTAAACATACGTCCACCCATAGAAGCGTACGAGCATGCAAACGCTCATTTATAAGTGCGTCTGGTTCCAGAATATGAAACACTCACCCAAATGTGCGTCCAACAACATACGTCCCACTAAAAAAACGTCTGTGTCACCTAACGTTCTTCTACAATAGCGTTTTATATCAGACGTCTATTTAAAATGACGTGCGATCATATTTACTCATGCAACCGTTGTGGAAAAAATAAAAAACGACTAAATTTTTTTACTCTTTGGTATTTGGTATACTCGTACCGTTGCAGTTGCCCTTAAAGTCTTTAGACTAGAGAGATAGATTTGTATTTTAGCACTCGGGATAGTAAGAGAGGCAGAACAGAAAACAAATTTATTTTAGTAGGAATTACGATTAGGTACTAATTATATGGGCTTGTTTAGTGGCAGGTCCACGCACTAGAGTTTTTTTAACCGGAGGTCCAGAAAGAAAAAATTGGACCAAACTAGTTTATCAACAGGTCCTTCCCACGTGTGGCGAGAATTAGAGTTTTGAAAATACTCAAAACACCCTTGTATGAATAGAGAGCTCCGAGATTGAAGAAAACTTGTTAGGGTTTTGTCGAATCACAATTTAGATCTCTCTGAACACAGGAAAAACATCTGGTTTCGATTGATTTTATCAGTTCTCGTTAGATTTGGGGTAATATCTGGTTTTGATTAAGTACTTCATAGATGATTAGGCCATGGTTTTGTGATGTAGATCTTTGTTTATACGAAATGTTTGATGAAGATTTGTCTATGCAAGCTGGAAATATCTTGAGCATCGATACCTTGAGGTATTTATAAAACTTCATCCCAATTCCTTTTGTTTATTTAATGATATTCTTGGTTTTGATTATGTATTTTGTATTGGTTGTTGTTGTATTTTCTGTTATTGTCACTAGGGAATGCATTACTAGTTGTTGATGGATTTGAATTTGACAATGAACGAGATTTTTCATAGGATTTTCATGCTGTTCTTGATAAAAGAGGAATCAGGTAATAACAACTTTTCAATAAGCGAATTGATCTGTGCATTGAAGTAGGTTTTGATTGTTGAGATCAGTGAGTTTTCGTTTGTGTAGCTACTATTGGTGTGGAAATTTATTTTGCTTTTGATTTGTCATTAGTGGTTTGACAAAAAACTGAGTGCATTTTATATATACTGAAAACGGATTGGTTTTCAAGCTATGCTTGTTGTTATTGTAATTGCACACATGGTGATAAGGTAAGGGGATTGGTTATCACTTAACAAATATCCATATGAAGTGACATTGGGGAAGTAAGCAATAGCCTGTACAGTGGTAACTATTAAGCTTGTTACAACAGTCGATGTCAGCATTTCTTGTTACAATAAATTTTGTTGAGGTATCCATTTGGGAGTACTATATTAGAAAATCTTTCACATTTATTTGATAAGTTTAAGTATGAATTTCAGTATCGTATTGTTAGTAAGTAATGTTATGACAATAGCACAACATCTTTAGGAAGTGGAAATTACAAGGTTTGTTGTTAGGTGACTTGCCTACTTGTCTGTTGTCAAATTAGGCCTTTCATCCATCTTGCCGCAGTTAGCAAATCAAAACTGAACAGCGTATGCAAGTACCATTGTCCTTTGCTGATGTCGTAACTGCTTATGCTATTGAAATATCACTTCTTAAGAATGGTAATCCATTTATGGTACTACCATTTTTTCTTTAGAAAAAAACACATGAAAACTTTAGATAGCTTATTAGTATCCTACTTGTTATGTTTGATAAATTAAATGTACTGTGAAAAGTCATTGTACATAAAAAATTTGACAGTGCATTTTAACTACACTAGTGCATTTCAGCTATACTCAAATATTTGAACAGTCCTTTTTAAATGTATTCAATTTTTATTAAAAAGAACACTAAGGTCAGATGTTTTGAAGGCTGAGGTTCTCTTGATTATGCAGGTAGATAATGGATTGCACTATCATGGCTTTTTGACTTGGAATACCGGTTGGAACAGTCTATTCCTTATGTTGTAAATCACGAAGAAACACAAAGAGTAAGCTATTCCTCATCTGGTAATCCTCTCCATAAAGAGCACTAGAACCACATGATAGTAAGCTATTTTTAGGACCATCAACTGCACTTGCTCCTTGGGTTACACATTTAGTTGTTTTTGCCATATATTCGAATTGAGTGCATATTTGATATACTGTGAATGAATTGAGTGCATATCTGATATACTGTGAATGAACCGAGTTTTATTTTGAAATCTTTTGACTCCTTGGGTTACACATTTATGCAACTGACATTCTAAAAGGGGGTCGAGGGGGCAGCGCCTCCTCGTAAACAATGGTGCTTTCTTATACGGTACTACTGCTGATAGCTAACTAGGATGTTGATTGCAAGATTTTGTTTCCAGTATTATTTTGTCAGATTTTTTCCAGTGCAGGCATAATATACTGTTGTTTTAAGTACATATTTGTTGCACCAATTTTATAAGTGCAGACCTTATGCACTATTTTCTTATATTGAAATAAAATTTAGTTTCTTTACTTTCTGGTTTATTCACTTTTGTCTTACTAGGTCTCTTGTACTAGCAGAAGATCAATTCCAGAGTCATGGTATATGTCTCCAGCATGCCAAAAGCAGTACGTGTTTCTGTTGAAGTGGTTTTACCTGGTATACATCTGCTTTCAAATGCACAGTTAGACTGTCCATGATTTAAGGTAAGTTAACACGTCCTCTTACTTAATTGGAAACTACGATGCGATCAGTAGAATTGTATCTAAAACCCCAGATTTTCAAAACTTATCCAATCGAAGAGGCTATTGTCTATGCTTCCTCGAACGAAAAACATCCTTGGTTGATATGTCTTTTTCAGAGTGCATACATGATCAGAACTGCTCACATATGTTTTTTTCAGAGTGCATATTTTATGTACTCATTTTTTGAAGTGACTTATGTAGAGCGGATTGCATTTCTTAAGTAGGAGATAGTTATGATTTCATCCGAGGAGGGCGTAAGAGAGATCAATCATATATTTTTTCATATTTAAAAGTATTTTAAATATACTTTTATTTGATCAGTGCATATTCAACGTACTCATTCATTAAAAGTGCATTTTAAATATACTTTTATTTGATCGGTGCATATTCAATGTACTCATTCATTAACAGTGCATTTTAAACCTGTGGTTCTATGGATGCTTGCAGCAACTCAATTGCAAACATAAATGCAAATAGGTGGAGATGATTGCAGAGCTAGCGGTATTTGGTGCACCAGTCGACCAATCAGATGAATCTTTCTTGGATGACGATCACGTACCGACTTGTGTCTCTTACCCAACTTTAGACTGTGTGATTCATACACACAAGGAAGGTGACATCTATGGATTACAAAGCGATATTGAGTAATGCTGATTAGAAATATGGCTGACAGAGAGGCAACTTGACATGTCGTAAACTGAAGAACTCTACACATATTTGGTGTTTTCTCAAAATAACATATGTTATAATCTTTTTGTTAGCCTGTCATGGTAAAGAAACCGTTCCTCCGTTACAGTGGTTCATTTTTGTATCAGCTAGTTATTCATATTCATGTATACCAATATTATCTCTGTAGCTACTTTGCAGAGTAGCCAACAAACCTTTTTAACTTAACTTGAAGCTTCATACATATTAAAGATTTCTCCTTATGAAGAAATGCAGGCGAACTCACATTGCATAAACGCCACACTCCGAAAAAATCATTGCATAAATGTCGCACTCCAGAAAAAAAACCACAGTGAACTTAAAATGTATACAGACATTCATTTTATACGTCCGTTGCAATTCTTTGTAATGTTCAAGGAATCTCATTATGTTATCTTTCGAAGAGTCCGAGTGATCTGCAATGTATAGGGTGTTTGTATTTGATGAAAACACAAACACATCACACAGGATTGGGCCACTGAGTTACACCTTTAAATCCGTTCTAATAATCCATTGGTCTGCATCATTTTTCCAGGTTACGTAAGTTATGACTTACAGATTATACTTGCTGGTATTTTGATTAATTTATTCATAACTAGCTTATCTAAAGCATCATTTTTTTGGTCATGACATACTCTAGTACGGTCCAAGTGGTTCAACTCAAGTATGTGTAATCTGAGAAAATAAGGTGGTAACCTTTTTATTTTTTTGTAACTAGGTTGTCATCCAGCCATACTTCATATGCTAAGTTGTAATCCTAATTAGTTAGTTGTTGCCCCCGCACTTCCAAAGTAATAGATAAATATTAAAATTAATATAGTACATGTAATCTGTACTGTCAAAATAACACATAAATATAAAAATCAATAAAGTATAGGTAATTTGTACTGCTAAAACAACGTATAAATATAAAAAGTAGTATAGTATAGGGAATCTGCATTCTCAAAATAGCACATAAACATAAAAATCAACGCCGTATAGGCAATCTGCACTGCCAAAATAGCAAATAAATATAAAAATCATCGGAGTATAAGGCACTGTCAAAATAGCACATACATATAAAAACTAAAATAGAATAGACAATCTGCACTGCCAAAATAGCATAAATATAAAAATCATTATAATACAGGCAATTTACACTGCCAAAATAACAAATGAATATAATCAATACATTATAGGCAATCTGCACTGCCAAAATAACACATAAATATAAAAATCAGTACAATATATCAAAGCTCTCTGCCATGAGTTTTGAGTCGCCAAGGACTAATTGCAAAACATTTCTACCAGCGACATTGCTGCACAAGGTTTTTAGTCTCATAGTCTTTAGCCACAAAGCGAATCAGTTGCTATGTAGAAGTTTCCATCCACCAAAAATAGGTGTTTAGCCACTAAAACGAGGTAGTCACTGGAGCTTAATTTTCTTGTAGTGATATACAGGGCTAAGATGCATGCAAAATAATAACATTTTTTTTCTAGGGTATAGGCAATCTGCACTCTAAAAATTTCACCAAAAATTAAACTGTGTGTCTGAGTACAGTCTATATATACTATCAAAGGGTTCACCATTCAAAAAACAAACAGAGTTAGTACCAGTATAGCCCATTTATACTCTAAAATGGTTCTTACCCGGTTCACCATTCCAAATCTAAGATGCATCCCACATAGGCAGACAGAGTCAGTACCAGTATAGCATGTATATACTATTAAATGGTTCTAACCCCAAATGGTTCACCGTTCCAGATCTAAGGCTTAGATGCATGTCAAATAACAATATTTTCTCTCTCTCCAGAGTATAGGCAATCTGCACTCTAAAAATTCCACCAAAAATTAAAATTGTGTGTCCTAGTGTAGTCTATATACTATCAAAGGGTTCATCATTCAAAAAACAAACAGATTTAGTACCATTATAGCCCATCTATACTCTCAAATGGTTCTTACCCAAAAGGGTTCACCATTCCAGATCTAAGGCTTAGATGCATCCCACATAGGCAGAGAGAGTCAGTACAAGTATAGCATGTATATACTATCAAATGGTTCTAACCCCAAAGGGTTCACCATTCCATATCTAGGGATTAGATACATGTCAAATAATAACATTTTTTTTTCCATAGTATAGGCAATCTGCACTCTAAAAATTTCACCAAAAATTAAATTGTGTATCCTAGCATAATCTATATATACTATCAAAGGGTTCACCAATAAAAAAAACAAAGTTAGTACCGGTATAGCCATATATATTCTCAAATGATTCTTACCCAAAAGGGTTCACCATTCCAATCTAATGCTTAGATGCATCCCATATAGGCAGACAGAGTCAACACCAGTATATCCTGTGTATACTATCAAATGGTTCTAACCTAAAGGTTTCAACATTCCAGATCTAAGACTTAGATGCATGTCAAATAATAACGTATATTCTGTTTTCAGAGTATATGCATTCTACACTTTAAAAATCTACAAAAAAATTAAACCGTGTGTCCTAGAATAGTCTATATATACTATCAAAGGGTTCACCATTCAAAAAATACAAAGTTAGTACCGGTATAACCATGTATATATTCTCAAATGATTCTTACCCAAAATGGTTCACCATTCCAGATCTAAGGCTTAAATGAATCCCACATAGGCAGACAGAGTTAGTACCAGTATAGCCTGTATATTCTATCAAATAGTTCTAACCCGAAAGGGTTCACCATTCCAGATCTAGGGTTTAGATGCATGTTAAATAAAACATTTTTTTCCAGAATATAGGCAATTTCTACTCTAAAAATTCCACCAAAAATTAATACGCGCGTCCTACTATAGTCTATAATATTATCAAAGGGTTTACCATTAAAACAACAACAGAGTTAGTACTAGTATAGCCCATCTATACTCTCAAATGGTTCTTACCCAAAAGGGTTTACTATTCCAGATCTAAGATGTATCCCACATAGGCAGACAGAGTCAGTACCAGTATAGCATGTATATACTATCAAATCATTCTAGTCCCAAAAGGTTCACCATTCCAGAACTAGGGCTTAGATGCGTGTCAAATAATAACATTTTTATAACATTTTTTCCCCAGAGTATAGGCAATTTGCACTCTAAAAATTCCATCAAAATTAAAATCGTGTGTCCTAGTATAGTCTATATATACTATCAAAGGGTTCACCATTCAAAAAAGAAACAGAGTTAGTACAGTATAGCCTATGTATACTCTCAAAGGGTTCTTACCCAAAAGGGTTCACCATTCCAGATCTAAGGCTTAAATGCATCTCACATAGGTAGACAGAGTCAGTACCAGTATAGCCTGTATATACTATCAAATGGTTCTAACCCCAAAGGGTTCACTATTCCATATCTAGGGCTTAGATGCATGTCAAATAATAACATTTATTTTTCCAGAGTATAGAAAATCTGCACTCTAGAAACTCCACCAAAAAATAAATTGTGTGTCCTAGTACACTCTATATATACTATGAAAGGGTTCACCATTCAAAAAAAACAAGATTTAGTACCAGAATAGCTTATCTATACTCTCAAATGGTTCTAACCCGAAAGGGTTCACCATTCCAGATCTAGGGCTTAGATGCATGTTAAATAAAACATTTTTCCAGAATATAGGCAATTTGTACTCTAAAAATTCCACCAAAAATTAAAATGCACGTCCTACTATAGTCTATATATATTATCAAAGGGTTTACCATTAAAAAAAAACAGAGTTAGTACTAGTATAGACCATCTATACTCTCAAATGGTTCGTACCCAAAAGGGTTTTACTATTCCAGATCTAAGATGTATCCCACATATGCAGACAGAGTCAGTACCAGTATAGCATGTATATACTATCAAATCATTCTAGTCCCAAAAGGTTCATCATTCCAGAACTAGGGCTTAGATGCATGTCAAATAATAACATTTTTTCCCCAGAGTATATGCAATTTGCAATCTAAAAATTCCATCAAAATTAAAATCGTGTGTCCTAGTATAGTCTATATATACTATCAAAGGGTTCACCATTCAAAAAAGAAACAGAGTTAGTACCATTATAGCCTATGTATACTCTCATAGAGTTCTTACCCAAAAGGGTTCACCATTCCAGATCTAAGCTTAAATGCATCTCACGTAGGTAGACAGAGTCAGTACCAGTATAGCCTGTATATACTATCAAATGGTTCTAACCCCAAAGGGTTCACTATTCAAGATCTAGGGCTTAGATGCATGTCAAATAGTAACATTTATTTTTCCAGAGTATAGAAAATCTGCACTCTAGAAACTCCACCAAAAAATAAACTGTGTGTCCTAGTATACTCTATATATACTATGAAAGGGTTCAGCATTCAAAATAACAAACATAGCTAATAGCAGTATAGCCCATCTATACTCTCATATGGTTCTTACCCAAAAGGGTTCACCATTCCAGATCTAGGGCTTAGATGCATGTTAAATAAAATATTTTTCCAGAATATAGGCAATTTGTACTCTAAAAATTCCACCAAAAATTAAAATGCGCGTCCTACTATAGTCTATATATATTATCAAAGGGTTTACCATTAAAAAAAAAAACAGAGTTAGTACTAGTATAGCCCATCTATACTCTCAAATGGTTCTTACCCAAAAGGGTTTTACTATTTCAGATCTAAGATGTATCCCACATATGCAGACAGAGTCAGTACCAGTATAGCATGTATATACTATCAAATCATGCTAGTCCCAAAAGGTTCACCATTCCAGAACTAGCGCTTAGATGCTTGTCAAATAATAACATTTTTTCCCCAGAGTATAGGCAATTTGCACTCTAAAAATTCCATCAAAAAATTAAAATCGTGTGTCCTAGTATAGTCTATATATACTATCAAAGGGTTCACCATTCAAAAAAGAAACAGAGTTGGTACCAGTATAGCCTTTCTATACTCTCAAAGGGTTCTTACCCAAAAGGGTTCACCATTCCAGATCTAAGGCTTAAATGCATCTCACGTAGGTAGACAGAGTCAGTACCAGTATAGCCTGTATATACTATCAAATGGTTCTAACCCCAAAGGGTTCACTATTCCAGATCTAGGGCTTAGATGCATGTCAAATAATAACATTTATTTTTCCAGAGTATAGAAAATCTGCACTCTAGAAACTCCACCAAAAAATAAA
>JAJJMC010022051.1:117-10328 GCA_023531435.1 Papaver californicum | reverse complement strand
GAAGCACCGTACATGTATGCATTTGCCCACTAGTCCATTTCCCAAGTACATATCCAATCCACTAGTTCTTTTCCTTATATAGAACATATGTGGTAATATGCATGAACTTCCTCCTTGGTTTGCCCAATGTGGGATAACCAAAGGTTTCTCATTCACTAAGAAGTGAAAATGGATGGCTATAATTCCACCCAAGTTTGGACTAGTGATCCTAGCACCCATCAAGCTAATTATAGTAACAAAATTAATTTAAGTAATAAACTATTAATTTTAGTAACAAAACATTTTTATTTCCCAACATCTTATACACCCCATATTGAAAGTCTTTAATATCATAAGACCGTAAACCTCGTTTCTCGTATATCCTTTCATCCTTATACTGCATTCATGTGTTAATAAAATTTTCTTATGAATTTTAGATATTGAAGGAGCTACAACATCAAAAACAAGTCTATTTCTTGAAGACCAAATCTCCATCATTAGTCTAAATGCCGCAACTATCCAAATTTATTTTTTTATTGAGCTTTTATTATGACAGAAAAAGAGAATATCAGAGAATGATTTGGGGTTAAAGAAAGAAAATATACCCCCAAGCCAACTCCAAAGAAAAGGCTTAAAATTGCAGTACCACAATAAATGCTCAACGGTTTCTTGTTCAGACCTACAAACATGGTATTTGGAAGCTAACTGGAAAACTCTTCTATTCATGCTAGGATGAAACCCGTACTACGCACCGGATATGTTTTGCGTTTTTTCTTTTCGATCCTTATTTTTTATCACAATTTTCCCCTATTGGAAAATTATGACACCATATCAACAGCAGTTGGCAGTACAACATCGTATTTCAATGACCTCAATTTCATCACTTAATGTCAGTCAGACTCGGATGGATAATGACAATAATTCAGATTATAATAAGATTCGTCTATCAAAAAAAAAGATAGTAATTAGATTGAAACTAATTAAGCAACATATACATTTGTTAATGATCAAGTTTATACCACCACAACTTTTCATCATTCAAAACCAATGCTAAGTTGTAACCCCTTGGAAATATGCTTATTTAATGGATAAAAACCAAAAATTGTTTCATGATTACAGGATTTATTCGACTCTGAACATGTACTATCTTAGCATGAAATACATTTATTTTTCATTGCGTCGATGATCAACATAATTGCAATTGCTTTTTTGACTCTTATTACCGTGACAAACTCACTTTCCCATTTGCACCTTCTTTGTCCTTCTCATTGGTGTCCACAACAGCAGCATCGGTGGTATCCCAAATCTGCAAACACAGGACCCTGATTTCATTGTACATAATCAAAAGCAAGTTAACTATAACAATAAATGTATAGATATAACGCCACTCATCCGGTGACATCGTTCAAGGGACCTGCAATAAGAAACTTATGGAGTGCAGTGCACTAAATCACATTAAAAGGATCAATATCGCCCATGAAAATTGGTTGGAGTACATTATATAGGCGTTTAGACTAAAATAAAACATTGCAAGTGATAGTATGTAGAAACTGATCAACAGGAACAATCACATCAGTCATAAATAACTAACTTGATTAATAACCATTTCAAATTTATTCTTGTAACACTACTTTGCAATGCAATATTTTGTTTCCAAAATATGTTCCTACTAATACTTAACAGTTGTTCAACCAACTCACTGTTTCTTATAAATTCTAACCGGAACTGATCTGAGAATTCTAATTCAAATTTTAATAGAATTAGAGGTATTGTTGATGTAAGTTAAGAAGACAGATGCTTACACATTTTCTTGGTCAAGAGATACAACACCAATTAAAGAAGGACAAACGTACATCAGCAGAAATACATTATAAACCAACAATCGACCCAACGTAGTAGTAAGTTAAAGTATATTCAACAGTCGTCCCATCATATCCTTAACTGTCTTTCTTTCTATGGATTCAAGGTTAACCCACTATATCTCGGTGTTACACCTGAATACACAAAGGTAGTATTAGACCATGTTGTGCGTATATCGACATTCACTATTAGATGGGAGCATTATAATGAAAATCTCAAATGTATTGAATTAAGGGTTAAAACCATGCTACACCAAAACACCAATCTGTACTCAAACTCATTTTCTTAGTGAGCCTGATTGCTAAATTCAGTTGCAGAAACATAATCTAAATTTTTTGTCATTTACTAAAGCAAGAATTGTTTTACAGACCCAACTTGTGAGTTTAGTAGTCGTCTAATACAGGCAGTGGCTTTAGTTTACAGGATTACAATGCGATGGTTACATAGTTGTCTTCCAACCTGTAAAAATACATGTCTTTTGCTCACTTTAATTTTGGATTCCATCCAGGTAAGATGACATTAATCAATTGCAACTTAATACATACTCCATATGATTGACAGTTTCTGACTTGACTTCTGGTGCTTAGTAACTACTAAATTATCAGATGACTCTATTACAATAGTAAACAGTCATAAAAGAAATCTCCACATAAATTACATCAAAGAAACTCTAAGTCTTGATAAGATCAATGTCACCATCAAAGAAACTCTAAGTCATATTTATCATCACTAAACAAAGAGTTAGCCATGACAAATGGAGTTTGATCTAACTTACAGTTTGAGAAACAAATGACAGGCACAGGTTCTGTAGTAGTCATATTAGTTATGTCGCTTTAAACAAAAAACTGTGTGTTGTACCCTTCATTAACATTACCAAGACTTACTTTAGTTCGCTTATCACAATATGTTTGCTGTACTAAAAGAATTCAGTTTGCTTTTTCTGGCATGTGAAGTTCAAGAAAACTGTCAGCGGGTTTTCTGGAACAAATCATATTGATCATACTCTCGCAAACTATTCAAGTTGAGGAACAGATCATATTAACATTTCTTCATTAACCTTGACTAACATTTCTTAATCTAATTAACAAAATAAACAACCGACACAAAGCTTTACCATCTGTCGAAAAACAACCTATCAAAAGCCTCCAAACTGTTTTAGAAATGAAGACTCATCAATACAATACATTTAATATGTCAATATGGTAAGCCTCCAAACTATTCAACCTTCTCAAGTTTTTCTCTTCACACACTCATCAATGCAGTTTACTAACAGATTTCGTTTAGTCTATTTCATACTCATATCACAATCAATTATGCATATAATAAGAATACATTATCACTCAGGTCATGCCATATGGATTGTAAGACAAACAATACATTTATATACCAACGAATCCTAGAGATGTTGGTTTTTTTGCTGTTGTTTGAATTGAAAAATAAAACATTACTCACACCAAGTATTGAAAAAATAGAATATGCACAACTTGTGGAATTGTCTCAATTGCATCACCAAAATGCAACCAAATCATTGACACCTTTACTGTTTATCAAATGCGAGACACAGTCTAACATACTATATCTCATAATCAACCATCAAAAGTTTGGCAGTACAGAACATGCAATGTTTAGTACACATTTTGATTTCCACCTCATTCAATTGGACACAATCAAAGTTTACTTGATGTGATTAAGGTGGGTATTCCTCTTACTTGTCAACTGATTTCTTGGTTCAGACTTTATATCAAACAGCTCCTAGGCGTGACTTGCAATGGTAGTGTTTACTCTGCTGTATTCTTCAAACCCCTTTCATATCTCCTTCCCTGCATATCCACAAATTAACTCAACCCCATTTTTAAGAAACCATTCAACATTGTGAATATTGTGAACATTGTGAACTGCATTCATAAATTTCATAGTTTAACCGTGAATACCTCGTGAACCTGGTATATTATTGAGCTTTCACCTCCACCTGCCAATTAAGTTCTTAGCAGCGACCTTATAGAACATGAATAATTGTTGAATACTTCTTATATTGTGAGATTATAAGTGCAAGACATAAGAAGAAAATTTGCTAATCAAACCAATTAAGATGACAGTCTAATCATGGATTTTCAGATGACAGTTTTGAAGACCAAGAACAATCCCAAAACTATAAAACTTATAACCCATTCTTTTGTTTTTCTTTTCAAAAGGAAAATAAGCTTTTATAATGGAAAAGCTTTAGCATAAGTTGTCTTACTTATTCTATTGGTTGTACCTTAAAATGAAAATGAATGAAATTTCCTCTGTCCACTGTTTCTCAAGCAACAACTGTGAATCTTCCCTAAACTAACCAGGGTTTGTAGCAGCAGGTGTGAATCTTCGGTATTTTATTTTTTTGGCTTGGTTCAGTTATCTGTCAATGAACAGAAGTTAGAAAAGATTAGAAGCGGAGAGAAGATCATAAGTGAAGAGACGGCCGAGTAATCGGCTGAAGCGGAAGGTGTAAGTAGAGTTTAGTTTCTTTGTTCCTTTATGTTGGTGTGGGACCAGAATTAATAAGAGAACTCTAATTCTCCATCACCATATCAATCCACATCAGCATTTTTATGGGTCAGAATGAAATGTAGTAAGAGTATTTAGTTTCAAGTTTCAACTAAAATATCTTTTGATTGATAGACTCACGGGCATCCGCTAAGAGCATCTCCAGTCACGCGATCATTACCAAAGATCAAAGTTCAAATTTTTTGATCTTTGATCCGTCATAAAAACAACGGGGTATGATCAAGCGAGGTGGTAGGATATCGTTTGAACGCAAGCGAAGTATCAAGACACCGCTTGAAAAGACGGACGGGAGACTAGTAGCTCGCCTGATACAAGCGAGATACTGCTGTATCGCCTACCAAAAAAATACCCAGGCGAAGTACCAACATTTCGCCCACTAACTAAGCGAAACATCAGAGTTTCGCTTGTCGGAACGAGAGGCCAAGATTTCGTCTGTGTAATGTGCGGATAACCCGTGCAAAAGAAATTCCGGGCGAGATACTGGGATACCGCATGGACACAAGCGGAAGCTTAGAACCCCGTTTGGAGGGTGAAATACACGGGCGAGATCTTGGGATCTCGCCTGTGTATTTCACGGTTAATAAAACCCTAGCTCCCCTCTCTTCCAAACAGCATTCTTCTCTGTTGCCTTCTTCTTCCACCTTGTTGTAGCCGCTCAACCCACATAATCCCCCATTTTAGCCAACTTTAAATCATTCAACGAGAACCCAAGGTCCCGTTTAGTGCAAGAGTACTTCGCTCATACCATTTCCAAGCGAAATCAAGGTATATTTTTTTCAAAAAAAAGATGAATTAAATTGTTTTTATTTGAAATGAAATGTTGATGATTTATTAGTTAATTCGATTGTAGATGTTGTTTAATTAATCATGTAGTTACCATATTATAAACCGATTATTGAATTGTGAATTTTGTGTTCTAAACTTATGATATAGGGAATTTATTTAGGGTTTATGTGGATGTAAATATTAGGTTTCAAAATTTGTTCCCTTTGTTAAATTGAACATACAATACGAAATTGTTGTAGTTTAATTTTAGTGGGTTTGTGTTTAATTTTTGATTGAATATAGTATGTTGTGTAGAAATCAAAGGAATTAATTTTGATTTAATTTTGAAAATAATGTGTATGGATATATTTGAAATTGTGTATTTTGTCATAGGGTTTATGATAAATATTATAAATTGGGTGTATTCTTATTGATGATTATTTGTTGTTGCCTGTTTATAATTTATTAATTGGTTGGTTAAATTTAATTATGTTGGGGTTCAATAAATAAAGATATGTATCGTTTCTCTATTTTATGTAGATTCTGAAGATGAATTTCGATGATATGTATCGAATAGTTAGAGTACCAGGACATCCACAAGGGTTGAGTCAGGCCATCAGGATAGAACCTGAAGATGGTGGAGTAGTTGATCCAACAAGGGGGGTTCATTTGGGGGAAAGGGTAGTTGAACCATCAGTGGTTGACAATCGAATCTCAGCTATAAAGGATAGAACCGATTTGTTGGTTAGGAGACTGACTCGCTCGATTGAGTCTAGGGAGGTGATGAGCATAGAAGAACAACAAAGAGTTCGAATAGTGCTACAAGAGATAACAACCCTTTGTTCTGTTGAAAATTAAGATCGCTAGAACATACTGAATTTGCTAGTTATGGTGTTGAACTTTATGTTGTGTCCCTTTATCTTTCAAAGTGTTGAACTTTATGGTGAACCTTTTTAGTTCTTTTAATTTATTTATGAATATTAACTTCTACGGATACCAAATGAAGTTTGCAAGTTATTTATCAATTCATCTCAATGGCTTGTCAAGTAAAATAAAATATCTCTGAAAAATTGAGTAGAAAATGCTTGGATTATTAAGTAGTCGTTCTATTGTCAATTCAGTGTATAGTCATTTCATCGCAATGCGTTGTCAAGGGAAAGCAAAATATCGTTAACAAAGTTAAAATTCAATCTTTGAATTATTATTTAGTTAGTCTATTATCATTTCATCGCAATGCCTTGTCAAGGGAAAGCAAAATATCTTTAACAAAGTTAAATATTATTGGTTGAATGTAGTATGTTGTGTAGAAATTAAATTGATTTAATTTAAAAACAAATGTGTATGGTAGTATTTGCAATTGGGTAATTTGAATGAGATTAATTATAATTGGTGAGATTGTTTTATTTTGATAATGATGTATGTATTTTTAGAATGTTTAATGTATAATTTTTGGTACAATTGTGTACGGAAATAGACAATTACAAACAAGTTTAGTTGGTGTTAAATTAATTTTAATTGTTTATGCATTGTTGTGATTTACTGAATATATTGACAATGTTCTATTATTTGTTTGGGCAGATGTCTAGCAATGTTGTTTCGAGATGGGTTGGTAGAAAGAAGAAAAGCAAAAAAGCTAAAATCGCAGAGGATTGTGAACCTGAATCCATGGTCCCCGAGTCCGTAGATGTTCCGGGGTTAGAACACTATAATGTTGTCGAAGATACGGAGGAACACGTATCGACAAATATTACTTATTCCTCCGACGCCAATTTCAGGTTTGACCACCGTGGCTCTCTCAAATCAGTTATACAGCTGTACAAGAAAATCACTAAGGAGTCTAATAGGGTCCAATATATAATAGAAAGGGGAGGTCGGGGCAGATTACTATCCCTACCTTTAGTAGATTCATCCCACGCTCTTATTGATTATATTGTCGAGCGGTTTTGGGACACTACAAACACATTTCACTTTTGTTTTGGGGAGCTTGGGTTCACTCCCCTAGATTGGGTTATGTTGACCGGGCTTAGTATCGGTGTCGGGAGATCTGTTCCTTATGACCCAGCTAAATACAGATTTCAGTATGTTCGTGAGAATATTTTTCCTGAACTGAAAGATAATGCGGTATGCAAAAGAGAAGGTGTTCCCCAACAGTGGGTTTCGGATGCCATCACCCTGAAGTTTTTGACCACCTATTTTGATAAAGATACATTGCACGCTGCCAACGATGATAGTGTTCTTGCTGATAGAGTTGCGAGGGCGTTCTATATGTATGTTCTGGGGAATTTCTTTTTCCCAAATACAAAAACCTACATTGATGCAGGTTGGTTGGCTGCCTTTGATAATCTAAATGAAGTTGATCAGTACGACTGGGGTGGTCCTGCATTTTCAAAATTGTATTCGGGTCTTGCCACGGCTAGTAGGGGACAAAAATCAGTATCCGGGCCGTTCCAAATTTTGGAGGTAATTTGTTGTTCTTTATTCAAAATGAGTTTTCTTAAAATTTAATTGTTATGTTGTTAAATCATTTTGACCCTCGCGTTTTTGTTGTAGTTTTGGGGATACGAATATCTGGGAATATGTCGTCCAAATAACCCTTCGGCTGAAAGTGAACATGAATGGCCTAGATGTCGTAGGTGGGTCGGCTCCCGGAAGAAGGGTGTTGACATAGTGAAGACAAGGACTAAACTGAACCAGTTATCAGTAAAGGACGTGACGTGGAAACCATGGCTTACTGCAGTTCACTACCTACCAGAAGCTATTGGCCGCACAGCAATAGAACTTTCTGGAAAAAGAATAACATTCACCTGGGTGGGCACTGTATGTTTCCTCGTCCTTGTCTCCTACTCCTTTTTTTTCAAACTCGTACTGTTGTGAATGGGTAGGTATTTATTTATTATCATTTTTTTGGATAAAGCACAATATGTATCTCGGAGATCGTTGCTGGAGGCAGAACAACCCAACTTGGGGTATTCCTGCAAACCACCCTGCTTGCATTTCCAACTTCGTCGACGACGAGATTGAGGACATGACAGCAATTTCTAACGTCAATGCTAGTGAATACGTACGTGTCGTGCCCTACGATGTTTATTATGAATATTGGAGACATGTTACCAACCTCTACAAATATGTAGCGCAAGTTGATTGGGAGGTTGAAACGTATGGCTCTGCAGGTGACCGTATCAAACACAACATCCCACGGCCTCGTGATCATGTGCCCATTCCTCCCCCCCAACAACTACCCTATGTAAGTCTTTAACAAATTTTTGAAAAATTTAATACATATTACACATTTATGCTTCTGTGGTTATTATAAATAATATTTATCCCAGGTGGCGGCTTATGATTTAGTGCAAGAGTTTGCTGATTTTACGCAAGAGTTTCGTCAATTTACCTTAGCTGAAACTAAGGATCGGATGGAGTACTTAATTGCCAAAGAAGTTGAGTTCAACAACTATCGTAGTCAGACAGCCGGTCAAATTAGCCTCCTACAAGATCAAAATACCTTGTTGACCAGACAGCTTACCCAATTCCGAGCAGAACAACCTCTTGGATTTGCCTCATATGGTATTACCACACCTCCGGGTTCTTCTTCAATAGTTCGACCAACGCAGAACGTCAGACCATCTTTCCCACCATTTATTCCACCAAGATCAAACTCCGGTTAAACAAAAAATTAAATTTTTGCATGACGGTTAAAAGAACGTGTTGGGTAATTTAAATTTCGAATGACCATTTTAATACCGTTGTGATACCCATATGTTAACGTTAAGTTACCGTTTTGTTACCGTTATTTTGTCCTTGCATAACGGATATTTCACGAATTTTGTTATACTACTATAAATAACATTGAAATTTCTACACAACTCATTTCATTTTTCCCACATTTAATTTTTCAATGTCTGGTTACGAAAATTTTACCCTTAATGCAACCAATTTTACTTTAGATGAAGATTTATCCATATGTCGAAACGTAGTATTACATTATCCAGCAAGGGGTCAGGAACGTGATATCCGAGGTTGTATGACCATGGAATGGTTGGAACACACACATGCAAACTTTTGCGCTGAAACCGGTAATCCTAACAACCGGAACAGAGCAGGCCTTTTTTGTCGATATGTGCAAATTACTAAGGAAGTATTTGAATTTTCTTCTTTAACTGCTCGGGTAAATGAATTTCGTATTACGCATGAAACTGATGATGAAGTTGTTGCTCGATCACTCCAGGAATGGACAACATGGAAACGAAGTGATTTCCGGTACAAACCTCATTTTGAGATCTTAAGGGTAATGGATGAATTCAACCCTTTTGTGTTGATCTTTCTACCTAGTAGGGCAGAACTTCGTCAACGTCGTCCGAGAAGCCAATTCATGTAGCTTCACTAATAGGTTTATTTTTTACATTATTTAAATGTATCAGTATTTTATTTTTCGTTTCCTTTCATGTATGCCTTTTTTGATTTAATAAAAGTAGTGTAGTACCTTAAATTATTGTTCATTTAACGACCATTCAGGTGATATTACGAGGTCATTAGCATTAAAAAAATTGAAACTCTAAAAATAATGAACCGTTGAACTTTCACTTCAATTGATAATGTTAGGAGTTAATTGCGATTACATTTTGGATTTCATGAACTCATAGCTTGCTACAAATATGAATTCTTCTCCCATTTCGTGAAAGTAGTGCATTTTAGCAATTTCCTCTTACACAACCAAAGAAACAGTAAAATAAGGGGTTATTTGTAATTGTTGTTAATGCTGGAGGAGACAAATTTTGTAATGGTATGGATACTTAAAAACTGTTCGATCGATAAACAAATAAGGTATTGGGATTAAATAGAGAACAATAATATATTGGGGTTCGTTTGAGAAATGACCTGATCGAACATATATGGTCATCTTTTGGGGAAGACTGAAATTTTATATGGGCTTTGGGGGTAAATGTGTTGTTAGTGGACCGGTGGTTAAAGCGAGAGTTATGTTATCTTTACTTATTAGTCGCGTGTGTTGTTAGTGGACCGGTGGTTAAAGCGAGAGTTATGTTATCTTTACTTATTAGTCGCGT
>JAJJMC010022043.1:78669-83591 GCA_023531435.1 Papaver californicum | reverse complement strand
TTGTTGCTAATCATTTATTAGCAAAAATTGAAAAGCTCAACATCAGGGGGGAAAAAGAAATAATAGTAACTTGGTCCCGGGCATCTACCATTATACCCACAATGATCGGCCATACAATTGCTATTCATAATGGAAAAGACCATCTGCCTATTTATATAACAGATCGTATGGTGGGTCACAAATTGGGAGAATTTGCACCTACTCTAAATTTCCGGGGACATGCGAGAAGCGATAATAAATCTCGTCGTTAATGTTAATAATAATAAAGTTAATATGGGTGCTCGTCGTTCATTAGTGGGAGGTTAACCTTATGATAAAGAGGGACCCAGATGTGGAAGTATCCGCTTTAGGTCAACATATATGTATGTCTGCTCACAAAGCACGAAGAGTAATCGATCAGATTCGTGGGCGTTCCTACGAGGAAACACTTATGATACTAGAACTCATGCCTTATCGAGCATGTTATCCTATTTTTAAATTGGTTTATTCAGCAGCAGCAAATGCTAGTCACAATATGGGTTTCAAGGAAACAGATTTAATCATTAGTCAAGCCGAAGTCAACGAGGGTACTATTGTGAAAAAGTTAAAGCCTCGAGCTCGAGGACGTAGTTATCCGATCAAAAGACCCACCTGTCATATAACTATTGTATTGAAAGATATATCTAAAGATCAAGACTATTTCATATGGTTAAGAAAAACGGGATATGTATATATAGATAAATATACGGATGTTAGAGAGAGGTATCTATGTATGGTAGAGCACGAAAGACTAAAATGGGCTAATGAAGAAAGCGAGGGTGTATGGGACAAAAAATAAATCCACTTGGTTTTAGACTTGGTACAACCCAAAAGCACCATTCCCTTTGGTTTGCACAACCAAAAAGTTATTCTGAGGGTCTACAGGAAGATCAAAAAATACGGGATTGTATCAAGAATTATGTACAAAAAAATATGAGAATATCTTCGGGTGTAGAGGGAATTGCGCGTATAGAGATTCAAAAAAGAATCGACCTGGTCCAGGTCATAATCTATATGGGATTTCCAAAATGGTTAATAGAGGGTAAACCGAGAGGAATTGAAGAATTACAGATCAATGTACAAAAAGGTTTTAATTCTGTGAACCGAAAACTCAACATTGCTATTACAAGAATTGCAAAACCCTATGGAGACCCTAATATTCTTGCCGAATTTATAGCTGGGCAATTAAAAAATAGAGTTTCATTTCGAAAGGCAATGAAAAAAGCTATTGAATTAACTGAGCAAGCAGATACAAAAGGAATTCAAGTACAAATTGCAGGACGTATCGACGGAAAAGAAATTGCGCGTGTCGAATGGATCAGAGAAGGCAGGGTTCCCCTACAAACCATTCGAGCTAAAATTGATTATTGTTCGTATACAGTTCGGACTATTTATGGGGTATTAGGCATAAAAATTTGGATATTTGCAGACGAGAAATAATCAAAGATCTCTTCTTTTACTTTTCTATCTAGCACTGGACAAAAAAAACCTTTCATTTTTTTCTCTTTAATCTAAAATGATTAATTTCAAATCTTCTAATTCTATAGGGTTAAATAAAAATTAGATTGACCCTTTGGTATAATTGCTATGCTTAGTGTGTGACTCGTCGGTTTTTTTTAGTTTAGATTAGATTAAAAAAGGAAAGGACGGCCCCAAAGTCTGAACTAAGAACTATGTAACTAATAACCAGCTCATTGCTTCGTATTATCGGGATCCAAAGAAACAGTCACTATATGATGTATTGATCATATCGTTGTAGCAACTGAAATCTTTTTTATATTACATATACATAAAAGAAAAACCAATCTGATCGTGGATTGTGATGTGAAACAAAAAAAAGGATGTGGATAAATGGAAGGGGGAGAGAAAGAGAGAAGGAGAATATCAATGATATATGATTCCAATATGTATGGTCTATGAATAATCTCATACAAAGGCAGTGTAATAAAGCATCAATATGGATTCGGCCATAATCATAATTAATCATTAAATGAATCCGGTTCATAGGAAAAAGAAATACAAATAAAAGAGAGCTTCGAGTCAATAAAGACTGAGTAGATTGACTCAGGAACAACAAATTGAATTAGGAGCTCCGTTGCAGAGTTCAGGCCTAGCCATTAACCAAGAAGTGATGGGAACGACGGAACCTATGACTGCAGAAGATTCCATTGAAAACGAATCCTAATGATTCATTAGGTGGGATGGCGGAAAGAACCAGGAAACCTATTCATTTATTCTGAGAGGTCAAGGACTGACCCTACGAATTAAACAGATATTGAAAGAGTCAATATTCGCCCGCGAAGGCCTTATTGGATTGCTAAGTTTTTTGGATTCAATAAAGGTCAAAATAAAGATTCGTAAAAAAAATTCTATATTCTAGAGGTATATTTCCGGTTGTATATAAAACCCAAGATATATAAATTTTTACGTGACAGATTAGATCTCAAAAAACCTATGATTCAGTCTATTAGAAATTCAATACATATTCGTAATATTATGGAATCATTTCATTCGCGAGGAGCTGGATGAGAAGAAACTCTCATGTCCGGTTCTGCAGTAGAGATGGAATTGAGAATAACAAACAACCATCAACTATAACCCCAAAAGAACCAAATTCCGTAAACAACATAGAGGAAGAATGAAGGGAATATCTTACCGAGGCAATCATATTAGTTTCGGTAGATATGCTCTTCAGGCACTTGAACCGGCCTGGATCACATCTAGACAAATAGAAGCAGGGCGACGAGCAATGACACGATATGCGCGTCGTGGTGGAAAAATATGGGTACGTATATTTCCAGACAAACCTGTTACATTAAGACCTACAGAAACGCGTATGGGCTCGGGGAAGGGATCTCCCGAATATTGGGTATCTGTCGTTAAACCGGGTCGAATACTTTATGAAATGGGTGGAGTATCAGAAATTGTAGCCAGAGAAGCTATTTCAATCGCTGCGTCCAAAATGCCTATACGAACTCAATTCCTTATTGCAGAATAGGGATGTGCAACCAAAGGAAAGGAGTCTTTGTGATGAAAAAACAAACAACCGCAGGCCTTTTTTTCTGGACAAAAAATATTTCTTTTTTCTTTTGCCCTTTCTTTGCATTGAAAGAAACGATAAAAAATAATGATATGATTCAACCTCAAACCCTTTTAAATGTAGCGGACAACAGTGGGGCTCGAAAATTGATGTGTATTCGAATCATAGGAGCTAGTAATCGTCGATATGCTCATATTGGTGACGTTATTGTTGCTGTAATCAAAGAAGCAGTGCCCAATATGCCTCTAGAAAGATCAGAGGTGATCAGAGCTGTAATTGTACGTACATGTAAAGAACTTAAACGTGACAACGGTATGATAATACGATATGATGACAATGCCGCAGTTGTCATTGATCAAGAAGGAAATCCAAAAGGAACTCGGGTTTTTGGTGCGATCGCTCGGGAATTGAGACAGTTGAATTTTACTAAAATAGTATCATTAGCTCCTGAGGTATTATAAATACTATCTAGAATAAAGACTAATAGACAAGCCCGTGATATGATAGAGTAGGGTCTTGGGAATGAATTAAATTAATTTTGTAGATTATGTATCACGTATATCCCTTAACTTTATAATAAAAAAAATAACGAGCATGTTGATTATATTAAAACTCGGAGGCACCAATAATTATAGTTCATCATGGGTAGGGACACAATTGCTGACATAATAACTTCGATACGAAATGCTGACATGGATAAAAAAGGAACGGTTCGAATAGCATCTACGAATATTACCGAAAACATTGTGAAAATCCTTCTACGAGAAGGCTTTATCGAAAACGTGAGAAAACATCGAGAAAGCAACAAAAATTTCTTGGTTTCAACCCTTCGACATAGAAGGAATAGGAAAGGGCCATATAGAACAATTTTAAAACGTATCAGCCGGCCCGGTCTACGAATCTATTCCAACTCTCAACGAATTCCTAGGATTTTAGGAGGAATGGGGATTGTTATTCTTTCTACTTCTCGAGGTATAATGACAGACCGAGAAGCTCGGCTAGAAGGAATCGGAGGAGAAATTTTGTGTTATATATGGTGATCTTTCTGATATCTGAATTGAATTGGTAACTTCCTATATTGCGAAAAAAAAAAAAAAGAGGAAGGACTGGTTGCCTAATATCACTCCTCCTCCATTAGTTGATACTTCAAGGGGGTTACCTGAAATGAAAGAACAAAAATGGATTCATGAAGGTTTAATTACTGAATCACTTCCCAATGGCATGTTCCGGGTTCGCTTAGATAATGAAGATCTGATTCTAGGTTATGTTTCAGGAAGGATCCGACGTAGTTTTATACGGATACTACCAGGAGATAAAGTCAAAATAGAAGTAAGTCGTTATGATTCAACAAGGGGACGTATAATTTATAGACTCCGCAATAAAGATTCGAACGATTAGGTGTATTTTTTTCGACATTATTTTCGTGGGGATACAACTCGAGGTTCAAAATTCCAAGAGACTTATTTTCTTCCAAGGAGTAGATTCGGAATTAAGGTAAGGAATGACAAATATGAAAATAAGGGCCTCTGTTCGTAAAATTTGTGAAAAATGTCGACTGATTCGCCGTCGGGGACGAATTATAGTAATTTGTTCCAACCCGAGACATAAACAGAGACAAGGATAATCCTTCGAAAAAGGACCCAACGTACAAATAAAATGAAGGATCTGTTTTAACCTGAAATGGATATATCCGTATATCTCTGACTCATATTGATGAGATGATAAAAGATGGCAAAACCTATACCAAGAGTTGGTTCACGTAGGAATGGACGTATTAGTTCACGTAAGACTGGACGTAGAATACCAAAAGGAGTTATTCATGTTCAAGCAAGTTTCAACAATACCATTGTAACAGTTACAGATG
>JAJJMC010022043.1:53669-73669 GCA_023531435.1 Papaver californicum | reverse complement strand
AAGAGGAATGTATAAACCAATGCTTCCATAGATTCGATCGTGGTTTACAATTATAGCTTCCACACCTGTTCATTTGGGATCAGCTCCCAGATAAGATAAAGAAAGGACAAGAATCAAAGAAAAAAAGGTGATTCAAATCAAGATTTCTCCAGTACCTTATGTTATGTTAAATCACAAAAAGAAAATAGAGTCGAAAGAAACCGGAGCAATGTTGTCTCAGACTACCTGTCTCCTTGTAGTTGGATCTCCAAGTTTTTGGAATGCTCCAAATTCCACTTGAGAATCCAAATCTGGGTCAATACCAGCAAAAACATCTCTGAACAAAGTTCTAGCACCATGCCAGATGTGTCCGAAAAAGAAGAGCAAAGCAAATGAGGCATGCCCAAAAGTGAACCAACCCCTTGGACTGCTACGAAAAACACCATCGGATTTCAAAGTAGCACGATCTAATTCAAAAATCTCGCCCAATTGAGCACGTCTAGCATATTTTTTCACGGTAGCAGGATCGCTATAACTGACTCCATTCAGTTCACCGCCATAGAACTCAACAGTTACACCTACCTGTTCGACACTATACTTGGATTCTGCCCTTCGAAAAGGAACATCGGCTCTCACAATTCCGTCTCCGTCTACCAAAACTACTGGAAATGTTTCAAAAAAAGTAGGCATGCGACGTACAAAAAGCTCATGGCCTTCCTTATCTCTAAAGATAGGATGTCCTAACCACCCAACGGCTATTCCATCCCCGCTGTCCATTGAACCCGCTCGGAATAATCCCCCTTTGGCTGGATTATTACCAATGTAATCATAAAAAGCCAATTTTTCGGGAATTTTAGACCAAGCTTCTGATACACTCTGATTTTCGGCTAGCCCAGCGCTAACCCTGCGATATATTTCTTGCTGGAAATATCCTTGGTCCCATTGATAACGAGTAGGACCAAATAATTCGATCGGGGTTGTTGCTGAACCATACCACATAGTTCCAGCAACAACGAAAGCTGCAAAAAAGACAGCAGCGATACTACTGGAAAGGACAGTTTCAATATTACCCATACGTAATCCTTTGTATAGACGTTGAGGCGGGCGGACACTAAGATGGAAGAGGCCCGCTAATATGCCTAAGGTACCTGCTGCAATATGATGAGAGGCTATTCCTCCCGGAACAAAAGGATCAAAACCTTCTACACCCCACGCAGGATTTACAGATTGTACTTTTCCAGTCAGTCCATAAGGATCGGACACCCATATTCCAGGACCATACAAGCCTGTTACATGAAATGCGCCAAACCCAAAGCAAGCGACCCCTGATAGAAATAAATGAATTCCAAAGATCTTGGGCAAATCCAAAGAAGGTTTTCCTGTACGTTCATCACAGAAAATTTCTAGATCCCAATATACCCAATGCCAGATAGCTGCCAAGAAGCACAAGCCAGAAAACAAAATATGTGCCCCGGCCACACCTTCGTAACTCCAAATACCCGGATTCGTTATAGTCCCTCCTGTGATACTCCAACCACCCCAGGAATTCGTTATTCCTAAACGAGTCATGAAAGGTATAACGAACATACCTTGTCTCCACATTGGATCAAGAACTGGGTCAGAGGGATCAAAAACAGCTAATTCGTATAGAGCCATCGAACCGGCCCAACCAGAAACTAGAGCTGTATGCATTATATGGACAGAAAGTAACCGGCCGGGATCATTCAATACAACGGTATGAACACGATACCAAGGCAAACCCATGGAAATACCCCTTTATCAAAGAAAAATAGATACTATGTTACTTTATCGCATTGGAAAAGACTCTGCTTATGCTATGGACTTCTCCTTTTCAATGGATTATCTCGGAGCAAGGGTGCATTTATATTGCATTCCGTTGGTAATAACAGAAAAATTCTGTTCGTAGGAACAAAGAGAAGCAAATCTATTCTATACCCGATAAGTACCAATACGCAATGGGGGGATGGGTCCCATTTTAGATGAGTGAATTAGAGATGCTTGTTCATCATTTGAACATCGCAGCTCATTCATAATAATTTTTTTTATTCATTCCATCTTCTTCGATGAACTTTACAATCTATGGATAAAACCCGAAAACATAAATATTATGAAAAAAAGAAAACCCGTTGTTACGTTTCCACATCAAAGTGAAATTTTAGTACTTAAAAACCTTTTTCTTTCATTTAATGCCTATTGGTGTTCCAAAAGTACCTTTTCGGATTCCTGGAGAGGAAGATTCGGTTTGGGTTGACGTATAGTGCGACTTGTCAGACATATTGGGTCATATGGGATTTCCCCGTTTTCTCCCCCGATCGAGATATCCTCTGTTTCACCCAAGAAAGATTGATTGAACCATCAATAATTTGAAGCGTGAAGTGCAATTAGAGCAATTTATTTGGGGGATCAATATGCATTTTTCAATTAGAAGAATTTATGGTTGGCTTGGTTGGACCAAAAAAATGAAGTATCCAGGCTCCGTTCAAAAAAACCCAATCGGTAAAATATGTATGATTACCTTTTGTATCATAAAGAATTCCTATATTATACCAGCGACCTCAAACCGCCAATCAATCGACGGAGTGAGTCATCATACTTTTCCAGTGATTGGCGGAAGCGGAAGACATAAAATGAATAAAAAAAGTATTAGCAAACAAAAGAAGCGGTATTGGGATCATTTGTCCTATATGTGCAAATAGAGGTCGGGTAAATCTTTCCCCGGAGTAGAGCATAAACCTAAACGAATTGAAGAGGCCCATTCCGGAACAAGAAAATGACATCGTAATCGGAATTGGATTTCGATGAAACAATATATCAATGAGGGTAAATTTAGTGAGCTCTTTTTAGGGGTAAGTGAGTCAAAACCCTGCTCTGCTTTCTTGAAAAATAGAAGACTAAAGGCCCTTCATTCATTAGGAGTTAGAAAAATCCTCCTATGAAAAAAGGGGAAAATAAAGAGGGCTGGAATCGACACATTGATTCTTTTTTTTTTGAACCGTATGCATCTAAAGGTGCGTGTACGGTCCCTAAGGGATACAATTTTGTCCTAATCAACCGACTTCATCGAGAAAGAATACTTTTTTTAGGCCAACAAGTCGATAGCGAGATCGCAAATCAACTTATGGGTCTCATGATATATCTCACTATAGAGGATGATACAAAAGATGTTTATTTGTTTATAAACTCCCCCGGTGGGTGGGTAACACCCGGAATAGCTATGTATGATACTATGCAATTTGTGCAACCAGATGTACATACAATATGCATGGGATTAGCCGCTTCAATGGGGTCTTTCGTCCTGGTCGGAGGAGAAATTACCAAACGTCTAGCATTCCCTCACGCTTGGCGCCAATGAGTTTTTTATTGAGAGAAAAAAGAAGACTATGCCTTCGCCAGATAAAATATGAAAAATAAAGTAATAATAGCATGGCACTTCGAGTTCGATATGAGCAAACCATCATTGTTCTTTTATAACATGAGATTCCGTATCGAGAGAGTAGTATGAGACAAAAGGAATTTCTGATTTGATTTTATCTATCGGGGTTCGATTTCAGCGTCACAAACTTTTTTGTTTTCACATCACACATCAGAGGGCTCTTTCCTATATTTCTGTTACGAAATAGTATTAAAATGAAAAAACATACACAAGATTATCCTTTCCCTATTTGATCGGATCAAAAAGAAACTTTGGGATTGCTGAATTACAGACGAGATAAATATATAAAGCAACGGAACCATCATAGTATTTTTTAACTCTCCCGAAAGAAAGGGTGGTAAATGGATTATTTACCGATCTGGGTTTGATAGATCCTCCACTTTAGGTAAAAGTAGATTCCATTCTAGAGCCGTATGCAATGCGCAAAAAATGCCTGTACGGTTCTTCAATTCGATTTTTTCTTGTCTCTTTCTATCATTGAGACAGAGGAAGCATTCATTATGTTATATCATCAGGGTAATGATCCACCAACCTGCTAGCTCTTTTTACGAGGCACAAACAGGAGAATTTGTCCTGGAAGCGGAAGAACTGCTGAAACTTCGCGAAACCCTCACAAGGGTTTATGTACAAAGAACGGGCAATCCATTATGGGTTGTATCCGAAGACATGGAAAGGGACGTTTTTATGTCAGCAACAGAAGCCCAAGCTCATGGAATTGTTGATCTTGTAGCGGTCGAAAATACCGGGGACTTCACGTAAATCTGTGATTCCATTCCGTTTCGAACCATAATTGACTGAGCTATGTTATTTCCTATTTTATTTTCTTACCGAGGTTAAAAGTGGTAGTGGGAAAATATTCAATGAAACGAGAGGAATTCATAATCATCCGGTTAGGATCGATCTAAACCAGCCCATTCTGTATACGATCCAGCATGCCAACTATTAAACAACTTATTAGAAATACAAGACAGCCAATCAGAAATGTCACAAAATCCCCCGCCCTTCGGGGATGTCCTCAGCGTCGAGGAACATGTACTAGGGTGTATGTGCGACTCGTTCAGATCATGAACTGGAACAAAAGAAAGGAGATTTTTTTGACAGTATCAATGATCGGTACCAATGAATAGGAATGGAAAAACCCCATATCACTATCGAAAAAAGGACCTCTATTGTGTATGAAATTTATGGTTTCCTTTGGTATAAATCCAATCATCTCAACTGGAGATGAGAAGCAACTCCCCATTGGTAGCAAATGGTTATCCATTAAGCGGGGGAATGGAATGGTATTTTAGAAGCAGAAAGATTATGCTCCCATTCTTGCAAAAACGGACTAACAGGGTCAGCTACCTAACCAACCTTCATAATGAAATGCCGTTACTGTATGGGTAGATCTAGTTGTGAAAAGACCTATTACTGGATAATTCATGGGTAGAGCCAAAGAGTGTGAACTGTACAAGTTACTAAATAGGTAAGAGGCTCCGGTGTATAGAAAGGACCTCACCGTTTAAACCGTAACCATAGAAACGATGGAACCCACAATTTTTCGTTTTTTATTTACTTTTTTTTTGATACCAAGTATCAATACAATTTCTTATTTCGAGGTGAAATGAAATGCCTCAAAAAAATCGTGGTTGGGAAGGTCATAGTAGCAAAAGCCATTGGAATTTTTTTTTTATACATCGGAAGAATCAGTTTTGTTATTAATAGACTAGGGGGGGAAAGAATGACTGAAAGAAAAGAAATCAATTAGTTATTCATCAAAGTTTCATTTGATTCAATGACCAGAATTAAACGAGGATATATAGCTCGGAGACGTAGAACAAAAATGCGTTTATTTGCATCAACCTTTCGAGGGGCGCATTCAAGACTTACTCGAACTATGACTCAACAGAAAATGAGAGCTTTAGTTTCGGCTCATCGGGATAGGGGCAGGCAAAAGAGAGATTTTCGTCGTTTGTGGATCACTCGTATAAATGCAGTAATTCGTGAGAATAGGATATCTTATAGTTATAGTCGATTAATACATGATCTGCGCAAGGGGCAGTTACTTCTTAATCGTAAAATACTTGCACAAATAGCTATATCAAATAGGAATTGTCTTTACATGATTTCCAACGAGATCATTAAATAAGGGGATTGTAAGGAATCCACCAGAATGATCTAAACGGAGTTCCCCGGAGAATGAACTCCGGGAGGGTAGGGTATAAATTACTATAATAAAGTAGTAAAAAGAAATTAACACGTTTCCATAATAATAATTAAGGACTTTCTCTTTTTCTTCCCCAATTCTTTTTTTCTTATGACATGACAATACAATCTAGATTCTCGAATTTTTGAACAAAACACCAACCAGAGTTGGGGTTCGGGTTGGAATTTTTATTCAATTGAGGCATGGGCGGCCTATTTATTTCTGGTTCTAGGACCAGTAGTTCTAGGGGTCGACTCGGTTCTCTCAAATTGTTTCTCATTATTAAGAAAAGGTAACGAAGATAAAATACGGGCTTGTTTTATAGCAATAGTAATTAATCGTTGTTGTTTCAAGGTTAATCTATTCACTCGTCTAGATAATATTTTTCCTTGTTCACTAATAAATCGACTAATTAAACTCATGTTTCTATAATCAATTCGATCCCCCGATCCAATTGGGGGCAAACGCCTACGAAAAGATCGCTTGGATTTAAGAAAAGGTCGCTTGGGTTTTTCCATTGTTTATTCCTTATCCCGAAAATCCTATTTCTGAATTCGAATTCTTTTTTGATCCGACTGAAATAGGATTTGATTTGTTTCTATATATTATATGTAATTTATTCTTGTTACTTCGAAGGGTAGCACACACACCCTCTACCTCTGGTTCGGTCTATTTCTTTATCTCCCCATGAATTGTATGTTTGCAACAATAGGGACAGAATTTTCTCAATTCCAATCGACTAGGCGTATTGTGTCGATTCTTTTGAGTAATATATCTGGAAACGCCCGATGATTCCTTATTAACACGGTTTCGTATACAACTGGTACATTCCAAAATAACTCTGACTCTAACATCTTTACCCTTGCCCATGAACCTCCCTTGAATTTTGGATTTACCCAACTCTTTGATTTTCGACCCGAAATCAAATTTCAAAAGATTTTGTTGCAATCAATAGAGTAATATAAAGAATAAGTAATACAACAATTTATAACTATCAATTATTTTGAATCCTAGTACATACAGTATTTCATTTAAATATCTTGTATGATTTCTTTAGTTTCCCTAGATCCCATTTATTTCTATTTTCTTAGGCCCTTTGAGTCTAACCCAAGTTTCACTGAGATTGAATCCACTTTTGTTTTTTCCTTTTCTGTCCTTCTATATTTTGAAAATAGGAAAAAAGAATAAAACAAAGAGAGGAAGAAGGATTAGTCACAGATAATTTATTATCTCACTAATCTTCTTCATCCCTTCCCATGTCAATAACTAGAATGAAAAAAACGGGAATGTCAACGCATCTGGGAATAAATGATTAATCTCTATCAATAGCCCTGCTAAAGACCCAAACCATAGAGTACTTAGCACAGGTGCCACAGAGAGATATGTTTTTATATCTCGCATTGCAAACTCTCCTTCTTTATTGTAATACATATATGATCAGATGCATATGTGGTTAAGGATCACTTGTATTAGTAAGTGAAATCCCTAACAAAAATAGATATATACAACGACCCGGTAGATAAGATTTCCCTTTCCTTAAAACAGAAAAAGACGCCCCCCTCTTCCTGAGTATTACCGACAAATATTCATTTCTCTATCCGACGGATTTCATATGTAAATAATTCTTTTATTATATGTTATATGAGACCAAAAAGAACAAATTGCAAGCGAAATTTTTTATTATAGGGGGGAAATAATGATGTGGAAAACAAGACAGGGATTCTCTACAATGACACTGTATACCAATTGAAAGGGATGTAGCGCAGCTTGGTAGCGCGTTTGTTTTGGGTACAAAATGTCACGGGTTCAAATCCTGTCATCCCTACCTATTACTTTTCCCGTGGACAGTAATTGAGATCGATCCTAATTGTACATACATTATGATACTATAGACATACAAAGTATATTAGGCCTACAAAGATAATACTTTTTTATGGTCTTATCTATTGTGATAAGAAGGCGCTCTTAGTTCAGTTCGGTAGAACGTGGGTCTCCAAAACCCGATGTCGTAGGTTCAAATCCTACAGAGCGTGATTCTGTTCTCGAATTACAATGAAATAACTCCACCAACTTAAACAGCAACCTTAATTTGGCCTCCTTGAATTAAAAAAGGAGGAGGTCAATCAAAAACGAGATGTTACTTAATCAAAGGTCCAACTGATCACCGCGTCTGTATTGTAAATATGCAGTTACGAATAATCCAGCCAAAGTAATAGGAATTAGACCTAACACGATTCCAAATAGTAAAACTTCAATCATTTCGGTTTGTTTGAAAGAGGAAAAAGAGAGGTAATATCTATTCTTAAATATAAATCCGAAGCAATAATGAATCTCAATGATCAAGAATTGACAATTGACGCGGGAAGTCACTATAGAATACCTAGAATCTCACAGAAAAAGGTTTTTTTATTAATTGTTCATTCAATTCATTTCAAATAAGTCGTATCTTGCTCAGACCAATAAAAAGAGCGGGAGTTATAGTTGAAGCCGCCAGTAGAAAACCGAAATAACTAGTTAGAGTAGGCATAAAGGAGCTAAATAAGATACGGTCTTTTTATACATATGGTGATAAAACATTTACCTAAGTTTACATAAAAAAAAAAACTGACAAAATCTGCTCCAATGAAAAGTTTTTGATTCATCAATCATTATAGACGGCACTAACAAAGATAGGGTGACAGAAGTAGAAAAAAGATTGATCTAGTGATCCATCATCTCTAACATCTACCGATTCCGTTATTTTGAATCAACAGATTCGTTGAGCAACTATTGAGTCAAGTAAAAAGAAAAAACTTTGTAGTGGAATTTCATTCATTTCATAAAGTAAACTCTTTTTTAATCACTATGGAATCAAATAGAAAATCTTTTCTATTTTGATCATTTCTTTTTCAATTGTATATAATCAAGTTTCCTTTTTGGAGCAAAGGACCTTATCACAACACCTTTAACCTCATAAAAAAAGTCGTAGGCTCTTTAATTGTACATAATATCTCACAAATGCTAAGAAAAAAGTATCGCACGATCGCTGGACGAAATAAAAGCTTTATTTCGGGACAACTCAATTCTAAAACTAGTCATTCTATTATCTTTTCCTTTTAGGTTCTACATGCCGCCTTTCCATATTAGGGAATCCCTCTCTTGTATCTAGGTCAAGAAGGAAAAGAACCTTTGGCTGTAATACGACAATGGTTGCATCACGAATATTGATTGATTCTTCCTTTTTTTCTTTGGTCAAATACTATCTACTCCTATTATTGTACTACTAATCCATTCCTTGAACTCAAAGGATCCGAAGAAAAACCCGTTATATACAACCAAGAAAAGAGGTTTCTAGATTTCGTATCTAATAGAATTGTGTGAATATGATAACATCTTTCATTAATTATTAGAACCCAACCCGGCGAACTCAAGCTTTACCAGATCTTCAGTTTCTAGCCCAAAGCGAGTAATGAAAAGAACCCTATACTACTACAGTACAGAAATTTTGGGTTGAATAGCACATCATCCTTATATATAAGGAACAAAAAAGGAAGAAAGAGTTTATGTAACACTTCTTTTGGATACTGATTTAAATTGCGTTGCTGTGTCAGAAGAAGGGTAGCTATACTGATTCGGTATACTCTAAAGACGCCTTCGGTACACTATTGACGATCTAACAAAGATTAAGGATCCGTGGGTTTCCACTTACTGATCCCATCTTTCACGGAATCGATCCCCTTTGACTGTACAAGAATATGTGGAGCTCAGCATGTCTGGAAGCACGGGAGAACGCGCTTTTGGTGATATTATTACCAGTATTCGATACTGGGTCATTCATAGCATTACTATACCTTCCCTATTCATTGCGGGTTGGTTATTCGTCAGCACGGGTTTAGCTTACGATGTGTTTGGAAGCCCTCGGCCAAACGAGTATTTTACAGAGAGTCGACAAGGAATTCCATTAATAACTGGCCGTTTTGATCCTTTGGCACAACTCGATGAATTTAGTAGATCCTTTTAGGAGGCCCCAATGACTATAGATCGAACCTATCCAATTTTTACAGTGCGATGGTTAGCTATTCACGGACTAGCTGTACCTACCGTTTCTTTTTTGGGGTCAATATCAGCAATGCAGTTCATCCAACGATAAACCTAACCCGAATTGAATTATAGAGCTATGACACAATCAAACCCGAACGAACAAAATGTTGAATTGAATCGTACCAGTCTTTACTGGGGGTTATTACTCATTTTTGTACTTGCTGTTTTATTTTCCAATTATTTCTTCAATTAAGAAAAAGGGAGAGAATAGTGCGAATTCTCTATATCCCACTCGGAAGGATCTCATCTCAAAATTATCCATGGCTGTTTATGTCTCTAGCATGACCACTTGATGAAATGTGGAGGGAAGTGGGGTAAATGGCCGATACTACTGGAAGGATTCCTCTTTGGTTGATAGGTACTGTAGCCGGTATTCCTGTGATCGGTTCAATAGGTGTTTTCTTTTACGGTTCATATTCCGGGTTGGGCTCATCCCTGTAATAATAATATGAACTGAGTTGTAGACAGGAAAAAGTAAGAGCTCAACGGGACCTTACCCCTTTTGTTTAATTCGAGGGGTAAGGTCCCGTTGAGCTCTTACTTTTTCAACGAAATTTTTTTTCATTCCATAAAAAAAGTTTGCAGATAATCCAGTTAATACAAGCACACTATTCTATTCGTAAAAAAAAAGTGGGCCTTTTGCTCCGATGTTTCAAATAGCTCTTTTTTAAGATGATGCTTGCTTTTGGAGAATTAACTCTATTGATTGGATTCATAATACCTGTTCCTACATAGTAGGTATTCGTCCGAAATCGAAAAAAAGGGCGGGAATTAATCTATTTTCTGAATGACATACATAATGTGGATTCCTGTATATGAGACATCATCCAAAGAATTTCTATACTAATAGAAGCTTACTCCATTTATTTTATTATCTCATCAAAGTTTTCCTTTTTTTTTTTAGTTCATCGAAGAAGTTCGAGTTACTCAACGAGCGAATCCACCCCCCTTTTTTATTGTCCACTACTTTTTATAAATCCAAAGAGGCGAGGTTCCGATAAACCTAAAAAAAGGGAATAGTACTTTTTAGGCGTAAGGGGATTAAGAATCATTATTCTTTTGACACAAGAAAAGAAAATTTCACCCTTTTCTTGTGTCGAAGATTAGAAAGAGAAAAAATCCCTCCTATAATAGGTTGTTCCTTTCATTTATTCCTTGCTTTATATTCTCCTACCACTTATGTCGATTATCTACTCCTATTCGAATTTGATTCCCTTTTTCTATATAGAATAGGATACTTTTGATTTCATGTATTTCGTGGCATTTCAAATTTGACAATAGTGAGATAGTAACGCCACTCCTTTTTGGATTGAAAAAGGGAGTTGGATTCACGTCAAATAACGCGTTCTTCACAATATAATACTAGTCTATTACTAGCAGTAAAAGTCAAAGCTAAGTACTTTCCAATATCTTGTATAAAAACAAACAGTAGCAACAAAGCAAGTAAACTAAATCCTATTTTTAACCATACATAATTACATCGATCAAGAAGAATTTGGTTTTTATGAACTTTATGTTAATAAATCCGTGGACCTAAAAATTCATTTCAGACAATTGAACCTTCTCGAATTGTTTCTTTTTCAAAACCAAAAATATTTGTGCCAGAATAACAGATGCCAAGAAGAACAAAAGGCCTTGGACACGTGATGGATCTTGAAGTACTATTTCTGCGTCTCCCTGACCAAATCCACCCACGTTGGGATTACTTGTTAGTGGTTGATCAAGCTTGATAGATTCGCCTTCTGACACAAGAAGTTCCGGTCCTCGAGGTATAATATCGACCACTTGGTGACCGTCTGACGTATCTGCTATGCTTATTTCATATCCCCCTTTTTCTTTACGTACAATTTTACTTACTATACCTGCTGATGTAGCATTATAGACTGTATTGTTACTCTTACTCCCATCGGGATAAATCTGACCCCTACCTCTGTTCCCACCTACATATATAGGATATTTTAAGAAGTGAACGTCTTTGTTAATAGCGGGGTCTGGGGAAAGAATTGGAAAGGTGATTTCACTATATTTCTGACCTGGAACAGGACCTATCACAAGAATATTTTTTTTTGTGGGACGATAACTCTGAAAAGAAAGATTGCCCATCTTTTCTTTCATTTCGGGAGAAATACGATCGGGGGGGGCTAATTCGAATCCCTCAGGCAAAATAAGAACAGCCCCTACATTCAAAGCCCCCTTTTTCCCATTAGCAAGAACCTGTTTCAGTTGCATATCATAAGGGATTCTTACAACTGCTTCAAATACAGTATCAGGAAGTATCGCTTGTGGAACCTCAATATCCACAGGCTTATTAGCTAAATGGCAATTGGCACAGACAATACGCCCAGTCGCCTCTCGTGGATTTTCATAACCTTGCTGCGCAAAAATGGGATATGCATATGAAGTAGATGGCCAAGTTATTACATATAGCATGATCGATACAGAAATGGATCGAGCCATCTGCTCCTTTATCCGAGAAAAGATATTTCTTTTTTGCATGGTCCAATCGTTGATCCCGAGAATTTCTACAATAAATTAGGTAGGTTACTAGTATAGTTCCCTATCCACGATTCTGCTATTGTAATGGAATAATTTTACTGGAATGGAATACAGGAAGAATCTCTGGGATGGGTATAAATAGAAAAGGTAAGTAAGATTTGGAATGCTTTGTTTATGTATGTACAAACAAAGTAACAAACATTATGATTTGATTAATATCGGTGAATCAGCCTTTAGTCATTCATTGAATGATAAATCACTACAAGTGACGGAGATACGCGATTTAAATAACGGAAAATCCAATATTTTAAAAGTGTATCTAGAATTACTGGGAAAGTGGAAACAAGACCAGATATAATTTGATCATTATGATAAAATCCAAAATCCTTGGAGATAGAGCCAATCATTAGTTCCCAACCATGAGGCGAATGGAATCCGATACATAAATCAGTTAATAAAAGAATAGAAAAAGCTTTTATTGTGTCACTTAAGTTATAGAGGAATTCTTTCACCCAAGAATTAAGAACGAGAAGTTCTTCATTACCTAGAATAGAATAACCACTTAGAATAGCGAAACAGATTATATTTGTCGAGAAGTGCAAAATGCTATGAATATGACCCTCATTGTGCATCTTGACCAATTGTAGCGTTTCCTTGTGGATTTCTATACGTAGTTTTTGTATATGTGTCTCCGGGTACTCCTTTATCATTTCGTCCAAAAAGAAAAGTTCTTCTAATTCTATGAATTTTTCTAGAAGATTCTTTTCTTTAATATCAGTCAAAAACATTTCGGATTGCCTAGTATTCCACCAATTTGTAACCCAGGATTCCATATTTTTATTAAATGAGAGAGAAACCCACCAGGGTAAAAATATACTAGATGCAAGATATGTGAGGGTAGTGAATGTTTTCTTTTGTGGCATTTTTAATCTGTAAATTACTAATGAAACTACCTCTTTCGTCGACTCTATCCGATCGAATATTTCTATGAAGCATGAGTTCGATAACAAGGTATCGAACCTATGGATCTACGCCTCCTTTTTTTTTTAGTTAGTCCTTGGATCAAGAAAGAACATAGAAATAAGAGTAAGGGTTTGCTTCGCTTCGAATGAAGAAAAAAGTTTCCGGGTCTTTCAATTAGTCAAATTAGAAACATTAGTCAAATTAGAAACAATTGCATCTTTTCGATTAATGTCCGAAAGAGCCGCCTTTGTTAGATCAATTATTGCGAAGGGCTACCTACAGCCCAGGAATAATGGAGGGAAATTTTGAAAAATATTAAGATAATGGTGAAATCAAAAATGAGTGGCAAAACCTGAGAAAGTTTGGATATTTATAGTTATTAAGGGATCTAATCATTGATGATCAAGCAGGAAAAAGGCGTAGAAAAAGAAAAATCGCTTGACAAAAAAAAAGAGGAGTTATTTACAATATAGAATCCATCTGTATCTAACGTAACAATTCAAAATAGTAGACCCCCAAAAAAGAAAAATTATAGTATGAAAGAATTGCGTTTTTTTTGTTTCCACAAAAAAAGTTTCGTTTTCTGTTTATTCCATATACATCCACTTTTGCTCGAATGAACGTTCTGAAAAAACTTAAGTTAAGTTCTATAAAATGAAGATTCATTAGTTCTGTTTCTTTCCCCATGCTAACAAAACATTAATTCTTCGCAGTTCATTTCAAAATACTTCAATTGGTACGCGCAAGAAATAGGCCAATTCCGCCGCTTTTTGTTCAATTTCTCGTGGAGTCAGGTTCTCATCAGTACGAGTCAAGGGAATGGCTCCCTGACCTCTGATTTCCATATAAAGGACACGACGCGGAAAAAGACCCTCTTTAATTTCGATTCTAATCGACTGGACATCTCTCATAAGGAATCGAAGGAAGATACGACGATTTATTCCAGGAAATCCCCAACGAAAAATACACACTATTCCTTCTTTTCGATCGAATCGGTCATAACCACTACCTACATTCCACGAAATTGTGCACCACAAATAGGAGCTAATGAACAGACCCGCGATCCCATAGAAAGACATAACGATGCCTTGTGGAAAAAAGAGGATTTCCTGAGACGGGAATAAGGATATTAGATTCCTACCAAGATAACTAGAAGTTCCAACCAATAAGAACCCTAGTGAACCTAAAAGAAGGATACAGGCCCAGCAGAAATTACTTGTTTTTCGAGACCCCGTTATAAGTTCTATCCATATACGTTCTGAGCGCCAGTTCATACTAGATCAAGTTGCATTTTTTTGGAATTGAGAGAATAACCCAAATGAATTTTACTTTACTTTTTTTGTTCCCGAAGTAACTCTCATCAACTAGCACTATTACGATGTGAACCATTAGAAATAATTCATCAAATTGGTTAGATATAAAAGCGTCTGCTTCATAGGGATCTAGACAATCTTATTTTTTTGAACATGAAGAAATAAAGAAGCCATTGCAATTGCCGGGAAAACTAGGCCCACTAAAGGCACAAAAATAGAGGGTAAATCAAAAGTTGTCATAGAATGGATACCTCGATTTAAAATTTGTACCTGTTATAAAGATATCTTATGATAAGTATATCTATTTATTATAAGTATAGAATAATAAGTGCAAGGAATGTAGAACTAAATATGAGTTCTCACGGGAGATATTGAAATAGGCACGATTTCAATTCTATTATTTTATATATTTGAATTTTTCTATATCTATAATACGTAAGAGGATAAGATGAAATTCTTTTTCTTCATAAAATTTTGCCAAAACAAAAGAAGAATGCATTCTTTTATCCTGTTGATCGAAACTTCCTGATTACTAATCATGAATATAGCACCAATTATAGGTATAAAATACAGCTCTAGAGGAAAAATTTTAAAGTAAGTATCCGAAACTTTTGATTCTTCTTACAATATAAATGGATCTTATGCCCGTAATGAAAACGAACTCTTCTTTTTTTTCTTTACCGATAACTAAAAAACTTCTTTTCCGCAAATAAAAAAACGGAATTGAATGCTCTACTTGATTGAATTTTGATTTAAGGGAAAGAAACCGTGAAGCTGAAATAACTCATTCAGAACACTTTTTAAAGGATTACGTGGTACGATTGAGTCCAATAAGCCCTTGTGGAATAAATACTCAGCCGCCTGGGAACCATCAGGTACTGTCTTATTCAATGTTTGTTCAATTACTCTTTTACCCGCAAATGCAATGTAGGCATTAGGCTCGGCAATAATGATATCTCCCAACATACCAAAACTTGCAGTCACCCCACCGGTTGTAGGAGATGTAAGGATTGATACATAGAATAACTTTTTATTTGATTGATAATTATATGAAGCGGAAGATATTTTAGCCATTTGCATCAAGCTCAAACTTCCTTCTTGCATGCGCGCTCCTCCCGAAGCACAAACTATAATAAGAGGGAGAGCTTTACGAGTCGCATGCTCGATCAAACGGGTAATTTTCTCGCCTACTACGGATCCCATACTGCCCCCCATGAACTGAAAATCCATAACCCCAATAGCTATGGGAATACCATTTAGTTGACCTATGCCTGTTTGAATAGCCTCGGTTAACCCTGTTTTTCTTTGATAAGAATCGATACGATCTTTATAAGGTTCCTCTTCTGAATGAAATTCAATGGGGTCGATAGAAACCATGTCTTCATTCATAGGATCCCAAGTGCCCGGATCAACCGAAAGCTCGATTCTATCTGAACTGCTCATTTTCAAATGATATCCGCATTGTTCACAAACATTTAGTTTTGACTTAAAAAATTTCTTATAATTTAACCCATAACAACTTTCGCATTGAACCCACAAATGTCTGTATTTTTTATTTATATCGAGATCATTATATCTTCTTCTCATATTGAAATCGCTTCTATTTGTGCTAATTTGTATACTGGAACTCTCGTTGTCACTACTATTTACACTTTCATTACAAATGTAACTATACATGTAACTGTCGCTGTAATTGTAACTACCGGCTGAAATGTAATTATCAATACTGATTTCAGAACGAAGATAACTATCAATGCAATGAAAAATGTGATTATTCCAACTATATTGAGTATCATACATATAACGATCGTAGTTGTGATTGTTACTTTGAGAACCATTATTCAGATAACTAAAAAAGGCACTTTCTAGTTCATTCATAAAAGAGCGATCGTTATCAATCTCGAAAAGAAAATTTTCAATATTTAAATATATCGAATAACTGTTACCATTACGATCCCTAACTAAAAAGAGGTCATCAGAGATCAAACTCCGAATGTCCCTGACATCGAAAAAAGTATCCATATTATTAGAACTGGAATTATCACTATCGTCCCAACTATCAATTTTTTTATCCCTATCATATATAACGGGATCTTCACTTCCACTGGTATTTTCAATAGGACCAAGACTATCCATTGATTTACTTAGCCCAGACCTATGTTTTAATTCCTCGTTAAACAACATCGAATGGAACCACCTTTTTTCCATAGAGCTTGCCTGCCCCCCTATTTGAATGTAAATACAATAGATGAATAGTCATTCGATGAATAATCATTTGAATATATCCTCTCGGAATAAGCATATAGATCCAATAGAATAATTAACTAATCACGGATGAGTCTTGAAAAAAAATCTTTTTTTGTGGGAATCTGGATATCACTTCACTATCAATCTATATGATGGAACCCTTTCTTCAATTAGAATAGAAAGAGAGGGTTATCCCGTGCCATGTACAAATTCGAATCAAAAAAATTTGTTCTCTCCTAGGAAGAATTCATTTTTGGAGAACTTTGGAGAATAATAAGTTTCTATTGCAATGCGGAAGGAAAAGGACAATATACGGGACGGGGATAAAGCGTTGTGACCATTGGCTCGATTCGACCATAGTCCGGAATTTAGGGGTATAGAAAATATTCTACTAATCCCATCTCAAGGATCCATAGGATTAATTATGGATCCAACAACTGAAGGATTTTCATTGTTGAGTCTTAGATCTTGTATTTAAGATTTTGTATACCGAAATCCAGTATGTATATATGCCTGGAAAATGAAATAGGAACCTTATTCATTATTCGGCTCAATCCTTTTTTAGTAAAAGATTGGGCCGAGTTTAATTGCAATTTAATTAAAGGAACGAATGGTAATTACTGGATTACAAAGTATCCATTGCTTCAAATTCGAATTTGATTTCCTTCCATACTTCACAAGCAGCTGCTAGCTCAGGGCTCCATTTGCAAGCTTCACGGATAATGTCATTACCTTGACGAGCAAGATCACGTCCCTCATTACGCGCTTGTACACACGCTTCTAGGGCTACTCGATTTGCTACGGCACCCGGTGCATTACCCCAAGGGTGTCCTAAAGTTCCTCCACCGAACTGTAGTACAGAGTCATCTCCAAAGATCTCGGTCAGAGCAGGCATATGCCAAACGTGAATACCACCTGAAGCCACAGGCAGAACACCCGGTAGAGAAACCCAATCTTGGGTGAAATAAATACCACGACTTCGGTCTTTTTCAATATAATCATCACGTAGTAAATCAACAAAGCCCAAGGTTATTTCCCTTTCCCCTTCCAGTTTACCTACTACGGTACCAGAGTGAATATGATCTCCACCAGACATACGTAATGCTTTCGCTAGTACACGGAAGTGGATACCATGATTCTTCTGTCTATCAATAACTGCATGCATTGCGCGGTGGATGTGAAGAAGTAAGCCATTATCTCGGCAATAATGAGCCAAGCTAGTATTTGCAGTGAATCCCCCCGTTAAATAGTCATGCATTACGATAGGAACTCCCAATTCTCTGGCAAATACAGCCCTTTTCATCATCTCTTCACATGTACCTGCAGTAGCATTCAAGTAATGTCCTTTGATTTCACCTGTTTCGGCCTGTGCTTTATAAATTGCTTCGGCACAAAATAAGAAACGGTCTCTCCAACGCATAAAGGGTTGTGAGTTCACGTTTTCATCATCCTTGGTAAAATCAAGTCCACCGCGGAGACATTCATAAACCGCCCTACCATAGTTCTTAGCAGATAACCCCAATTTTGGTTTAATAGTACATCCCAATAGGGGACGACCATACTTATTCAATTTATCTCTTTCAACTTGGATACCGTGAGGTGGGCCTTGGAAAGTTTTAACATAAGCAACAGGAATTCGCAGATCCTCCAGACGTAGAGCGCGAAGCGCTTTGAACCCAAATACATTACCCACGATGGAAGTAAACATGTTAGTAACAGAACCTTCTTCAAAAAGATCTAAAGGATAAGCTACATAACAAATATATTGATTTTCTTCTCCAGCAACGGGCTCGATGTCGTAGCATCTTCCTTTGTAACGATCAAGGCTGGTAAGTCCATCGGTCCACACAGTTGTCCATGTACCAGTAGAAGATTCGGCAGCTACCGCGGCCCCTGCTTCCTCAGGTGGAACTCCAGGTTGAGGAGTAACTCGGAATGCTGCCAAGATATCAGTATCCTTGGTTTCATAGTCAGGAGTATAATAAGTCAATTTGTAATCTTTAACACCAGCTTTGAATCCAACACCTGCTTTAGTCTCTGTTTGTGGTGACATAAGTCCCTCCCTACAACGCATGAATTAAGAATTCTCACAACGACAAGGTCTACTCGACATGAATTAGCCGTTAATGAAACCTTTCACAGGAATCTTTCACAAAACTCTCAACAAATATTATCAACTAATCAGAATGGTTGGTTGTTAGACTACGGTATTTGATTCGCCAAATACATCAACATCATTATTGTATACTCTTTCATATGTATGGCGCAACCCAATCCCTGTTTTTCAAGTTTCTAATCCCGTACTTTTTTTAATCTAAATTTAGAAAAAAAAGGAAATTCACTCTTGACAGTGCTATATGTTGTATATGTAAATCCTAGATGTAAAACTATCTGGAATTCGTCCCTGAAAAGGTAGAGAAGAGGCGGAAAACTATATGCTGAAATAAGAAACAATGGCCAATGTGAAAAAAAAAAATGAATCATAAATAGAGTTCAGGTTCGAATTCCATAGAAAATATGGGTGGGATTGTCTATAATGCTAGAGAACTGAAACGCTCCCTCATGGTTTTTATCCATCTACCTTTTTTTTAGGTTGTGAAATTGGAAAATTCACTCATTGAACGAGTAAACAATCGAATTGGAGTCGCTTGAATGGTACCAACGAAATCAAGTGCTAACTCCTATTTATTATTGAATTAACCGATCAACCTGCTTGCTATCGGACATTTTTTCTTCGGTTTACAAAATGCAAAGAATTTCTACATATTTCACTTTATTATCATTATGAAAACAAATCCTACCCCTTCGGGTCTCGGGGTTTCCGCACTTGAAGAAAAAAACCTGGGGCGTGTCGCTCAAATCATTGGTCCGGTGCTAGATGTATCCTTTCCCCCGGGTAAGATGCCTAATATTTATAACGCTTTGGTAGTTAAGGGCCGAAATACTGACGGCGAGCTAATTAATGTTACTTGTGAGGTACAGCAATTATTAGGAAATAATCGAGTGAGAGCTGTAGCTATGAGTGCTACAGATGGTCTGAAGAGAGGAATGGAGGTTATTGACACGGGAGCTGCTCTAAGTGTTCCAGTTGGTGGGGCGACTCTCGGACGAATTTTCAACGTTCTTGGAGAGCCTGTTGATAATTTAGGTCCTGTAGATACTCGCACAACATCTCCTATTCATAGATCTGCGCCTGCCTTTATACAATTAGATACAAAATTATCTATTTTTGAAACAGGGATCAAAGTAGTTGATCTTTTAGCTCCTTATCGACGTGGGG
>JAJJMC010022043.1:39957-52457 GCA_023531435.1 Papaver californicum | reverse complement strand
CGCCTTAATGACCAATGGTTAAAAATAGCTCTGATGGGTGGTTTTGCTAGAGTAGGCAATAATGAGATTACCATTTTAGTAAATGATGCGGAGAAGGGTAGTGACATTGATCCACAAGAAGCTCAGCAAGCTCTTGAAATAGCTGAGGCTAACTTAAGTCGGGCTGAGGGCAAGAGACAAACTATTGAAGCGAATTTAGCCGTCAGACGAGCTAGGACGCGAGTAGAGGCTATCAATTCAATTTCATAACTAATTGGTGCGCCCCAATAAAAAAGTGAATTCCGTTTATACACCATATTTTGGTTCTGCGGATTGAGTCGAATCAACTGTAATGGCATTTCTCTAAAATAAAAGGGAGGGTGGGTAGAAAAACTTATTAGATACTAATTACTCCGGTATCTAATAAGTTCTACCTACTATTGGATTTGAACCAATGACTCCCGCCGTATGAAAGCAATACTCTAACCACTGGGTTAAGTAGGTCATTTATCATCACAAAGAGAAAGAAAGGGGCTTGTCATATCGATGAATTATAGATGCAATCTTATTTCGAAGCAATACCAATTCTTGGCAGGAAACAGATCAGAAGCTATCATGTTGGATCATAGAAGATTCATCTTGACAAGAAATTATTTCCATGATAAACTATCTATCACAAGGGCTATAGCTCAGTTGGTAGAGCAACTCGTTTACACGCGCGCCAATGTTTTTCAGGGGAGTCCATCATGCAATCAAAAAAATTGATCTTATTGATAAATCGGTGTCTTACTCTATATATTCGAGGGAACAATAGCCTGACAAATAGTTGGTTCGGTCCGCTTTGGGTGCCAATTTAGGCTCCAAATAGAACCCATCATTGATTCGATAATTGATAAGGTGAATACACAGCCCATTCAATGCTAGGCATAATGAGTATAAGGACCTCAAAAAAATATCTTTTCGTAATATGAACTTTAAGGTGTATGAAGTTTCATATTTGACTCTTTGAGCAGAGCGATAGAGACTCCATTTAACTTAGGTTGATCTAGGCCAGAGGCAGACCTACGTCAAGGTAACTCTTCTTTGAAACACTTTGGTATTGCTCCTGGATCATAATCTAAATAATGAATCAGAGCACGTGGAGCCATCTCGTTATCTTTCTGTTAAGAAAAAGTATGGCGGACTATCTGATATTTATATCAGTTGATGAAAGAGCCCAATGCAAAAAAAAATGCATGTTGGGTCTTTGGAACAGTTCGAATCATTTCGATAATAAAAAGTTTGATCTGTTTTACCGAGAAGGTCTACGGTTCGAGTCCGTATAGCCCTAAAAATTTTTATAGTTTTCATTTCCTCATTCTTGTTTGTTGGTTGTAGTCGGACAGTCGTTTGGCCCATCGAAATAGAATAATTATCACATGCTCCGAGCGATCCCCGCGGGTGAGCATGAAAGGGACAAAATTCATTTCAGTGGGCCCAATCAGTCTTTGTTTGATCTCGGATAAAAAAACTGTCCTTTCTTCTTTGTGGATAAATTACACACAAATTTTTCCTGTTTTCCTATCCAGGATCAAAGGGTTTGGGATATTCCTTTTCTTTTTGTACAAAATCTCTTTTTCTAGATCTCAATATACCCCAATCCAATTGCTCACCAGTCCAATTCTACCTATGCTTACTTTATGCAAGAAGATTGAGGGTCTGTTTGCACTTGGACGAGTTAAGAAGCCCCCAACTCATCGTTTTTTCGGGAGCAGAACCCAATTCGTTGTTTCAGAGATAATGACTGGTTCCTAACTCTATTAGTGTTTGTACCCCTATCGATTTCCATGAGTTGTTTGGGGATTTGGTCTGTCGAATCATTTGAGTTGATAAAGCGCGATTCGATTAGAAGAAGTTTCTTCTGTAAATTATTTAGGATTCGGCTGACTTTCCCGTTGTGATATACTTCGTTGTATAGGGTTCGTTCAACATAATTTTTTTTTTGCATGAAGGCTAACCCAGCGGTTGGTCTTACTTTTGAAAACTCATTTTAATTACATTAATAAGTATTCTCGCCTTTTCGGACCCATTTCAAGTACTAAAGATCGATATTCTAGATTCTTCTTTTAAGACTTCGAGTTCTAATTAAATAACCCACTTCTTTTTGGGGGGGATGGGTTGCAGGTCGAGGTAGTACAGACTCAAAAAATGTAAATTGGGGATAGAACCCTAGGGTTGTTAGATGTAAGGGTTTCTCTCAATTCAATGCATTGAATAAAATCCATTAAGTCTAGAACAAGGATAAAAAATAGAATAGGGCGATGCATTCAGTTTCCGTATCTAATCAATAGAAACAACAATCCTCTAACTGGATTGGATCTTAATGAAAAGAATAAACCAATACCCTTCGGTTTTATTATATGAATATTCAAAAAGGATATAACATACATATAGAATTGTTCATTTTCTTAATAGTATCTTAATTTAATCTTAATCAAAATTCTATATAAATTAGAACTAAAAAAAGATGTAATGTAATTCTTTTTTCTCTTTTTTTTATAGAAAATTTGAGACAAGATAAAAACGATAAGTTTGTAATAAGAGCATAATATGTCTCTAGCATATCGAAATAAGTGAAAATCGGATTCCACTCGATGAATCTTGAAACAAGAATGACCCACAGCAAAAAAACTGGGGAGTTCAATCAAAATTCATTGGTATTTCGACTAAAAAGTTATAGCTTAATTCAAATTCCAGATCGAATCGAAGAATACGGTATATATTTTTCCACATTCATAGGAGTGCATCTATGTTTCTGCTTTACGAATATGACATTTTCTGGGCATTTCTAATAATATCAAGTCTGATTCCTATTTTGGCTTTTTTCATTTCCGGAGTTTTAGCCCCGACTAGGGAAGGACCGGAGAAACTTTCTAGTTATGAATCGGGCATAGAACCAATGGGCGACGCTTGGTTACAATTCCGAATTCGTTATTATATGTTTGCTCTGGTTTTTGTTGTTTTTGATGTTGAAACGGTTTTTCTTTACCCATGGGCGATGAGTTTCGATGTATTGGGTGTATCCGTTTTTATAGAAGCTTTAATTTTCGTGCTTATCCTAATTGTTGGTTTAGTTTATGCATGGCGAAAAGGAGCGTTGGAATGGTCTTAGCTCCTGAATATTCAGACAATAAAAAGAAAAAAGAAGAAAAAAATGACATTGAGACAGTTATGAATTCCATTGAGTTTCCGGTACTTGATCAAACAACCCAAAATTCAGTTATTTCAACTACATCAAATGATCTTTCAAATTGGTCAAGACTCTCCAGTTTATGGCCGCTTCTGTATGGTACCAGTTGTTGCTTTATTGAATTTGCTTCATTAATAGGCTCGCGCTTCGACTTTGATCGTTATGGCTTGGTACCAAGATCGAGTCCTAGGCAAGCGGACTTAATTTTAACAGCCGGCACAGTAACAATGAAAATGGCTCCCTCTTTAGTAAGATTATATGAGCAAATGCCTGAACCAAAATATGTCATTGCTATGGGAGCCTGCACTATTACAGGAGGGATGTTCAGTACTGATTCTTATAGTACTGTTCGAGGAGTTGATAAGCTAATTCCTGTGGATGTTTATTTGCCGGGTTGCCCGCCTAAACCGGAGGCAGTTATCGATGCTATAACAAAACTTCGTAAGAAGGTATCTCGAGAAATCTACGAGGATAGATTTGGGTCTCAACAGAATAATCGATGTTTTACTACCACTCACAAGTTTTATGTTGGACGCAGCACGCATACTGGAAATTATGATCAAGGATTAGTCTATCAATCGCGATCCACTTCAGAGATACCTTATGAAACATTTTTCAAATACAAAAGTTCAGTATCTTCCCACGAATTAGTGAATTAGGGAGGCTGCTTTTCTTTTGTGCAGAAGAATAGCAAATGCCCTTCACTTCAATTTTCAAAAATTTCGTCGTAAACGTGAACTACTTATACAAATGAAAATCCGGGAGAGATTAAAAAAATGCAGGGTCGTTTGTCTGCTTGGCTAGTCAAGCATGGGTTAGTTCATAGATCTTTAGGCTTCGATTACCAAGGAGTCGAAACTTTACAAATAAAGCCCGAGGATTGGCATTCCATTGCTGTCATTTCATATGTATATGGTTACAATTATCTACGCTCTCAGTGTGCCTATGATGTAGCACCGGGCGGACTCTTAGCTAGTGTGTATCATCTTACGAGAATAGAGTATGGTGTGGATCAGCCAGAGGAGGTATGCATTAAAGTATTTGCCCCAAGGATAAATCCCAGAATTCCGTCTGTTTTTTGGATTTGGAAAAGTGCGGATTTCCAAGAACGGGAATCTTATGATATGTTGGGAATCTCTTATGATAATCATCCACGCCTGAAACGTATTTTGATGCCTGAAAGTTGGATAGGATGGCCCTTACGTAAGGATTATATTGCTCCAAAATTCTATGAAATACAAGATGCTCATTGAATGATACGAACCTAATTTTCTTTTTACGCCGCGAGATATTCAAGGAATTTTTTTACAGTCTCTTCTAGAGCAAACAGAGTAATCGAACTCTTTTTCCTATATATGGATATATGGATGCGCAAAAAAATGGGTCCTCATTGAGATTCCCAAATTTGGAAGATATTCTATTTCTTTTTTTATACAGACTTTAAGAAAAAGGGTAGGATTTTCTCTCTCTAGACATTCGGACGATAGCATGTATGTATGCTGATTCGTATCGAATTTGTATGAGTATCTATTATTAACCTGTGGGTTAATAATGGATGCTCAATGTCAGGAACTTAACAGTAGATACTCAATGTCAGGAACCAGATTTGAACTGGTGACACGAGGATTTTCAGTCCTCTGCTCTACCAACTGAGCTATCCCAACCCTTCTTGAGGCACCATCCCCATCCTACTAGAGGGCTTGGGTATATGTCAATTCAAGAGAATCAAAAAGCATTACAAAATCTTACCCAGGCCCTGGAATTTCCGGAATTTTCAAAAAAGAAAACTTTTGAAGTTGAAAATAATGCTGTGAACTGTGAATGATTCAAACGGGGATTCCTTGATCATAGATTTTCTTTTGTACATATATACCACAAGACTTGTGATACGAGAGAGGCTTTTCTGCTCCGATCCTTTTGTGAAATAGTACAGTGAATGATAAATATAGCTAATTTTCGGGCGCTGCCGAAAAGAAAAAAGAGTAGAAGTATAAATAAACAGTTAGGGAGTAAAACGGGCCTTTTTGTGGGGATAGAGGGACTTGAACCCTCACGATTTATAAAGTCGACGGATTTTCCTCTTACTATAAATTTCATTGTTGTCTGTATTGATATTGACATGTAGAACGGGACTCTATCTTTATTCTCGTCCGATTAATCAGTTCGTCAAAAGATATATCAGACTATGGAGTGAGTGGTTTGATCACTGAATATTCGATTCTTCCTTCAACTTGGAATAGATTCACAAAAATGATTCCTTTTTTTTTATGTAAAAAAAATTTTAGGGCGGCATTCATAGAATCTTTGATATTTCAGTACGTATACGTACGTCTCGTATATAGGTTTATCCCCCATTCTTTATGGAGTTTAAATTCAAATTGAATAGAAGGATTCCTCTACCAACGCAGTCAACTCCATTCATTAGAACAGCTTCCATTGAGTCTCTGCACCTATCCTTTTTTTATTCTCGCTTTCAGAAACCCCTTAATTTATTTTCTGAAAACAGGATTTGGCTCAGGATTGCCCATTTTTAATTCCAGGGTTTCTCTGAATTTGAAAGTTATCACTTAGTAGGTTTCCATACCAAGGCTCAATCCAATCAAGTCCGTAGCGTCTACCGATTTCGCCATATCCCCTTTTTAGTTTGAGCCGAAGATCTGGCCGGGATGCCATCCCTTTCTTTTTTTCGTTCATGCTGGAACCGTTAACCGTTGAATTCATTAGATACAGCTTATCTATCTAAAAGGTTTCTCTCTTTACTCCTCTTTGATTTCTTTTTTATCTACCCCTTTTTCTCTATTGAAGGACCTACATTTGGTTTAATCAGAAATGATTCTATCATTGATGTATCCGCAATTCAATATGGATGGATATATATCACATATATATTCCTCTCTTCCTCTCACTTTTCCCGCCCGATTTTAAATACTTGAACGTTCGATTCTTTTTTTAGAATGCCATATTTTTCTTAATTTCTAATAATTTAGAATTAAGATATTGATAATCATATTCATATAAATTATAAATATAAAAGAGAATTATGGAAAAGAAAAAATGTAGAATTTCTTCCCATTGAAAATTTTGATATCATATATCACTCTATTTATCGTTATATTAATTCTTATGTTATATTATATTGTTATAGAATACCATTCTATTCAGTATTCATTTTTTCTCTATTCATATTCATTATCGATTTTGAATAGCTAAGAGCTAAGTAGTTGACTGAATTCCTATGCACAACACAATTTCTGTTATGTGAGCCCGCTTAGCTCAGAGGTTAGAGCATCGCATTTGTAATGCGATGGTCATCGGTTCGATTCCGATAGCCGGCTTTTCTCTCTTTGTTCCATTTTATACTTTATTACATGATTAATAATGTCTGGTTGAACTCAAGGTATATTGAAAATACTTTTTTCCTTTTCTCAAAAATAGTGGATCTATTATGTCGTAAGAACTTCCAACTATGAATAAAAAACGGATTCGAGCGGTTGGTTAGATCTCTACAGAACAAATTAGGACAAAGTCTCCTTACCTTGCTATATATACAAAAGAGTCTGAATATTGATACAATTCATCTCATTCTTCTTTGTAGTACAGTACTTAACTTCAGTATATTTTTTTCGTTTATCGTTTAGTTCAGTCTTAATTTAGGTTTATTCTGTAAATAAAAAAGGAGTTTTTATGTCTCGTTACCGAGGGCCTCGTTTCAAAAAAATACGCCGTCTGGGGGCTTTACCGGGACTAACTAGTAAACGGCCTAAAGCCGGAAATGATCTTAGAAATCAATCGCGTTCTGGGAAAAAGTCTCAATATCGTATTCGTCTAGAAGAAAAACAAAAATTGCGGTTTCATTATGGTCTGACAGAGCGACAATTACTTAAATATGTTCGTATCGCCGGAAAAGCCAAAGGGTCAACTGGTCAGGTTTTACTACAATTACTTGAAATGCGTTTGGATAACATACTTTTTCGATTGGGTATGGCTTCGACCATTCCTGGAGCTCGGCAATTAGTTAACCATAGACATATTTTAGTTAATGGCCATATAGTAGATATACCAAGTTATCGCTGCAAACCCCGAGATATTATTACGACGAGGGATGAACAAAAATCCAAAGCTCTGATTCAAAATTATCTTGATTCATCCTCCCATGAAGAATTGCCAAAACATTTGACTCTTCACTCATCCCAATATAAAGGGTTAGTCAATCAAATAATAGATAGTAAGTGGGTCGGCTTGAAAATAAACGAGTTGCTAGTCGTAGAATATTATTCCCGTCAGACTTGAACCTAACTCAAATAGCAAGGCAAGGATTCGGAGAATTTTTCCCCCTTTTCGCCGAAGTAAATTGACCGAAGCTAAGGGGTTTGATCCGGATATTTTTCCCATTCATGTATCATAAATGGATCCGCGGGGATTTTTTTATGTCTTGGCGACCCTTTAATCAGTATTTTTCGTACCACCCCAATTAGGAATATAGAATTCATTTCAAAGAAAGGTCTACCTCGTGGAATAATCCTATTCCTTGTTATTTGATCCATTGTGGTCAATAACGCTCTTGAATTAGGCAAAGATAAGGAAAGAGAGGGATTCGAACCCTCGGTAAACAAAAGCCTACATAGCAGTTCCAATGCTACGCCTTCAACCACTCGGCCATCTCTCCTACAAAATTTTATGATTATGACCCAGAAATCGGGTGAATAGCGAGCCATTCATATTTATTTTTGCAATATAGGTACGACTAACCGATTATAACAATTCGAAATATGAAAATGGATGGGATTTTGGTCATAGAATTATTATTCTATTCTTTTTCCTTCTTTGAATCATAATCTGTAGGAAATATTAATTGAATGTTTAGAACGAGTCTTTTTTTATGTTATTTCGTCCTGTACAATTCCTTTGTTTGTGGGATTCTTTTCCCATGCGAGGTAATGAGAAGAATTATAGAATGGATTGCGAACTATGCCTAGATCACGGATAAATGGAAATTTTATTGATAAGACCTCTTCAATTGTGGCCAATATCTTATTACGCATAATTCCGACAACTTCCGGAGAAAAAGAGGCATTTACCTATTATAGAGATGGTGTGATTTGATTCTATTTAGTGTTCTCCGTCTTACGAGTAAAGGCACGCAGGGTTGGATTCGGTATAAAACGAAAGGCGTTTATTGAAATAAATCTGCAAAAAATCTACGCTTCTTGAAGGTGAAGTTTGGAAATAGAACAATTCCTTCTATTGTGTATCCCCGATTGATGCAGCCTCAGATACTTCAATTTTCTAATCTAGTATTGAACGAAAGGTTACACCTATAGGTTCTTCTGTATTAGAGGTCCATCCTACTCCATCAGTACCAATAGGCGGCATAGGGGAAGAAGCACTACACCTAGGAATCAACAAAAAAAACTTTGTTATAAATTATCCCTTTCCTTATCGGGATCGGAACTAACAAGAATGGTTGGGACAACAAACATCCATCTCGTTTGTACTTTGGATACCTATATAACCATCAAAGACTGTTGAAGTGACTAATTCCTGGAAATAGGGGGCGTTGAGGACAAAGAAATTGTTGGAGTAACCTTTTCTATCTAGCAACAACACGATTAGTGTTAAGAAAAGACCTCTTGCAGGAAGGCTGGCTAGAGATTTCTTGTAAAAACACTAGTCCCTGTCAGTTCATAATGAGAATATTTCAATATTCTTTTGGTTCCATGGATTATTATCATTCATTATGCACAGAAGGGAGGAGCCGTATGAGATGAAAATCTCACGTACGGTTCTGAAACGGGGATTCTTTGAATAGAATGAACGACCGTAACGGATGTCAGCTCAATCCGAAGGAAATTATGCGGAAGCTTTACAGAATTATTATGAAGCTATGAGACTAGAAATTGATCCCTATGATCGAAGTTATATACTGTATAACATAGGCCTTATCCACACAAGTAACGGAGAACATACAAAAGCTTTGGAATATTATTTCCGGGCACTAGAACGAAATCCATTCTTACCACAAGCTTTTAATAATATGGCCGTGATCTGTCATTACGTGCGACTATCTCCACTATAGAAAGAGGGAAAGAAAGATAAAATACGCTAGTAAATACTAGAGGATAGGCTTTCTACATATGTATCGTACAAAGCAACGATTTTTATTAGCTGTAGCAAAGAAAGATACTTCATAAAAGCCAAAAAATGAAGAAATGAATATGCCTATAATACTATATTCTATGGATAGATAAAAGATCTAATTGATAGGGGAAGCGCCGTAAAGATCAATTAGTGAGATTTTGGGTCGATACAATAAGAAAAAACTGCTTACTTATGTCATGATATGAGATATAAGTTAGGAATCAACTTATGTAATAGGGTTGATCCACTAAGGTATTGAGCAGCGGTGTAGCATCAGATCCCAAAGATAGTAAGTCCTTTCTTTCTTAGAGAGGAAAGTCTTTTTCAAAGATTCTATATGAAAATGAAACGGAGATAGTTACCTTTCAGAAAAAGATAACTATAGTGGGGTTCATTTTTCTGAAGGTAGGAGAAAAGATAAAACTTATTTTGAATCAAAATGAAAGTTTAAAACTTATGTAAATGTAATTAACCCCTTCTGGTTAACCCGAGAAACAAAAATGGGATAGATTTATGAAAAATCTTATTTAGTTAGATAGGGTCGATTAAGATAAGATGGGACACCAAAATAATTTATTGCTGAGCCGTATGAGGTAGGAAACTCTCAAGTACGGTTCTAAGGGAAGGAATCGACCCACCTATTCCGACCGAGGAGAACAGGCCATTCGGCAGGGAGATTCTGAAATTGCGGAAGCTTGGTCCGATCAAGCTGCGGAGTATTGGAAACAAGCTATAGCGCTTACTCCAGGTAATTATATTGAAGCGCATAATTGGTTGAAGATCACGCGGCGGTTTGAATAAGAACACTCTTTTTATCCGTCAGTAAAAAAAATGGATCTTTCCTCTGGGAAGAGCTAATCAAGGAATTTCATTGTATCCCTTCTAAGATTGTTCTGTTCTATTTCGTTTAGTACCTCGTAGGCATAAACGATACCCGACTACAGTACATCATACATCCCTTTTTGCTATTCAAACTAAAAAAGCCTTTGAATGTGGATACTGGGGTCTTGGTCTTATTCATGACTGCCCCAATGAAGTGATTTGGAATCGAGCAATAGTCATACGTTCTATGTAAGATACGAAGCAGCTCCATCTAAGCACCTGTAATTTACATATGAATCCAAAAAAGAGTTTTTGTGTCAAGTCAAAGCCGGGAAAGGATTTTCAAATATTATAAAGGTCCGTTGAGCGCCTCATGGCTATGTCATAATAGATCCGAACACTTGCCCCGGATCGACTTCCAGATCATAATTGCTCTAGTAAATAACTAAACAAAATAAATAGCTGGGAGATAGGAAGGAAAGGAACTAATTATAAATAGATTTCAGAAGTTCACTAATTACTTGACTGTTGGCAGGTCTCTTTGTATGTGTTGTCCGGAAAGAGGAGGACTCAATGATTATTCGTTCGCCGGAACCAGAAGTTAAAATTTTGGTGGATAGGGATCCCGTAAAAACTTCTTTCGAGGAATGGGCCAGACCAGGTCATTTCTCAAGAACAATAGCTAAAGGCCCTGATACTACCACTTGGATCTGGAACCTACATGCCGATGCTCACGATTTCGATAGCCATACCAGTGATTTGGAGGAGATCTCCCGAAAAGTATTTAGTGCCCATTTCGGTCAACTCTCCATCATATTTCTTTGGCTGAGTGGCATGTATTTCCACGGTGCCCGTTTTTCCAATTATGAAGCATGGCTAAGCGATCCTACTCACATTAGACCCAGCGCTCAGGTGGTTTGGCCAATCGTGGGCCAAGAAATATTGAATGGTGATGTGGGTGGGGGTTTCCGAGGAATACAAATAACCTCTGGGTTTTTTCAGATTTGGAGAGCGTCCGGAATAACTAGTGAATTACAACTCTATTGTACTGCAATTGGTGCATTGGTCTTTGCGGCGTTAATGCTTTTTGCTGGTTGGTTCCATTATCACAAAGCTGCTCCAAAGTTGGCTTGGTTCCAAGATGTAGAATCCATGTTGAATCACCATTTAGCGGGGTTACTAGGACTTGGATCTCTTTCTTGGGCGGGACACCAAATACATGTCTCGTTACCAATTAACCAATTTCTAGACGCTGGAGTAGATCCTAAGGAGATCCCACTTCCCCATGAATTTATCTTGAACCGGGATCTTTTGGCTCAACTTTATCCAAGTTTTGCCGAGGGAGCAACCCCGTTTTTCACCTTGAATTGGTCAAAATATGCCGAATTTCTTACTTTTCGTGGAGGATTAGATCCAGTAACAGGGGGTCTATGGCTGACCGATATTGCACATCATCATTTAGCTATTGCAATTCTTTTCCTGATAGCCGGTCACATGTATAGGACTAACTGGGGGATTGGTCATGGCCTGAAAGATATTTTAGAGGCTCATAAAGGTCCATTTACAGGCCAGGGCCATAAAGGGCTCTATGAAATCCTAACAACGTCATGGCATGCTCAATTATCTCTAAATTTAGCTATGTTAGGCTCTTTAACCATTGTTGTAGCTCACCATATGTATGCCATGCCCCCTTATCCATATCTAGCTACTGACTACGGTACAGTACTTTCGTTGTTCACACATCACATGTGGATCGGTGGATTTCTCATAGTTGGTGCTGCTGCACATGCAGCCATTTTTATGGTAAGAGATTATGATCCAACTACTCGATACAACGATCTATTAGATCGTGTCCTTAGGCACCGCGATGCAATCATATCGCATCTCAACTGGGCATGTATATTTCTAGGCTTTCACAGTTTTGGTTTGTATATTCATAATGATACCATGAGCGCTTTAGGGCGTCCACAAGATATGTTTTCAGATACCGCTATTCAATTACAACCCGTCTTTGCTCAATGGGTACAAAACACTCACGCTTTAGCACCTGGTGCAACAGCTCCTGGTGCAACAACAAGCACCAGCTTGACTTGGGGGGGTAGTGGTTTAGTAGCAGTAGGCGGCAAAGTAGCTTTGTTACCTATTCCATTAGGAACCGCAGATTTTTTGGTACATCACATTCATGCATTTACGATCCATGTAACGGTATTGATACTACTGAAAGGTGTTCTATTTGCTCGTAGTTCCCGTTTGATACCTGATAAAGCAAATCTGGGTTTTCGTTTCCCTTGTGACGGACCTGGAAGAGGGGGGACATGTCAAGTATCCGCCT
>JAJJMC010022043.1:22457-32457 GCA_023531435.1 Papaver californicum | reverse complement strand
TATGAATTCTCCTATATTATACTATTACAGTACTATTATATAATTCTATATATGACTCTTGTTTTTGTCTTCGTTAGTTAGATTTATCTGTACTTCAACGGAATCTAAAGCTCCAGAGTATATCTTTTTACAGTACAGGTCGAACCAAAAAAGAAAAAGACATTGCCTATTTTCCCTTTATCTGTCAGAAAAAAAGGAAAATCCCCTTTTTTGTCCCTGTCCCTAAATGAATGAAATACAATAGTAAATAATAGTAAACTGGAACTGAAAGTCTCTTTCTTTCTCACATCCGTTCTCTATCACATTGTCGAACCAAAAAGACCTAATGCCTTGATATGGAAATATTTGGTACATGAAACCACGATCTGATGTAGATTGTAGATTTATAATAGAAATATTGGAATCAAAGAAAGATATTCCAAAATAGACGGTTTTTGTGACTCGGAAGAAATGTTTCTCTGTATAGGAACAGAATAGCCATTTCTTCCTATGAAGTATCCAGGAACAAGAACATTAAATAAGAAATATCGACAAATTCTTCCGTATCCCAAGGAAATAAACAATAAATAAAGGGGAGGGGGTACGCTACTACAATTTTCTCTCTACTATTGAATTTTAATATCAGAATAGCTCATATAGTCATGATTCAATGGGTCAGATCCACTTACTTTTTCTTTTGTTGATTTCTAAAGTGACATAGTAGTTCTTCTACTCAGCGGAATGACTGATCATGATAATCAAGATAAATGTTCCACTTTATAACTATACTACTATAATAATAAGTTTTTTTTTTAGTAGTATAGTTATGTGGATGTTTCCTTTTTTTGCCATTGAGTTTACAAAAAGTAACAATATCTCTATTTTCCGCCCCAAACTGAAGACTTAGATTATAGTTTTGTGAAAAAAGCCCCTTATCGGATTTGAACCGATGACTTACGCCTTACCATGGCGTTACTCTACCGCTGAGTTAAAAGGGCTCATTTGATTCAATTGTTGAATGAACCAACAGTCACTATGAGTCTACTGTATGTACCTATATATATAATATACATCATATATATGGATCTCGGCTCGTTCAGGACCAATCAAAAATTTTTTGACTTCAGCTTTTTTTTGAGAAGTCTAGGAAAAATGCTTCCTTTTATTTGATTTTATCAATATTAATGCACTACATTTTTTCAAGACCGCCCCTATAATAGATTTGTTTTTTTTTGACCCTCATCAGAATGAGATTCATTTGATTGAGACACAATTCGACGTAGATCCAAGATATTTCATCGAATCATTGATGAACAGATTCGACACGTACCCTGCAATTTTTATAGAAAAAAGAAATTAGATGGAATCATGAAAGCAGAAAATATTCTTCGTATTTAGCCATAGCATTACATTATATTGACAATTACAAAAAACTGTTCATACTATGAGTATAGTAGGCGATCCGGCGGGTATGCCCCCATCGTCTAGCGGTTCAGGACATCTCTCTTTCAAGGAGGCAGCGGGGATTCGACTTCCCCTGGGGGTAGGGTACTACGAAAGGAGGTTGATCATGGATTTATCCATAAGTCTAAAATGGATTCTTCCTGGGTCGATGCCCGAGTGGTTAATGGGGACGGACTGTAAATTCGTTGGCTATATGTCTACGCTGGTTCAAATCCAGCTCGGCCCAAAAATCCGCCGATCCATCATGAGATAATAGAAAAAATTTTGCCTCCAGAAACCAGACAAAGAAACGAAGACTTTTTTATGCTATATCCTTAATTTTTTTGTTCCCATAGATTCTACTTTCTAATGATCTGGTCTGTACCCTTAATTTCTAAGGGAGGGGTAAAGAAAAAAAGACTTTTTCTTTTTTATTTATTATGAAATGATTTGACTACTAGTAATACGTGCCGTTCTCACTAAAGCCCATACCCATATGAATATCAACATATCGCTTCTATCTCTGTTACAATACAGCGATTCTAAATAGAAATATGCTATGAATTTAATAATAAGAATATGTATCCTTTACATCTTATTTCCCTGGGATTGTAGTTCAATTGGTCAGAGCACCGCCCTGTCAAGGCGGAAGCTGCGGGTTCGAGCCCCGTCAGTCCCGACCTAGGATCCGATGAATCCGTCAACTCATTTCTCTATTTTCGGTGAAGAGGGAGGACTGAAAACAAGATCTAATTTCCGCCGGAGGTCTTTTTTATCATCGAAGAAATACAAGAATTTTCATTAATTCTCGACTAGTACTGATTCGTGGGGAGAGCTAGATTGGTACAATTGGTGGTAGGGTCCTATTCGGGATTTCAAGAGATACCGCACAGGTTTTCCTTTTTCTATTGGTTCTGATCCATGGAATTCAATATAATACCCACCCGGTTCCCGAGAGCATACCTACAAATTGAATTCCTTCATTGTGTGATACAAAATTAACTTGACCTTAACATAGTTGGCGCGCCAGAATCCTTTTCAGATTCTATTAAAACCACCTCCTTATTTTCTAGCTCCTATTTTTGGGAACCGCAATTCCTAATTGGAAACAATCTATCTATCTCACTTCCATACCGAATTTCGGATATGATATATGTTCCGGTTTCAATCCAACGAAAGAAGCTTTTATTTTAAAAAAAGAGAGATCAAAGAAAGATCTGCCCTACCCCGCTTAATAAAGAAATTAATAATATTTCTTCTCCTGTTTTTTCTTTGATGAAGGGGTCCTATCGAAGCAAGAGTAAACTCCAAAAAAGTACATTTCTAAAAAAACGAGATCTTTTATACCCGAATCCATCTTTATTACACCTCTTTGTCTTCCAAGAAATTTAGATCATAACAAACTAAATGAGTTTCGAACTTCACTTTTTTCCATTTCATTTCTACTGTTTGGGTTTGTGACCAATTGAAATGGAAGACGGGTCAGATGATACCTCATCAGCTGGTTGTATACGGAAGACGGTAGGTTATAGAAAAGAATGAAAAACGAAAAGGGATTCTTTGTTGTATCAAGAATTCCTTTTTTAATTCGTTATGGATAAAAGATCCTCCTATGTTATACTATTCAATTCTCGACAATGAATCGATCTGAAAGCTCAGATATTGTTATTCATGATATTGATCCGATTCAATATCAAATAACATTGGGATGCAATTCATTTCATTGAATTTAGAGGAGAAGATTTATCATCTCTATGGGATTAGATCCCGAGTTATTGTGAAGTAAAAAACGATGGGATTATGGAAGTAAATATTCTCGCATTTATTGCTACTGCGCTGTTCATTCTAGTTCCTACTGCTTTTTTACTTATCATCTACGTAAAAACAGTCAGTCAAAATAATTGATTCGAATGAAGCTTGACTTCTTTATTCTTATCAATGATTGAAGAAATGAAAGGTATTTTCATTCCACGTCTTAAATGAAATGGGCGGACTAGAATCAGCAGTATATGAGATCCGGTAGTATGGTAGAAAGATATCAATTTCTTTCTACCATACTTTCTATTATTGTATTGTCTCAAGTTGTACTGGTACTGTATAAAGAGGGATAGGCTTCATCTAGATTAATCTACAATATGTATCTTGTATTTTCATATATGTACATATCTATAAATTTCATATATGTGATGTACATCATGTAAATAACACCCCAATTCTAGTTCTTCCTTGCATCTATTTTTTTGTTTGATTGAAAGGTTTTTTTTCATATAGTCCATTACTGTAATTCAATATAATTTGCAAATGGAAATTTCATATTTAAAATCCCTTTACGATATATGAAAAAATGGCTACAGTTTGATTACTCAACTCAATTAGTAGTGCTTTTAGAGTCCACTTCTTCCCCATACTACAAGTGAAAGGGAAAATGTAAAGACTACCATTAAAGCGGCCCAAGCAAGACTTACTATATCCATGTGAATTATGTCCCCTATCTCTATGAATATGAAGGAATTCGTCCATTATTGATCACTAATAATAGTGGAATCTATGGTGCAGAGTCAAAAAGGGATTATGACCAAACGCTATTGATCAAACAATCCAAAAAATCCACCCACAACAAGTTCCTATATGATTTCTGGTAGAAAAGGGAAGGATTAACCACAAGCAAGATACACAGGGACTTTCTTTGTATTATCAAGGAAATCCTCTTTAATGGAAGATGTAGGAATAGTAAGGCCTATTGTTTAGTTTCTTTTGTTGACCTTCATAAGCAAAAAGCATAAAATATACAATCAAGGTAGATCACTACCTACCCCATATCTCTTCAAAAGAGGGTTTTTTCCTTTTGGTTTCCTCTCGAATCTATTGCTTCTGCTGAGCAAAAAAAGAAAGTATTTCTCGGTTTTTGTAGATGAGGCGGCACCCGGATTTGAACTGGGGTAAAAGGATTTGCAGTCCCCCGCCTTACCACTCGGCCATGCCGCCAAACGGATATAAAATAGAGGGAACGCTCTCTTCTTTATTATTTCTTGAATCTCATTGTCTTTATCCCTTTCCTAAACCTAAAAAACCCTTTTTTTTGAACCCAGTTGATTCCCTTCGATTGATTGTATGGTATCTCAAATCTCAAAATAAACAACACCTAAAAACTTCCCCCTTTTTTTATCTTTCAAAAGCGAATGTGCTTTTTCAGTTACAGAATGAAAAATGCAGGGCAAATAGGAACCATTAACTATTGACTTGAATTCATGAAGAGTTCTTGGAACTCCAATTTCGTTTCCTTAACAACGGCATCAAAATGAAGTTGATACACAACTTATCAGTATCAATTCTTTTCAATAATCAATCTTTTTCAATTAAATTTACATTATAACAACAATTATATATATATGTAAACCCCGGAACAGAGATTGTTACAAAGATATCCTAATCAGGTATCTTAGCCATATATGTCTATAAGGAATTATCGTGCTTCCTTTTTTCTTTTTTTCTCTCATTCATAGAGAACAGATCAAACCTTGAATCATTTCTTTTTCTGGTACCCAACCGGATTGTAATATCATAATAATAGGTAGAAATTGGATTCCTTTTGATATTCTATACAAGACTCTAAAAAAAGTATAATCGGCATAATTATGATTCCAGGAATGTTTTATCCTGTTGCAAATTCTAATTTGAGTAGAAAATTCTCCTTATTGCTCCGCTCAATGGTATGAAGTTGGGTAAAATTTCATGTGATTCAGTAAACAGAATATACATTCCATCATTGCTAGATCGATCCATATGGTTCGATGAAGAATGAGCCAATAATGGGATTTTGCTATAAATGGGAAGCTTAAGATGCTCCGGGATGGAAATGAGGGAATGTCTACAATACCTGGGTTTAGTCAGATACAATTTGAGGGGTTTTGTAGGTTCATTGATCAGGGCTTGATGGAAGAACTTTATAAATTTCCAAAAATTGAAGATATAGATCAAGAAATTGAATTTCAATTATTTGTGGAAACTTATCAATTGGTAGAACCCTTGATAAAAGAAAGAGATGCTGTGTATGAATCATTGACATATTCTTCTGAATTATATGTACCTGCGGGATTAATTTGGAAAACCGGTAGGGATATACAAGAACAAACCATATTTATTGGAAACATTCCTCTAATGAATTCCCTGGGAACCTTTATAGTAAATGGAATATACAGAATTGTAATCAATCAAATATTGCAAAGCCCCGGTATTTATTACCGTTCAGAATTGGACCATAACGGAATTTCGGTCTATACCGCCACCATAATATCCGATTGGGGAGGAAGATCAGAATTAGAGATTGATCGAAAAGCAAGGATATGGGCTCGTGTGAGTCGGAAACAAAAAATATCTATTCTAGTTCTATCATCAGCTATGGGTTCGAATCTAAGAGAAATTCTAGATAATGTTTGCTACCCTGAAATTTTCTTGTCTTTCCCGAACGATAAGGAGAAAAAAAAGATTGGGTCAAAAGAAAATGCCATTTTGGAATTTTATCAACAGTTTGCTTGTGTCGGCGGGGATCCGGTATTTTCTGAGTCCTTATGTAAGGAATTACAAAAAAAATTTTTTCAACAAAGATGTGAATTAGGAAGGATTGGTCGACGAAATATGAACCGGAGACTTAATCTTGATATACCTCAGAACAATACATTTTTGTTACCACGAGATGTATTGGCAGCTGCGGATCATTTGATCGGAATGAAATTTGGAATGGGTACACTTGACGATATGAATCACTTGAAAAATAAACGTATTCGCTCTGTAGCGGATCTGTTACAAGACCAATTCGGATTGGCTCTGGTTCGTTTAGAAAATGTGGTTCGAGGAACTATATGTGGAGCTATTAGGCATAAATTTATACCTACTCCCCATAATTTAGTAACATCCACTCCATTAACAACCACTTATGAATCATTTTTCGGTCTACACCCCTTATCTCATGTTTTGGATCGAACTAATCCATTGACACAAATAGTTCATGGGCGAAAATTGAGTTATTTAGGTCCTGGTGGATTGACAGGTCGAACTGCTAGTTTTCGGATCCGAGATATCCATCCTAGTCACTATGGCCGTATTTGCCCAATTGACACATCTGAAGGAATCAACGTTGGACTTATTGGATCCTTAGCTATTCATGCTAGGATTGGTCATTGGGGGTCGCTAGAAAGTCCGTTTTTTGAAATTGATGAGAGATTCAAAGGGGTACGGGTAGTTTATTTATCGCCAAGCAGAGATGAATACTATATGGTGTCGGCAGGAAATTCTTTGGCGTTGAATCAGGGCATTCAAGAAGAACAGGTTGTTCCAGCTCGATACCGTCAAGAATACCTGACTATTGCATGGGAACAGATTCATCTTCGAAGCATTTTTCCCTTCCAATATTTTTCTATTGGCGCTTCCCTTATTCCTTTTATCGAACATAATGACGCGAATCGGGCTTTAATGAGTTCTAATATGCAACGTCAAGCAGTTCCGCTTTCTCGGTCCGAAAAGTGCATTGTTGGAACTGGGTTGGAACGCCAAGTAGCTCTAGATTCAGGAGTTTCCGCTATAGCAGAACACGAGGGAAAAGTAGTTTCTACCGATACTGACAAGATCGTTTTCTCAGGTAATGGAGACACTCTAAGCATTCCATTGGTTATGTATCAACGTTCCAACAAAAATACTTGTATGCATCAAAAATCCCAAGTTCAACGGGGTAACTGCATTAAAAAGGGACAAATTTTAGCAGATGGTGTTGCTACTGTTGGTGGCGAACTCGCTTTGGGAAAAAACGTATTAGTAGCTTATATGCCATGGGAAGGCTACAATTTTGAAGACGCCGTACTTATTAGTGAACGTCTAGTATATGGCGATGTTTATACTTCTTTTCATATACGGAAATATGAAATTCAGACTCATGTGACAAGTCAAGGCCCTGAAAGGATAACTAATGAAATACCACATTTAGAAGCCCACTTACTCCGGAATTTAGATAGAAACGGAATTGTGATGTTGGGGTCTTGGGTAGAAACAGGTGATATTTTAGTAGGTAAATTAACGCCTCAGATCACGAAAGAATCATCATATGCCCCGGAAGATAGATTATTACGGGCTATACTTGGTATTCAAGTATCCACTGCAAAGGAAACTTGTCTAAAATTACCTATAGGTAGCAGAGGTCGAGTTATTGATGTGAGATGGATCCAGAAAAAGGGGGGTTCCAGTTATAATCCAGAAATGATTCGTGTATATATTTCACAGAAACGTGAAATCAAAGTAGGGGATAAAGTTGCTGGAAGGCATGGGAATAAAGGTATCATTTCCAAAATTTTGCCTAGACAAGATATGCCGTATTTACAAGACGGAACGCCTGTTGATATGGTCTTCAATCCATTAGGAGTACCTTCACGAATGAATGTAGGACAGATATTTGAATGCTCGCTCGGGTTAGCGGGGGATCTGCTAGACAGGCATTATCGAATAGCACCCTTTGATGAGAGATATGAGCAAGAGGCTTCTAGAAAACTCGTGTTTTCTGAATTATATGAAGCCGGTAAGCAAACAGCGAATCCGTGGGTATTTGAACCCGAGTATCCGGGAAAAAGCAGAATATTTGATGGAAGAACGGGAGATCCTTTTGAACAACCTGTTATAATAGGAAAGTCCTATATCCTAAAATTAATTCATCAAGTTGATGATAAAATTCATGGGCGTTCCAGCGGGCATTATGCGCTTGTTACACAACAACCCCTTAGGGGAAGGGCTAAGCAAGGGGGACAACGGGTAGGAGAAATGGAAGTTTGGGCTCTAGAGGGGTTTGGTGTTGCTCACATTTTACAAGAGATGCTTACTTATAAATCTGATCATATTAGAGCTCGTCAGGAAGTACTTGGTACTACGATCATTGGAGGAACAATACCTAAACCTGAGGATGCTCCAGAATCCTTTCGATTGCTCGTTCGAGAACTACGATCTTTGGCTCTGGAATTGAATCATTTCCTTGTATCTGAGAAGAACTTCCAGATTCAAAGGAAGGAAGCTTGATCGGAATGAATCAGAATTTTTCTTCTATGATCGACCGGTATAAACATCAACACCTTCGAATTGGATCAGTTTCTCCTGAACAAATAAGCGCTTGGGCCAAAAAAATACTACCCAATGGAGAGGTTGTTGGAGAGGTGACAAAACCTTATACTTTTCATTACAAAACCAATAAGCCGGAAAAAGATGGATTGTTTTGTGAAAGAATTTTTGGGCCTATAAAAAGTGGAATTTGTGCCTGTGGAAACTATCGAGTAATCGGAGATGAAAAAGAAGACCCGAAATTTTGTGAACAATGCGGAGTCGAGTTTGTTGATTCTCGGATACGAAGATATCAAATGGGATACATCAAACTGGCATGCCCAGTAACTCATGTGTGGTACTTGAAACGTCTTCCTAGTTATATCGCGAATCTTTTAGATAAACCTCTTAAAGAATTAGAAGGCCTAGTATACTGCGATGTGTGATTTGATCAAAATTCTTATTTTACAGATTGGGACTAAGAAACTGTCATCCCATTCACTCCGATTGGGATGCCCTGACTCTGACATGTCTCGTGGTAGGAGTAACATGAAGCTCAGAATTATGGATGTATTTAATACTCCAAAAAAGGGAATTGATCTATGGTCGATTCCGTAACAGAAAAATAGGAATTGCTAGTTGTACCTCGTGAAAAAGACTTCTTTCGTGGAATTAGCCATTCCATTTGTTTTAGAAAGAAATTATGTTCTAGTAAGCAAATATGACATGGTTACAAGGGCCTATTCATCGCGTATAGGCTTTAAGGGCATCATGTCATAACCGTCGAGGTTAAGTAGGGGCCTAAAAGATCGAATGGAATGATACATAGACAAGTAAATCCCTTATGAGTTCCAAGGTATTCTTTTAAAAGGGATTTGGTATTCGAAGGGAGGTAGACTACTCAAGAATTTCACATTTCATTTCATTGAAATGTTGGTTGGTCCTGATTGGGAACTTGAGTAAGGAGTAGATCGTTGGGGGTTTTCTAAAAAAAAATTTTAAACGAGAACCCCTTATTTGATGTAACTACTTGAGCCGGATGAGAGGAAACCCTCGCGTCCGATTTTTAAGGGGGGAAATCCTATACTATAAGGAACCTATCCCAATTTTTCTTTTGCTAGGACCGTAGCTAAAAAACCTACTTTCTTACGATTACGAGGTTCATTCGAATATGAAATCCAATCTTGGAAATACAGCATCCCACTTTTTTTTACTACTCAAGGCTTCGATACATTTCGAAATCGAGAAATCTCTACTGGAGCAAGTGCTATCAGAGAACAATTAGCCGATCTGGATTTGCGACTTATTACAGATTGTTCATTGGTAGAATGGAAAGAATTAGGGGAAGAAGGGCCCACGGGTAATGAATGGGAAGATAGAAAAATAGGAAGAAGAAAGGATTTTTTGGTTAGACGCATGGAATTAGCTAAGCATTTTATTCGAACAAATGTGGAAGCAGAATGGATGGTTTTGTGCCTACTACCAGTCCTTCCCCCCGAATTGAGAC
>JAJJMC010022043.1:12457-17457 GCA_023531435.1 Papaver californicum | reverse complement strand
CGATCCCAGGGGGTGCAAATCCACAATAGGCATATCGAGATTATTGTGCGTCAAATAACATCAAAAGTTTTGGTTTCGGAAGATGGAATGTCTAATGTTTTTTCACCCGGAGAACTTATTGGATTGTTGCGAGCGGAACGAACGGGACGAGCTTTGGAAGAAGCGATCTGTTATAGAGCCGTCTTATTGGGAATAACGAGGGCGTCTCTGAATACTCAAAGTTTCATATCCGAGGCGAGTTTTCAAGAAACTGCTCGAGTTTTAGCAAAAGCCGCTCTACGAGGTCGTATCGATTGGTTGAAAGGTCTGAAAGAGAACGTTGTTCTGGGGGGGATGATACCTGTTGGTACCGGATTCAAAGGATTAGTGTATCATTCAAGGCAACACAGCAATATCCCTTTTGAACTAAAAAAGAATAACCTATTCCGAGGGGGGTTTAGAGATATTTTGTTCCAACACAAAGAATTATTTGATTCTTACATCCCAAAGAATATCCACGATCCATCAGAACAATTATTTACGGGATTTAATGATTCCTAAGAGCGGATTAATCCTTTTAACTTAACTTTAAACTATCTGGTCTAAAGATAATAGTGAATAGAAAGGAATTTATGGCTTGGCCCGTGTATCAACGGCCAATCTCTGGTAAAAGGTTCCATCGGAACAATTCTTTATTTAGTATTTAGGGTATCTCATCTCTTAAAAAAAAGGGAAGCGTGGGGAGAAATGACAAAAAGATATTGGAACATTAATTTGGAAGAGATGATGGAAGCAGGAGTTCATTTTGGTCATGGTACTAGGAAATGGAATCCTAGAATGGCACCTTACATCTCTGCAAAGCGTAAAGGTATTCATATTACAAATCTTACTAGAACTGCTCGCTTTTTATCAGAAGCTTGTGATTTAGTTTTTGATGCAGCAAGTAAAGGAAAGCAATTCTTAATAGTTGGTACTAAAAATAAAGCAGTTGATTCAGTAGCATCGGCTGCAATAAGGGCTCGGTGTCATTATGTTAATAAAAAATGGCTCGGTGGCATGTCAACGAATTGGTCCACTACAGAAACGAGACTTCATAAGTTCAGGGATTTGAGAGCGGAACAAAAGAAGGGAAGACTCAACCGCCTTCCGAAACGAGATGCAGCAATGTTGAAGAGACAATTATATCACTTGCAAACATATCTGGGTGGGATCAAATATATGACGGGGTTACCTGATATTGTAATCATCGTTGATCAGCAAGAAGAATATACGGCTCTTCGAGAATGTGTAACTTTGGGAATTCCAACGATTTGTTTAATCGATACAAATTGTGACCCGGATCTCGCAGATATTTCGATTCCAGCCAATGATGACGCTATAGCTTCAATCCGATTAATCCTTAACAAATTAGTATTCGCCATGTGTGAGGGCCGTTCTAGCTATATCCCAAATCGTTGATTAATAATAAGATAAGTCAATTACTTCGAGAACTCCATAGATTTTTTGAATCGGTTACTATATTCTGAATACCAAAAAAGAGATAAAAAAGCTGGGGATATTATGTGATTACTTGATATCCGAAAAATATGATTCAAGTAGACGAGTTGAGAAAGAGATAGTGGAATCAAAATAATTCCTTTTTTAGTTCTATTTCTGCCAGAGGACAATATGAATGTGCTACCATGTTCCGTCAACACATTAAAAGGGCTATACGATATATCCGGTGTGGAAGTAGGCCAACATTTCTATTGGCAAATAGGTGGTTTCCAAGTCCATGCCCAAGTCCTTATTACGTCATGGGTCGTAATTGCTATCTTATTAGGTTCAGCTGCTATAGCTGTTCGGAACCCACAAACTATTCCGACCAATGGTCAGAATTTCTTCGAATATGTCCTTGAATTCATTCGAGACTTGAGCAAAACTCAGATTGGAGAAGAGTATGGTCCTTGGGTTCCCTTTATTGGAACTATGTTCCTATTTATTTTTGTTTCTAACTGGTCAGGGGCTCTTTTACCTCGGAAAATAATACAGTTACCTCATGGGGAGTTAGCCGCACCTACGAATGATATAAATACTACCGTTGCTTTAGCTTTACTCACGTCCGTGGCATATTTCTATGCGGGTCTTACCAAAAAAGGGTTGGGTTATTTCGGTAAATACATTCAACCAACTCCAATCCTTTTACCAATTAACATCCTAGAAGATTTCACAAAACCCTTATCACTAAGTTTTCGGCTTTTCGGGAATATATTGGCTGATGAATTAGTAGTTGTTGTTCTTGTTTCTTTAGTACCTTCAGTGGTTCCTATACCTGTCATGTTTCTTGGATTATTTACAAGCGGGATTCAAGCTCTTATTTTTGCAACTTTAGCCGCGGCTTATATAGGCGAATCCATGGAGGGTCATCATTAACTAGCTTTTCTGATTGATATTCGGGAATTTAAAATAAAGGAAAGAGATCTAAAAGATCTTTTTCCTAAGATTCTTGGCCGATTGATGTCATACCCCCACTTCTATTTGTTCATTCAATTACAATATTAGAATTATATTAGGGTTCATAATTTGAATCCAAATTGTTATGCTATCTAACTTTGATTGTGATTAAACAAAAAACGATGTTTCTATAGAACGATGGATTGGCATTTAAATTTTTTTAATTCAAGGATTGTCCAAAATTCGAATTAATTCCATGCAATTTCATCAACCAAATCCTGATATTGTATTGATATGTAATGATTCGGGCTAATGATAATGAACCAACCAACCCGCCCATTTGGATTCATACGGGATAATGATAACTAAAGGGCAAAGAGGAAGTGACAAATGGGCTTCATAAAAAATAGGTTAGGGGATCGACTTAGGTATATGTAATGGCTATAAACCTATTGTTGTGTATGTTTTTTCTAGAATTCGAATGCATATAGGATGAGAATTCAATAGTTGGTTTACACTATGGAAGAAACATATGTATATGTGATATTAGATATTGACTAGTTATATATGAACTATCCATAGATCTTATTTCCTTTACGATCCCACTCTGAATTTCGATGAGGATTCCAATAGAAGTCCTTCCATTTCGTCTGTGACGAATGAATAAACACATGAAACCAAGAGCATATAGTATAGAAGAGAAAAATAACGAAGAATTGAAAGAATGCTTTGGAACTAAGAAATGGAAGAGCTTTATGGATTGCTAATTGATAAAGACTCGATGGATGGGAACTAAAAACGAGAAATCGAAGTAGTTCTGACGATTCAATAATATAATTACTTCAATTGGATATATGTTAGTAATGGAATCATAAGGCATTATTTATTGGTTGATTGTATCATTAACCATTTATTTATTTTGGTGCGAGGAGCTTACCATGAATCCACTGATTTCTGCCGCTTCCGTTATTGCTGCTGGATTGGCCGTAGGGCTTGCTTCTATTGGACCTGGAGTTGGTCAAGGTACTGCTGCGGGACAAGCCGTAGAAGGTATTGCGAGACAACCAGAGGCGGAGGGTAAAATACGAGGTACTTTATTGCTGAGTCTGGCTTTTATGGAAGCTTTAACAATTTATGGCTTGGTTGTGGCATTAGCACTTTTATTTGCGAATCCTTTTGTTTAATCCTAAGAATTTGAAAGTTTTTTTCTCCATTTTATTGCCCTGGATTTCCTACCTGCTTTTTTGAATTCTATCAAGATTTTACTCTTACAATCACTTTTTTTTGAGACAATATCCGTGGGAAGGACTGATTTGAGGATGAGGAATTAGCAGACCTACTCGCTTTCTTCCTTCCCGTTCTTAGTCCAACGAAACCCTTTTTTTTTAGAAAGCGTTGCAAAAGATGAGGTATTTCACGACTGACATGAGATCTGGACCTAATTCTAATAAGTGTGTTTTTGAGTGGGAACCTCAAATGAAATAAAAAAAATGCAAAATGGAATAATAAAATCTATGTAAAAAAAAAGGAAATCAAAAATTAATCAAACAATAAAAAAAGGGACGAATTGATACAAACTCTGTTTTATTTTGTTAGTCCTATCTATAAGAGGAGATCATATGAAAAATGTAACCGATTCTTTCGTTTCTTTGGGTCACTGGCCATCCGCCGGGAGTTTCGGGTTTAATACCGATATTTTAGCAACAAATCCAATAAATCTAAGTGTAGTACTTGGCGTATTGATCTTTTTTGGAAAGGGAGTGTGTGCGGGTTGTTTATTTCAAGAATAGGCTGGATCTAACCAGCTGCACTTTCTTTTTTCTTTAGAACTAAACTAAGTAAATGAAGGGTGCACGATCTCGCGAATTACTTCTGAAAAAGTAAAGAAATCATATGTAAGAACCATAGCATTTCGCGACTCATTGGTAAAGTAAATACACTTTGATTCTCTATCAACCAATAATGTGGAACTATTAACATGGTTAAAGCTAAACCGTTTGAAGTCTAGGCGCTACATGGTACTCTTTCTACCACTATGTTAGTATGGAAATGGTTTCAAAAAAAGTTGGCAATTTATTCGATATAGAACACTCATATCGATAAAACGATTTGAACCTGTTACTGGAAAAAGGAAGGATCCCTTTTTTCAATGCCGAATCGACGACCTATGTATTAAAGTAAGAAGCATTTTTTGGATTTTCAGAAAAAAATATAAACAACTTTGCCGATAATTACAGATTTTTGTCTGGTCGGAAGAGTCCTCCAAATATTATGGTCGTGGATCAATGATCCGTTTTGATATTTTGGAATACGAACAGAGAAGAGAGGATAGGCTCATTACATAAAAAATATGGAATCCCCTATAAGTAACTGAGCGTGAGAGCCAAATGAATCGAAAGATTCATGTTTGGTTCGGGAAGAGATCGTGGAAGTTTTGAAATGAATGGGAAGAGAATCTACTTTCATTAAGTGATTTATTAGATAATCGAAAACAGAGGATCTTGAGTACTATTCGAAATTCAGAAGAATTACGTGGAGGGGCCATTGAACAGCTGGAGAAAGCCAGGGCTCGCTTACGAAAAGTGGAA
>JAJJMC010022043.1:4957-9957 GCA_023531435.1 Papaver californicum | reverse complement strand
CGAATCCTGAGGAAAAGAGTTGTGTTTCCACCGAGCTGAAACAATATGTTGATGGCCCTAGTAAAACAAAGTCATCATTTAATAGCTATTTCGCTTCAATTTCCCTTCTACAAAGAAAAAAAGGAAGATCTAGTTACGATTGAAATACACTTTTTTCTTCATCCATGGACCCTTTATTCATACTCATTTAATTGGAAGTTTTGATCCAACTAAAAAAAATTATGCTTCGCAATTCCATAATCCAATTTTCCATTTTAAATTGACCCTTGGATACAAATCACGAGAATGTATATTCTTCCTCAAATCTGTCATTGAGAGGTAAAGGATAAAATCCTTTTAAGAAAGAAAGTTTTTGATCGGAATACAAATTAACCGAAAGACCCCTTAACTATTTAAGGGATTAATAGAACGAATCACACTTTTACCACTAAACTATACCCGCTACAATTGATTATTGTATATGAATGGAATCTTTGTCGAACAAGGGAATCCTACATAATCAAGATAGGATCAGAATAGAATTATTAAATTGGAGCGTTGACGCTTTTTGTCGGGAGAACTTGATGAGGTAGGAAAAGAAGTCTTATTAAACAAAAGGGTTATATCTTTTTATTTTGCTGGGCTGGGGGGTTCTTTAAAGAAAGAGCCACTGAAGTCACAAAAAATTGTGTAAGAATCCGTAGCTCCGTTTTTTCAACCCTCCAATCCTTTAGAAGAAAATACAAAATTTTCTCAAAAAAGAGAGAAAGTTTGACTCTTTCATTTTTTGAAAATACCCTTTCCCTATTTATTTTATTCATATTCCGCCGGTAAATTTTAGGAATTCGAGCCAATCAACTGGATCTAGTATAAAAACCCGGAGTCTTTTTTATGGACTCAACTCAAGTCTTCAAATAAAGACTGCCCTTGAAGAAATAACGAAATTAGAGTTATAATATTAAGAAATAGGATAGGTCCCTCTTTTTCCAAATTGATAAAAAAAGCAAAGACACTTCTATCCTATACCATAAGATTGGAAATAGTCTTACGTGTTCCTGTCGTTGTTGTTTCAATAACAAGTATTTTTGTTTTCAAATCAGAGAAATGAGTTGATCCATCATTCATTGCGTTGGAATAAAGTAAGAAATGGCCCGGCTAGGTACTGACCAGGCCGGGGAATAAAAGGAGCTTTCGGCTAAAAAAGGGGGGATATTTTTTTTCTTTCTATGGAAGATATACCCATTATCGAAATGAAATTCGAGTTGGATTGCTAATCCAATTTGTATCTATCTTATCTATCTATAGAATAAAGTGAAAGAAAAAATAAAGACTTTTTGGCTTCAAGCGTAACCGTAACATAGTAATTTTTTCAATTTGGAGAGATGGCTGAGTGGACTAAAGCGGCGGATTGCTAATCCGTTGTACGATTTATTTGTACCGAGGGTTCGAATCCCTCTCTTTCCGTTTCCTCCGATGACTTTCTTTTTTTTGCATTCAAAAAAAGATCGAGACCTTTTCATTGCATTTTATCTTATTTTCTCATAGTTAAATGTCTGGAATAAAAAAAAAAAGAAAATGAATAAACCAACAAGCAAGAAAAAAGCTTTTTCCTCTTTTTTATTCCTCACGTCCAGGATTACGTCCTGGATCATTAGATAGGAATCCGAAGATAAAAAGAGAAACAAAGAATATCACTACTGTGTAAACAAAGAGTTTGAGAGTAAGCATTACACAATCTCCAAGATCATTTTTGTAAAAAAAGGGAATAGACTATCCTTTTTTATACCACATATCCTCTTTTTACACCAAGAAACGAAGTAGTTTCTCGAAAAGAAAGTAATTTTTCGAAATTCGTTTGTAATAAGATTCTTTCGTTACGGAAACGCTTTTTTATGACACAATTCTATATTATATTGTGGGGGACCCTAAATTGAATAGGGCCCTTGAAGTAGAAGGTCAAGTTGGGGAGGTGATCAAGATTTCTCGCAATTATCCAAGAATTCAAATGTTTGGATCGAGGGTTCAGAATATAAGACTTAGCTGATCTTATTAATTGTTAGACTCTTTTTTTATCAAAAAATCATACATGTTTGTAGGACAGTAGTAAAAAAATATCATCGAAAACTTACAGCAGCTTGCCAAACAAGGGCTAAGAGAAGAAAGAGCACAGGTATTACTGGCATAACATCTACAATTGGATTAAAAAAAGCATAAGCCTCGGGCAATTTGGCGAAGAAAAAACTACTCGAATGAAGGGCAGAATTAAGACAGATACAGATCAAACTAAAGATATTAAGCATAACAAACATTTCCTTCTTGGAGATAATTGTATTTTGATTGAGTCATTGATATTAAGGAAAAAAAGGAAGAAAGTAAGGTAGATTCAAATTCTTCTTTTTTTTTACTTGCTCAATCACAAATCCTTCAATTCTCAACCGAGAACAGAAGGAGTCATACTTTCATACAATATCTTAATTGAATTCTATGTAATGATCAATAAATTAAGTTAAATTCTACAACTATATGCATTAAATCCTAGCAACAATCTACTCTATTCCATAGAGATTTGGGTGGGAATTGACGAATAAACAATACGGATATTAGTGTTTATTGGTGTCAAATATAAATATAAATGGGGCGTGGCCAAGCGGTAAGGCAACGGGTTTTGGTCCCGCGACTCGGAGGTTCGAATCCTTCCGTCCCAGAGCAGTCCAATTAGGTTCAAAGTGTAATGTTGAATAAAATCGAATCTTTTTTTCTGAGTTCTACTGATTCTTTTCTGAATCATATCTTACCCTTTTTCTCGCAAAACAACCCAGGGCAAATGACATGCCGATAGAGCGAGATCTATTTCCTATCCTACCTGGCCAGGAAATAGCTCAATAGTTGAATTCAAAAATGAGATGGGCTCTTCCGCGTCTGCCTGTTCCATCGATATTCCTAGTTGCTTAGAAAGACTTTATGGTCTATATCCATAAAAAAAAAAAGAACGCATTCAAAGTGAAAATGCGAAAAAGCTCTACCTTACCCCCCTATCACTAAAGTAAATAGTGGAGTCCAGTTATTAGTTATTAATTCTCTGTGGATCTTGGAAGTCTAAACTAAACAAGAAGGGGCTCTTGGGACTAATTGAATTTTCATTCCATCACCGAGATAATGATTCATTCAAAATAGATGGGTGATTGAGTCGGAAATGAGATATCTATTAAACCTTTTTAACTACAGGCTATGATCTGATTACTAAATCCTTTAATTGATTTCACGATCAAATAATCAAAATTCTATTGAAATAGAAAATTTGAAAAACGAAACGCTTTTCATGATGTTTTATCAATCTTTGGTTCTCGAAGAGATGTGAGATTTGTTAACTTTAATTCTATCAACTCATTTCTGGCCTTTCCAGTTCATTGGACTCGTTTCTTTGGTTAATACTTAATATTCATTTTGTTCCGGTATTAGAAATATAATGAAAGACCCTTCTTTTTTTTAGTTAGGTGTTTTGTTTTTAGCTTAGTTGTTCGAGAAAGGTTGAATCTTTCATGATTGATGGTCTTGAACAATCTGTTCTGTTGAAGATGCAGATTAAAGAAAAGCGTTTTTTTCTTCATTTTCTTTATTAATTCTTTTGCTCATAGAATAAAAGATAGGGTTAATTAAATTGAATCCTTTGCGGAGACTTCTCCAGAAAAAAGGACCTTTCCATATAGAAAAAGAAAGTATGAAAGTATAGATTACTATGTACCGATTGAACTAATGACTATTCATGATTCCATATTGAATCAATTCCATACCGGCTCCAAACTAGAGGAAAGTTATGGTAAAACTTCGTTTAAAACGATGTGGTAGAAAGCAACGTGCGACTTGAAGGACATGATCGGTTGTGGATTCTTACATCCACCATTTTATATAGGAATGAAGGTGCTCTTGGCTCGACATAGTTTGTTCTGTTCCACTAGAACAATCCCTTTTTGCTGGGTTGTAAATAGTACATGATGGAGCTCGAGTAGAAAGTATTGATTCATTTCTCAGGGGCAAGGGTCTAGGGTTAGTGTCAATCAATAAGTCGGAACAACTTCGTAAGTATATCTTCAATATAGAAATAGAAAGGATCCAATTCGAGCAAACGTTTCAAAAAAAGGAAATTCTTTTCTTGGAATTGTCAAAAAACGAAACTATTTTGATCAAAACAAAAGTGTATCGCATGGGAATCAATCCTTCATCTGATTCTTCGATAGAAAGAAATCACAAAAGGTATGTTGCTGCCGTTTTGAAAGATTAAATATCACCGAAGTAATGTCTAAACCCAATGATTCAAAGCAACGATAAAGGATCCCGGAACAAGAAAACACCATTTTCTGTTGTCTCAACAATAGGTTCGGTCAGGGCGAGGAATAAAAAATGGACTCTAAACAAGACAAAGCAAGGGGGTTAGAGACAGCTCAATAAATAAAATGCCTAAGCTTAAGGATTTTCCTTTGAGCTCTTTGATAATTATACAACTTGAGTTATGAGTACGAATGTTTTTTCTTTTCTGCGGGAAGGAAGAAAAAAAGGAATTCAAAAAAAGTCTAATGGATTTTATTATTTTCTCAATCTATTTGGAACTATATACATAAATTCAAATCATTCTTTCTCGAGCCGTACGAGGAGAAAACCTCCTATACGTTTCTAGGGGGGGCGTTGTTCATCTACATCTATCCCAATGAGCCATCTATCGAATCGTTGCAATTGATGTTCGATCCCGAAGAGAAGGAAGAGATCTTCGAAAAGTGGGTTTTTACGATCCGATAAAGAATCAAACTTATTCAAACGTTCCCGCTATTCTCTATTTCCTTGAAAAAGGCGCTCAACCCACAGGAACCGTTCATGATATTTCAAAGAAGGCAGAGGTGTTTAAGGAACTTCTTCCCGGTAATCAAACGAACTTTAAATAATGAACAAAGATAAAGAAAGTGAGGGTTCCATAATGTGAACTTCCTGGGGGTTGAGCGCCTTTTTCAAGGAAATAGAGAATAGCGGGA
>JAJJMC010022035.1:6281-17816 GCA_023531435.1 Papaver californicum | reverse complement strand
TTTGTTTTATTCGATGCTGTTCAGCTTTCTCGATTTTATGTGTCATTCATGCAATTCATCGCTCTGATGTCAGGAAACGTCTCGTGTCTTTTCGAAATTTGATATCTTTAATAGTGATCCTGTGTTTCTCACCTTTTTTAATCTGGTTGCTTCTTAACTTGATCTTCTTCCACGTGTCATGCTTCTTTAATTTACTAACAATTTGCCCCCTTCTTCTCTTTTTTACAAAATCATCCAACGGTCGATCCGAGATTTTGAAAAATAGAGAAGGACCTGTCGTTTTTAACTTTTCAGTTTCTTTTCTGCACGTTATCCGAGTTTTCCGCTGGCATTAACATGATTATGTCAGTTACACTTTTTCCAATGAAATCAAATCTTTTCCGATTATTTTGTTCTCCCATCTTGTGGCGGTTACTATTCTTCTTTTTTAAATATCCTGTAACTTTCTACTATCTCTTTTTTCTTTTTTAGTTATTGCACTTTGTCTTCCTTAAACTTTTCAAATCTTCCCACTACTCAGGAGCTCTGTTCTCGTTAATTGGTTTCTTCTCTACTTCAATTTGACCATTGTTAACTTCTTTTCTTCATGTAAGTAATTTTATTTTTCTTGATTCAAAATTTTCTTTTCATGGCTGAGGGTTTATCGGTGTAGTAAAAAGATTGTGATTCTCAGGTTATGTATGAATGAAAAGGCCCTTTTTTACACTGTAATTATTGCTAGGTGATTTCTTCATATATTAATTTTTTCTTTCTTTTGTTTCTTTCTGCTCAGATCTTCAATATGTCTCCAAGAAAATCTGATGCAGCCAGCAATCAAGGTGAAAACAGGAGATCAAGTAGGTCTTCTTCATCTCGATATGCTGTTTCTCGTCGAGATTTATCTCTTGCTACTCCTTCTCCTGCTGTACCTCATACCGTACGGGATTCTTCTCCCGATGTCCCTAATGTTGCCCCCAAGAGTAAGCGATCAATGTCATCTTATAGCTATCGATCTATGGATATTGAAGAATTTAAAAGAAGACATAATCTTCAAGGATTTAAGGTTTCTTTTGTTGATTGTGCTTCCGATATGATGACCTTCGATTTGATGAGAAAATTTCAATATAGTCATCATAGATTATTAATTTCTGTTGGTGCCTTGGAAGCTGGTCTTCATCTCCCTCTGTATGAAAAGAACAACCCTTTCCAGTTCAGAGTTCTTGCTACTCGCAGCAGGGCTCCACATACTCAACTTCGATCTATCACACAGTATAATGGCAATTGGTGGCGAATTCTCGATGAATGCACCCTTCGCAGTGAGGGTCGCACCCGTCTTACCTGTTATGTTCCCGATATTTCAGAACGTGTTCATTATACGCCTGAGAATTTCCAGAATACTTATGGTGATGGTATTACTGTTAAAAAATATGTTAAATGGAGTGTGAGTCCTGTTCGCAAATGCTCCCAAGGGTTTCCTCTACTTCGAGAAGTTGATGACCCCAGAATCAAGGTAGCTCCATATACCAATGCTGACTTTCCTTCGAATGAGAGAATTCGTCGAGAACATGATTATAAATGGTATCGCACCCCTATTCTGATTGAGGGACCTTGGGTATACGGTGACATTCCTATTAGTGAAATTCAGCATCTTCGCAATTGTTTCCCGAACTATTGCCCCTGGAAATTGAACTTTGATGATTATAAATTTGACTTCAAGGTTCGAAATTCTTAATTGATATCATTCTTTTTAGATATAGTGTATCGATCTTTAATGTCTTCTTTAAATGTTTTTACTTTTTTTTTTTTTTTAATTCCAGGTCGATCCTTCTTTGGACATCGGAATCCCCCTTCCTCCACCTGATCGCGGTATAAAAATCGTCGAGAATAGACAGATCGTCGAGAATGAACAAACGATCGAACCCGCAGTTGAGGGTAAAGGAAAACGAAAATTAATTCTCACAGCAGAGAAGAAGCAGAAAAAGCCCAGAACTCTTGAACTCTCAACTGAGGTTGTAGGAGAGACGGCTTCAAGTTTGAATAAGGGAGAAAGAAGCTCGATTATTGCTCTTCCATTGGATCAGTCTGATCCTATCGATGTTATTCCGGTTTCCTCGATGCCAGCAGAAATTGTGGTATTAGAACGATCCGATCCTACTGTTGCACCTCCTTCTGGTATTTCATCCAATTTTTATAACATCGTTTCTCCACTACCTTTTGATTTCGTGCTTGATTCCCCTGTACCTGATAATGGTGCATTGGAAACTTTTTCTGGTCTTCCTCAAGAAGAGGGAGATGATATTGTTACTGATGAAGATATTGTTGATGTAGTGAATGAAGTAACTCATGTTGAAAAAGAGATTTCGTCGGAAAAAGATAATGCTGAAATGAATCCGATTGATGATGTGGAAAATATGATTGTTGGAGCCAACATCCCTGTTGTTGAAGAAATGAATGTTATTGATCATACTGAAAAAGAAACCTCTACTCCTTCGAATATGATCGTTCCTGATGTTTCGATCCCTTCTGAAGTCGAAGGGACTACTGGAGTAATTCTAGAATCGATCGCACCTTCCGATGATTTGGTTCGATCTACTTCTGTTGCTGTTGAGGTCGATACTACAATTCCAAGTGTCGACCCTTCTACTCTGAAGTCCGTTTCCGATCAAATCTCTCGTGAAGGTTTTAATTTAGTTGGTGATGAAGAAGAAGCCTACAAATGGTTTCTTTCTCAGGGACTTTGGAATGTTTCAGCAGATCCTGAGAGTATCAAATCTGATTCTGGCTTCATGTCTCGATTCCGGAATTCACTTAGTGCGATTCCTTTGGATGAAACTCTGGATGCATGGTCTAAGAGTGATATTCTCGATCAAATATCTCATGTGAAGCCTCCTCCTACCTTTAATGAAATTTTGAATGTTTCCGATAGTTCGTTATATTCACTTCCGCAACAAGCTTTAGCCCAACTTCAATACGGTAATGATTGTCTATTTAGCGGTTATAAATTTTATAAGGCTCGAGCTACCATGATGGGATTAATATTTAAGAAAGAATCAGTGGATATGAAGGAAAAGAATGCTTCCTTACAACAAGCGAATGATGAATTGCAACAGCAAAATAATTTTCTTCAACAACAACTTCAACAACTTCATCATCAGCATAATGATCAATATCAACAACAACAGGAACGTCTCCAAACTATTGAAGGTCATAATCAAGATCTTCAGAATCAAAATCAAGGTTTATTTTTCATTCCTTTTCAATTACTATTTTATTTACTTGATTTATATGAAACATTTAAATTTTATACTAGGTTCAGTGGAAAATATGGAGACCCTATTTAGGTTCGATCGTAGAATGGTACAATTGAATAATCATGCAAGGGAAATCTTCAAAGAGATGAATGTGGTTAGAGAAAAGCTGACTCAATTGAACGATAGTTTTGATTTAACCACTTGGAGGCGTAATAAAGCAGAATCAAAATATCGAGAAGTTGTAAAATTGCTAACTCAAAAAGAATTAGAGTTTAAATCTGTTGTCAGAGGTACATTTTTGGTTTACCTAATTTTATAGTTCTTGATATCATAAAATTTGTCTAATATTTTCCTGTATTTTCAGATTTGGAGAAAAAATTTAATGAAGCTAAGGATCGAGCAATACAAGTAGAAACTGAGCTTAATACAGCGAAAGATTCAGTGAAAAACATTACTCAAGAGTTAAAGACTTCTGAATATAATGTGACTCTTAGCGCCTCAAAAATTGAGAGTTTACATGCTCGACTATCTATTGAACTTTCCAAAATTACTGCTCGTGAACAAGAGATTGATTCATTAGCTGCACAATTAAGTGAAGAGAAAAATCAAAAATCGTGTCTTAGTGCTCAAATAGAAGCAAATCAGCAAAAGATCGAAGAGCTTCACAAAGAAATCAACTTTGGGCGTGATTTCGTTCAATGGGTCAGGCAGGATGCTAAAGCGAAAATTACAATGTCCTTCAATACTGCTTTAGATCGTGCACAATCCGATCCTTCAGTGCTTAGTAAGCGCGCTTCTGTGCCTGCAGTTCCTCCTCCACCATCTCGATCCGGTCTTCCCGATATCTGATTATGTCCTTTGTAATTTCATTTACTGTTGACTCCACTATCTTGTACTTTGTTTATCTTTCATTGATTTTCTTTTGCATCCTTTTGATATGTCTTTAATGTTATTTCCTGCACAAGAAAATGTGATTAAGTAATTCTTTTGGCTATCATATGATTTTCTAAGTACCATGAATTGAAGTACTTTTTACCTCAAATCATGTTGTTCGAGATCCCACACATACGAAACAAACCCGGGCCAGGGGTAAGATACAGGGTTGGTCCCGAACTGTACTCTGAAAATTGATAAACCAATAATTAGGAACCCCTTCTTGATAAGAATTTCATTGTTAATAAAATTCTCTAAGGATGATGTTCACCTTTTGTATATGATTATGTCGTCAATCGCAACGATATCCAGAATATGATGTTCCTGGAATAATTTTGAGCGCTCAAAGTATATGAAATTCCGGGATTAATGGAATTTTGATTATATTAATAATCATGAAAATCTCCAAGATATGATGTTCCTGGATTCAAAGTATATGACATTCCGGGATTAATGGAATTATAATATTCTCCATGGTACGATGTTCTTGGAGTGATTATAAAAGAAATTAATGAATTAATTGTCTATGTACCTTCTTTTTGTGGTAACATTGCATTGTTATTCACAGATAGTAAAGCTTTAAATATTGTGCATTCCACGGATGCTTTAAAATTTCTCCTTGCAAATTCTGAAGATAGTACGACCCTTGTCTTGCCGACGCTTGAATCACGTATGGTCCATCCCATGTTGGTGCGAATTTTCCTGCTCTTTTGTCCCTTTGGTGTTCTGTTATTTGCCGGAGGACATATTGACCTTGGACAAAATTTCGGGATTTTACACGCTTATGGTATTCTCGAGCTAATCCCCTTTGATAATTCTCCATCTTTTGGAGTGCCACTTCTCTTTTTTCTTCCAAGTCATCCAATTTTTGTAACATGAGATCTGAATTTAGGTTTTTCTCCCATGCTTCTGTTCTGGTCGTAGGCAAAATAACCTCTGTTGGTATTACTGCTTCTGTTCCATAAGTAAGAAGATATGGTGATTCTCCAGTTGAAGCTTTTCTCGTGGTTCTATATGCCCATAATGTATTATGTAATTGTTCGCACCACTTATTATAATATCCATCCAATGTTTTCTTCAGATTTGTTACGATTGTTTTATTTGTGGATTCTGCTTGCCCATTACTTTGTGGGTAAAAAGGTGTAGACTTATGTTTCTGAATATTATATGTTTCAAATAGCATATCGATATTCTTCCCCTGGAATTGTTTTCCATTATCAGAGACTATCGCTGCTGGAATCCCAAACCTACAAATGATATTCTCAAATAGAAATGTAAAAACATCAGTGTCTCTGATTCGCGCTAGTGCTTTTGCTTCTACCCACTTGGTGAAATAATCAGTGGCCACAATTAAGTATTTTCTTTTCTTTGTGCCTTCAGCTAATGGTCCGACTATATCAACTCCCCATTTCGCAAATGGCCATGGACTAAGTGTTGAATTTAATTCCGTAGCTGGTGCTTTGATTTTCTTACCAAATCGTTGACATTCTTCGCACCTTCGAACCATTTCTTCCGAATCTTTCAACATGGAAATCCAATAATAACCCTGTATTTTGGCTTTTAATGCTAGCGACCGTCTTCCACTATGGTTTCCTGCATCTCCATAATGTATTTCTTTGAGAATTCGTAATCCTTCTTTTTGTGATAAACATCGAAATAATGGTCCAAGAAAAGAATGTCGATAAAGAATTCCATCTCTAAGTTGGTAACTGTTTGACTTAAGTTGAATTTTCCTTGCTTCTTTAGAATCTGTTGGTAACATTTTATTTTGTAAATATTGATGTATCGGGGCTCTCCAATCGGGCTCACTTGGTTGATCATTTTCTTGTTGCGATGTAGATGTGGCACTTTGTATGGCTGAGTCATCGATACCATCTTCCTCTATGTTATTTAACACTTGTGCTCTTATGGATGGCTCGTATATTCTCTCAATTTTTAGCGCTTTAGTATTTGGGTCATTTATCATGGACGAGATATACGCCAGTGCATCTGCATGTCGATTCTTTTCACGAGACAAATGTCGAAAAATAATATTTGGAATACAAACTGTTAAACTTTGTACAAGATTTTTGTATCGTTCCAAGTCCTCATCGACCGTTTGATATTTTAACTCGATCTGTCTAATCACCAGCTGCGAGTCACTTGTGAGTCTTACGTCACTTATTCCTAGTTCAATAATGAGTTTGAGAGCATGAACTACTGCTTCATATTCTACTATGTTATTTGTATGCTCTTCGAACTCAAGTCGAAATGAGTGTACCATACGTTCTCCCTTTGGTGCTGTAATCACGATACCTATTCCTGCCCCTTCTTTATTTCGCGACCCATCAACAAAAACCTCCCATCGTTGTGAACTATTTGAATCTAGGATATCTACTGGTTCTTCTTCTTCACACCCAGGAAGTCCTTGAATTTCATACTCTTCCTCGATTGGAAAATCTGCCAAAAAATCAGCTAGAACTTGGGATTTCTGCGCAGTTTGTATCTCATAAACAATGTTGTATTGTTCTAGCTGAGCGTTCCATTTTGCTATTCTTCCTACCTTCCCTGTATTCTTTAAAACTGATTCCAATGGAGCTTTGGTTAATATACGAACATAATGAGTGAGAAAATAAGTGCGTAACTTCTGAGTAGCAAATACCACTGACAAAATTAATTGTTCAATCTTAGTATAATTTCTTTCTGCTGAATTCAAAGTCTTGCTGATGTAGTATACAGGTTTCTCGATTTTCTCATTCGTTCGCACCATTACTCCACTGATTGCATTTTCTGTTGCTGCTATGTACAAAGTTAACATTTCTTCTGGTTCTGGTTTTTGTAATGCTGGCAATGTGGCAAGATGTAATTTTATACTTTGAAATGCTTGCTCACAACGATCGTTCCATTCAAACTTATTTTTCTTCTTAAGTACATCAAAAAAGGGTTTACATCGTTCTGATGATCTTGCAATAAATCTACTTAGTGCAGCCAAACACCCATTTAACTTCTGTACACTCTTTATACTGTTTGGTGATGGCATATCCGTTATTGCTCGTATATTTTGCTGGATCAACTTGAATTCCATCTTTTGTAACCAGATATCCTAAAAATCGCCCTGATGTAACACCAAAAATACACTTTTCTGGATTTATTTTCATCTTATACTTTCGTAGTGCACCAAAAATCTCAGCCAGGTTCTGCAAATGATCACCAGATAACTTGCTTTTTACTAACATGTCATCCACATAAACTTCCAAAGTTTTTCCGATCCATGGTTTGAATATTGCATCCACTAGGCGTTGATATGTCGCTCCTGCATTCCGTAGTCCAAATGGCATTCTAGTGTAACAATACAATCCTCGCGGAGTAAAGTACGATGTGTGTTCCTGATCTGCTTCTGCTAATGCTATCTGGTTGTACCCAGATTGTCCGTCCATAAATGATAACATCTCATGTCCCTCAACAGCATCTACTAACTGGTCAATGTTTGGGAGTGGATAACTATCTTTTGGACATGCCTTATTTAGATTGGTGAAATCTATACAAATTCTTACTCCACCGTTCTTCTTCGGGACAATTACCATATTAGAAATCCATGTAGGGCATCGTACCTCTCGAATGAACCCTGCATCTAAAAGTTTTGTTAATTCTTTTTCCACTGGTTCATGATATTCCGGTGCGACATTTCGTATCCGTTGGCGAAAAGGAATTGCATTAGGATGTATTTTTAATTCATGCTGGACGATGCTGGGATCGATCCCCGGCATGTCTTTTATTCTCCAAGCGAACACATCTGTATATTCACAGAGCAATTTGACTATCTGTTGTTCCACATCTGATTTTATTAATGTCCCAATTCGCACTTGCTTGGGGCATTCTGCGGTGCCAATGTTTATGATTTTTGTTTGCTCTACTGGGGTGAAAACTGGTTTTGGAATCCCAATTGGAGTTGGGGTTCCCTTTAATTGCTACATCGCCCCTTTTTGCGGCTGGTTTTCCAAATTTTCTTGATTTTTGCTGTTCTCTCCTTTTTCACTTTCTATTTTATTTTTTGCATTTTTTTCTAGGTATTGATTTATTTCTTCTTCCTTTGCTTTAATTTTTGACTCTTTTTTCTTTTTACATTGTAAATGCTCCCGTTCTTCATTTATTCTTGTCTCTGCCATTATACAAAGTTTAGCATCTTCTTGATCACCCTTTATCTCCATCTCTCCTCGTGGTGTTGGAAATCGTAGATACTGATGATAAGTTGATACTACACCCTTTAATTGATGAACCCATCGTCTTCCAATTATAGCATTGTACGGGGATGGTGCATCCACAATACTAAATCTTGTCAGGATGTTGATCGGTCCGGCTGAAACTTCAAGATCAATTTCTCCCTTTGGCTTGGAAGATATTCCATTAAATCCATAAATGACAAATCGTGAAGTGATGAGTTGATCTTCTTTGAAACCCATTTTACAAAATGTATTGTAGAACATCACATTTAATGAACTGCCCCCATCCAAGAGTATTTTCTTGACATTCCAACCAGATATCAATAACGTCAACACAAGAGGGTCATTATGCATTTCAATTTCTTGATTTACTTCTTGTGCAGAAAATGTTAATGGATGTGCCATCCAATCCTCCCATAATTCTACTTGCCTTCCTTGAACTCTAAAGGCCTCGTGGTTCCGAATTCTCTTGCACAATTTCTTGTTGATTGCTACATTCAAATCCGTATCACACTTTTCCACACATGAAATCATATTAATTGTCTGTTTGTTATATGGAATATGTATTGCTTTGCCTTCATCATATTTCTCTAATGGTTCAATTTTTTGAACAAATTCCTTCAATTCTCCAGCATCGACCATTCTTTGTACCAATGCTATAAAATTTCTACAGTTGTTTCTTGTATGCCCTTTGTAGTTATGGTACTCACAATAGTCTTTGGAATGTTGTGTATGTTCCGGTTGATTTCCCTTTGTTATTGGCCATTGAAAACCTGGTCGATTCTTCAAAATGTTGAATAACCTGAAATATGAAATATTAAGCTTGGTAAAAGTTCTTTCTCGAAATTGTTGAGCAAAATTTTTTCCATTCCCTTGTCGAGGATGTTTTAATCCTTTTGATTCAACTTTTGGAAGACATTTCCTTTTCTGTTCTGGTAATTCTTCAACTGAATTTGTTCTCCTTGTATTTCCTTGATTTTCAGAATTAATTCTCGATCCTTGATCCTGTATATCTTGGAGTCTTGCACATGTTTCTATTATTTCTCTCAATTTGCCTTCAGTTTTTGGATTATTTCGATGGATTTCAACAAAGAGCTGACTCTTCCGATCTACAATCCCCCATTTATAATGGTTTATAGCTGTCATTGGGTCTAAATCACCTATTGCTTGACATATTGAATGCCATCTAGTTGTATATGATCGGATCGATTCTTCTGGCCATGACATTAAAGAATAAAGTCTGTCCTCCCCTGAATCAATTGGTCTGTTATACATGTATGCCTCTAAAAATTTTCTGACCAATTGTGCATAATTATTGATAGAATTTTCCGGTAATATGTCGTACCACAATAATGCTGTCCCTGTTAAACTTGACGGAAAACATCTGCACATGATCGCTTCATGATCGTCCCATCGCGACATTACTCGGTTATAATACTTTAAGTGCGATGTTGGATCCTTGGTTCCATCGTAACATTCGAACACTGGAATATTATATTCTCTTGGTAACGATACGCGCGTTAAATGTTGCGCTAACGGTGTTCGCTTTGCTTCTTTCAATACCTCTTCTATCCTTCCCCCCTCTTTATTTTTTAATCCTTTAATTTCCTCCTTCATTTGTTCCATCGCTTCCAAACATGTTTCCCATTGGGTTCGTTGAAAGTCATTTTCCTGTTGTCTTCTTACCCGAGATGTCGATCCTGCTAACACTATTCTTTGATCTGGATTCCGCTGTTCATTTCTTGATATTTGTCTACTCGACGTTGGCTCCTGATTTCGTACTCTAGTCACAGTTGGCCTTTGTTCTCGCTGAATTACATCTTTTAAAACTTGATTTTCGGTTGCTAGTAACTCAATTCGATGGTTGCTTGCTCTTTGTTCCTTTCTTATTTCCTTTATTTCTTCTAATAGGTCCTGTATTTGTCGTGTCTTTCTTCGAGAACTCTCATGATCTGAAAAGAAATTCTGAACCACAGTATTTGACATTAATTCTTGACTTGGGGTATGATTTCCCTCAATGCTTTGTTGTTGTCCTGAATCACTCCCTTCTTCTTGTCTATTTTCCAAGCCTTCATTACTATTTTGGTTCCCAGAATTCGCGTCTTGAGACATATTTTCTAGAATTTGCTGTTTCTTCACTATCTTTTGCCTTCTCGATCGTTTTCCTTCCTCGATATCTAAAAATATTTTCTTAGAAAATTAGTCAAATGAACTCTTATCTATTAAATCATAAGAGATTCTAATTATTATTTTAACTGTAAACTTTCCCTATCACAAGTCCAGCTTTTCCTTCTTCATAAAATCTTTGTTTCATATTTTTATCTATTTTATTCCTCACAAGGTATTTTTCATGTTAATAAAATATACTTATGTAAATAAGCTTTACCCTTACTTTTCACATCTTGCAAAATTAAATTTTCCCTTCTTTTCTTACCAAATTTTTTTCTTTCCTGGATGATTTAGTTTTTTCATTAAATCTCTTTTTCATTTATCAGGTAGGATAAATCCTTTTTTCACTCCCTGTTTCTAGCGCCAAATTGTTTATGCCAAAAAATCCTTTCGACTAAACAACCAATCAAATTCTTGGATACAATTTACATAACTAAGATCGAGTAACAAAGAAAAATCCTTTTATTCATTTCATAAAATCATTTATGAACAATACCATTCATCATCCAGGTTTTGCAATTTTTGGGTTTATAATCCTTACACTTTTCAATTTAAATACAGAAATCCTTACATGATATTACTATATTTCATAGATTCATACCTAAAAATATTTTCTCTCTCTTTTTCTCCTCCGCTCCCTTTTTTTTTCCGTCCCTTCTTTGTTGTTTGATCTCTTCTATTTATAGATCTATTTTTCTGGGTCGCTCTTTATGCAACGTGTCATTTTTTACTGCCTGGTCATCGTTCTGGATCAATTCTTCTTTGGGTCGATCCATCTTGTTTCGATGTATCTATCGTTCTTGTATTTTGTCTTTTACTTGGTGCGATCACATAGATGACAGATTGCTCCTACTTACTTCTTGATTCGATGCTTTATATGTCCGACACGTGTTTCCTTATCTTGAAAGACTTGTATGATCTCGATCATTAAAATAATAGAGTAATTATTACAATTCACTTTCTCGATCATAAAATAATTATTACATTTGGCTTTCTCGATCATA
>JAJJMC010022033.1:0-11483 GCA_023531435.1 Papaver californicum | reverse complement strand
TAGAGAATAAGAACTCGATTATTTTGGTTGATTTCGACACGACCAATTCCGACTTAGGAGAAGAAGTTATTAAGGATAATATGACGAACGTCAATAATTTTAGGGTACCAGTGAAGATTCAGACTTAGGGGAATAAGTTATTAAGGATAATATGACGAACATCGATAGGTTTAGGGTTCAGGGGTAGATTCCAACTTAGGGGAAGAAGTTATTAAGGATAAAATGACGAACATCGATAGGTTTAGGGTTTAGGGATAGATTCCGATTAAGGGGAAGAGGTTATTAAGGATAATATGACAAACATCGATAGGTTTAGGGTTTAGGGTTAGATTCCGACTGAGGGGAAAAGGTTATTAAGGATAATATGACGAACATCGATTGGTTTAGGGTACAATTATGGTATAGATATTCAGACTAATTAGATCGAAAAAGGCATATTTGGGTTCACACAACTAGATATTGACCTCCAGTATACATTCCGATCAACCAGATATAGAACAAAGCGGATTTCACCCGATATTCATTTGTCTTACCCGGTCTTACTCAATTTCAGACAGTATCCATCAAATTTATGGATATCATTCAATTTCACTTGTTATCCTTCGACCTAACTCAATTTTATATGTTATAAATCGATTCACATAATATCCCTCGATGTTGATGCCACCATGGATGTGTATGAAAGATTCCAGTTTCATTTTATCTATGAATGTCCATCGTTTTTAGTCAATTTTACCCGTTATCTATCAATCTTATCCAGAGCAAATCTTGTGATTTAATGGTGTATTTAGGGATCCGTTAAAGATATCCCGGGTAATTTTGACCAAGTGCCCGTTGAACTTGGTAATTTCGGTTGGCCTCGTTCAATCTAAATCGGTGTATGGGAAAGTTTTCATGTTTCGTGTAGTGGAAATGTTGTGTAGGGGTATACTAAAGTTGTTATCCTTAATGGTGTTTTGTTTTGGAACAAAGGTTGGGATAGATTGTTAATTTACAATCTCAATTAGAATAACATAAGTGATGGGCATCCACCGCTCTCTTAGATAGACACTTAACACACTTAACAATCAAATCGTTATTGACATTTTACAGTAAAATATCACATAGACGTCATTAAAGATCGGTCAATTAATATGATAGTGTTTTATTACAATTTTATTGGTGTAAGATTAAAGATCTATGGGTTTTCACTTACTGATCCCATCTTTCACGGAATCGATCCACTTTGACTATATACAAGAATATGTGGAGCTTAGCATGTCTGGAAGCACAGGATAAGTTATCTGAATGGGTATGGATTTGAATTTGATTACGAATGTCGAGAGTCCATTTACCTCACCAAATTTTACTTTATAGTTATCAATTATACCCCATATCACTCGACCTCACAAATTATACCCAATTATCAATTATTTCACTCAATATTCATTAGCCTCGCACAATTTTATTAGTTCTCAATCTATTTTACTTAATTTTATTCTTTTCCCATCGTTTATGTCTTTGAGCAATACATAGGTAAAATTTAAGGAGGGGGTAACCATTTAATTATATTGTTACCTATTAATTTCATGGGTTTAATTATATGGTTACCTATTAGTCAATTTCATCTGTTATCTATGATTGTGCATTTACAATCCTTGTGCAATTGCAACACGAAGAGGACATAGAAGAAATATGGCAGTTAGCAAAATTTAGACAAAGTGCCCATTGACTTTGGTAATTTCGGTTGGCCTCATTCAATTTCTCTCAGATTCCATCGGTTTCATTACTGGATTTAGAGTTCTAGTATAGATATTCAGACTAATTAGATCGATAAAGGAATATTTTGGTTCACACAACTAAATATTGACCTCCATTATACATTCCGATTATCCAGATACAAAATTCCTAATCCGACAATTATTATTAGATTTTAATTAAAATTCTATAGATATAATTATATCCGATCTGACTAAAAACGAAATTAAAATTTACAATAAAATTAAATATGAACAAAAATTGAAAAACAAAATTTGAAAGGCATAATTTTAAACCATATTTTTAAACAACATCGATTTTGGACTATCGAATCTGGACTATCCAAAAATTTTCAAGATCCGTATGAGGTGCCTTATCCACCGTTCAAATTTTCATGCAAGAAACACAATGAGAAACACACATTTAACTAACATGCTTGACTCAATCCGTATGAAAATCCAATATCGAATCTGGACCATCCAAAACTTTCCATGATCCGTATGAGGTGGCTTATCCACCGTTCAATTTTTTTTTTTCAAAACCCTAAAAAAAAATTCCCTTCATTGTCGTTCCTTGTCTGTCTCGCCCTTTGTCTCTCTTCCAGAACAGCCGCCTTACAAGAAAAACTAGGGTTCCATCGATACCTTCATCACCATCCACCGAATCTGGATCATTCAAGCTTGTCCATTTAGCGCATCAGACTCACGACGATACACTGTTTCTCATTGTTTGTTTTAAAGATACTAATAAACAGCACAAAAATCTCCAAATCTTCTTTTTTTAGTCTGCAATTATTTTCATCTTCATCTCTATTTCGATCACAGACACCAGATTTTAAGTGAAATCATTGGTTGGTTAAAGGTATGTACGTTCCCTAATTCCATCTTTCTTTTCTGTATGCTTAAAGGGTTTAATGGATTGTGTTTTAATTTTACTGATTGATACTGATTATTTCACTTTTAATAACATCTAAGATTTTTGTTTCTTGAAATTCTGTAAATGCATGTGTTCTTCTTTCTTTTAATATTTTGGGGTTAGGATTTTAATGCTTAATGTGGGGAGTTCTCTGAAGTAGGTTTTAAGAATCATTCAATTTGTTCTCTGAAGTAGGTTTTCGGGTGTTGATGTAATTGGGTGTAATTTGAGTTCTTTTGATGTGGGTTTTAAAATTAGAGAAGGGTTTTGATATTTAGGTTTTGTTGCTGCTTCTCCCACATGCCTTCATTTGGTATGATATTTAAGTCATTGATAATTAGCCCTTGTTCGTTGAGTGATAACAATCTTTAGGATATGTTTTATCAGGAAAAATGACAAACATGAAGCTGCACGACGCAAATCTAAAGGTATTTCACCTTTTATCTTCTTTGTTCTAATGTTTTAACTCTCTATTATTTGTTGAATTGTATGTTCATTACCCAATAATGTCTTTGGGCTCTAACTATAACACTACGAACCATCTTCAACTCTGTCTTCTTCATTTAGGTCACACAATGTTTTTTCGGTTGCATTCGAGATCAGTTCTCGATAATCAAAGGTTAAAAATATTTTCAGTGAAGCCTATATGATTTTTTCTGTGAAGCCTATATAGATCGTATGAGATAGGCCCTCATCGGAATGCAACTATAGGGGCATTGATAAATCAATTACAGGTATGTATATGTCCTGTGTTTGATTTTTCTCATAGGAATACTAGTTATGCAAGTTAACATATGGTTTTAATGTCGTTGGTTTGATCATTTTTAGGAAATGAGTAGAAGAAATCTAATATGGGTTGTTGCGAAGATGCAAGTTATTGTGGATCAATATCCTTCTTGGTAAGCCAGTTCTTGCATATTTTCCTTGCCTGCATTATCAGTTATTCACCATATCAAGTCTGTGGACAAATGCCGTTCAAGGATGATCATTTTTGGTATTTTGTTGCAGGGGCGAAGTACTTCATATAGATACTTGGTTTACTAGTGCATCTGAAAAAAATGGTCTTGCAAACCATTGGCTTCTTCGTGATGCCAATACAGGGCAAATTCTCGTAAAAGCTACCAGGTTCTCATGACATATTTTTGTTGTTCTTGGCATGCCTCAAAATTCAATATTCAGTAGTTTTCTGAGTACTGTACCATGGTAATGCAATGTGTGGATTTTGATGAATAAAAAAAACAAGAAAACTGTCTAAAATCCCAGAGGAAGTTAGAGGAGAACTGGAACCTTTTCAAGTTAACTAAACTGCAGTGTGAGTCTTCATTGTACTTTGATTAGGCAAATACATTAATGCATCCGGGAGTAATAAAAGAACATATAATTTATATGCTTAATACTGAAGTATACAACTTAGGAGTTGTGATGAAATATTGTCTTGCAGGTCGTGAATCTGATAGGAGATTTCATAGGCAAAATTATGATTATGGTGGATGATATGGTACATACTGATGGTAAGCCAAGTCTCAACCTTCAAATTTGAGTGAATAGAATAAAAAAAATGTTGCAACCATATATAGTGTTTTTTGGGGTTGAGTGTATGTTCAGACATAACAACCGTCAAAATAATTTGTTTAGTTTGTCTATTCCTATTTGCATTGTTCATGAAGATAACTATTAAGACAGAATTATTGACTGCAGATTAGTATCCAGTGTATAGTTATTGTTTTGTTTCAAAGTCAAGCATGTCCACCTTAATGTTCGGCTGTCAGTCCTCTCTTCTCTGCATGGAAATGGAGGGTTTGGCGAATTTTTGGTACATGTAGTTTAAGTGAGGTTTTGTTGCTTTAAATGATAAGGTGCGGTTTTGGTAGTTTGTTGATGATTTTGTTTGATTTCTAATCAGTTCCACTATGTCCAATTTGGAAATCTGTATATCTTAATGAGAGGATTTTATTAGTTGGTGATTGTTGTAGTTGTTCACACTCGACCTATTTATGTTCATTCTGTGCACTAAAACCATATTTAAGGAGGTATTTATATGTCCTATCTGTTTGGAGATGGAGTAACTGGAAACTCATGGGGAACAACCATTGAAAATAAATATATGGAAGTTTTAAGTTTTTTATTTAATAGTTTTGACATATATAATGTATGTTGTGATTACATCTAACCACCTTAGTGTCTGTTTTCATAATTCGTGGTTGTTTTGTATATAATCTACATAGTAACCATTGTTGATATTCTATAGATAACGCCATACCGGAAGTTCCTAGTTTGTTGGATGAAGGATCTACTGTAGTGAAGAGGAACACTTTGAAGCATAAACAAGAAATCCAGGCACATCCTTGCGCAGGTTGTTGCTCCTGAAGAGTTTAGGTCCTACATTGGATACGTACAGTTCTAATGTGGACATAGTTTTTCCTTGAAGCAACTTGAACATTATGTAAATGATGTGTTGCTTTTGTTTTTCTAAATCTGATTGTTGTTTTCTATTTTCTGTACCCCAAAAAAATATACTGGGAAGTGTTGTGTTTGGCGAAACGACACAAAGATTAGAGTTTTATGTACATTTGTCTTTTATTTTCGTTCTTTTATCAATTAGAAAACGGGGTCTCCGTAAATGAAAATCAAAGTTTGTTTGTTCCTTGATTGTCTTAGTTTCCTGTACTTTTTGGTTTTTTAGGTGTCAGCTAGAGTTAAATCATCAGGATTCTTCATCCCGGACTTAAAAAAAGCTCTGATTCAGCAATCATAAGAAACTAATCAAAGTCCCAAAACAAATGAACACTTAGCTCTTGTCACCAACTCTCTATTTGTGGGTCGGCTTTGCTTAATCTCCCTGTCTATCTCAACTCTCATCTGGCGGACAACAATAGTAGGCTAGACATGAAAAATTCATCCTTTAATTCATTTGAAAAATTCACCACCTCATAGTGAGCATTTTGAGTTGTGTAAACCCAGCCGAATTAAGGATTTTTCATCTAAACTTTACTACAATCCAGCTTTTAGGTCGTACAAGTTTCAAATAGCTCTGTATTTGTCATGCTTGATCTTGTTTTCGAGCATTTTGAAATCCTCCATTTCAAGTGATTGCATAAACAAGTCAATGAACAGCAGGGGGAGCAAATTATGTTTATGCTCCATACAAGAGCAGTTGGAATTAAGACCATGATTCACGAATGACCTCCTCTAATTCCTGCATAACCATCCATACAAGAGCCATCGTTGTTCAATTTATAGAAGTCATTCATGGATTAAGTCAAGGGAACAAAACCTCGAAAAAAATTATATTAAAAGATAAAATATATAGAACTGATAGACACACTAAAACAAAAAAAAACAACCAAATTATAGTCAATTTAGTCGACTCATGTATATTTTCTTTTTCAATTTGTGCATCCAAACATTTGCTCATAGTGAATGAAAACAATGATTTGAACAAGTTTTCATGTATCTATTAAACAAATCCTAATAAAATTGTGAGATAAATATTAATTAAGTTCTCAAATGTACTTAAAAACTGATTTCTTTTAAATGATCGTAGCGGCTTAAACTTGGTTGCTGGGAGAGATTTTACCAAGTAATTCATTTTTTAACATGTGGTGGTGGCTTAAACTTAGTTGCTGAGAGAGGTTTGAGCAACCAATTCATTTTTTGTTGCTACGAGTCTGTGCCTCAAAGTGAATAGCTACATGATCACTTTGTTAGATGCTATAAGTTACTTGAAAAACGGATCTAGCAATTGAACATATTTGGTCATGTCTCAAACTTAGTTGTTGAGAGAGGTTTGAGAAACCAATTTATTTTGTTGTTGCTACGAGTCGGTGCCTCAAAGTGAATAGCTACATGATCAACTTTTAGCTGCTATAAGTTACTTGAAAAACAGATCAAACAATTAAACATATTTGGTTGTGGCTCAAACTTAGTTGCTGAGAGAGGTTTGAGCAACCAATTTATTTTGTTGTTGCTACGAGTCGGTGCCTCAAAGTGAATAGCTACCGGATCAACTTTTAGCTGCTATAAGTTACTTGAAAAACAGATCTAGCAATTAAACATATTTGGTTGTGGCTTAAACTTAGTTGCTGAGAGAGGTTTGAGCAACCAATTTATTTTGTTGTTGCTACGAGTCGGTGCCTCAAAGTGAATAGCTCCATGTTCATTATTTTAGTTGCTATAAATTACTTGAACAAAGGATCTAGCGATTAAGTGTATTTTTTTCGTTGCTAAATAATAGTGGACACATGTTTATTGCCGCCAAATTTTTTGCCAGTTGCAATTTTAGACGCTTAAACTATTTAAGCGACTAAATTTCCGAGCTCTTGCTAAGATTTTAGACGCTTAAACCCTTTTTTCTTGTAGTGATGGATGACTGCTTTAGTGTAACTGATCATTGAACAAGATTTAATAACATTCAGTAATAAAAATAATGGAGATAGATCCCTAACCTAAGAGAACAAGCAGGGTCTTGCAATCAGCATTTTATCCAAAGAGGATGTCGGTGTCCAGTCTATCACCCACCATACACATTTTTGAGGCATCAATATGAAATTTGGTAAAACAAAGCAAACTACATTATTCTAGGAACTTACCTAGAGCATAATTTTATGGCTAGTTATTGAACTTTAGCCGACTGAAATTTTATTTTACTATCACTTTTTTATTTAGCCTATTTTTAGACTAAAATGAAAAAGTGATAGTAACTCTTTTCCTGAAACGGAGGTTGTATGTTTTAGCTTAGCTGAGTAGTTCCATCATAGAAAGTTCTGGGAATCAAGGAATTGTTCCCACAGATTATATTCACCAAACGTTGTTACAAAATCTGTATGAAAAATTCAATAATTCTTCCATTTTAATACACTTTATGACATATAGGCATGCCATCCTATGGAACCCAGAGACGAGCCATGGAATCCTGTATACCCAAAACCATAAATTTCAACCAACCCATCTCACCGACCAAAGATTTAGTTTTTGAAATAAGTGTCGAAGCTCGGGATGGTATTTATTTTATCTCTCAATAAGGTTATTCACTGGTTCGGTTTTCCAGAAATAACAAGTCAGAAGGGGAAATGTAGGGTTGAGTTGATGTAGGCCCCAGAACTGCCATGTATTCCCTACAAGCATGAGAACGCACATGTATTTTACTATTGGTTAACTTACTTTTGCAGAAAAAAGTCCATCATAAAGGTTGAGGGATTTCCAACCACAATGGGCTCTCTTTGTGTTGATCCATAGACAACACCAACCATACATCCAGCACCTGGAAAGAGTAGATTGACAATATATAATAAGTGAAAAAAAATCAAGGTGACCGTACTTAGCATATAAAAACTTCTCCTGTATTATTCTTTATAAATACAAATCATTTGAAATAAAAATAAAATAAAATGTATAATGTTTAAATTTAGTTTTTACCACTTTTTAAAATACCACATTTATCTTTCTTTTTTTTTCCATCGGGTTCTTCTTCTTCTTCTCTCATTTCTTCTTCTTATTATCCTCTTCTTCTGCCTCCTCCTCCCCACCACCATCACCACCAGCAACAGTAGATCCGCTGCCACCAAACCAGTGAGAAAAGATATATCTGGAGCAACAACACCTCTGTTTCCTTCACCAGCACCTCCGTCTTCTTCTCTTCTTCTTTCTTTTTATTTTGCTTTTATGTTCACCAATAATAGATGTGTCACCAATATCCACCACTAACAGCACCTCTGTCTTCTCCACCAACACCACCAGTACCTCCTTCTCTTTCTATGTCCATATCAACCACCAACAACACCTCCTCCTCCCCCATCGCTTCCTCCTCGTTATTTTTCTCCCCTACCACTACATGTCCAGATCCACCAACAACAACACCTCTTCCTCCTTATTTTATCCTCTACAAACATCACCAACACCTCCAGATCATCATCGTCGAAAATCATCATCAAAAAATAATGATACATCATCATTGTCGAAATTAGGGTTTTTTTATGGTGAAACATCAGAAAATTATGAAACCAAATTTGGTTTCATCAAATTTTATAAAAACTAAACAATGTTGAAACCAGTGTTTGAGTTGGTGGAATATTTTAAAAAATTATGAAACTTTTTTTGGTTTCATCATTTTTTTTCATCTGGAATAAAAAATGATGTAACCTTTTTTGGTTTCATCAAATTTTAGAAAAACTAAACAACGCTGAAACCAATTTTTATGTTAGTGAAAACAGTAAGTTTTATAGAAACCAAATTTTGGTTTCATCTGATTTGTACCATCTTTTTACCATGAACCAAAGTTTAATGATGAAACAATACGTTTATGTCGAAACCAAATTTGGTTTAACTAAATTTTTCCTAGTTTATTCAATTTGGTGCATTTGGTTTCTTCGTTGAAGTTGTGTTGGTGAAATATAAATATTATGTTGCAACCAAATTTGGTTTCATCATTTTTCTGACTTATTTTTATCGTTGAAACCAATGTTTTAGTAATATGGTAAGTTTTTTATGGTGGTGTTGTTGGTTTATGGTGGTGGTGTTGATGATAATGTTGGTCGGTGGTGGTGTTTTCCGGTTGATGGTAGTGGGATAATGCTGGTGGTGGTGGTGATGGTGGAAATGGTGTTGGTTGGTGGTGGTGGTTGGTGTTGGTTTTGGTTTTCGTTGTTGCTGGTGATGGTTGGTGGTGGTGCTCGTTGGTGGTGGAACTGGTGGTTGTTAGTGGTGCTCATTGATGTTGGTGTTGGTTGTTGTTGGTGGTGGTTGGTGTTGGTTCTAGTTTTTTTTGTTGCTGGTGATGGTTGGTGGTGGTGCTCGTTGGTGGTGGATCTGGTGGTTGTTAGTAATGTTCATTGATGTTGGTGTTGGTGGTGAAAGTGGTGTTGGTTGTTGGTGTTGGCTGTGGTGTTGGTTGTTGTTGGTGGTGGTGGGTGTTGGTTCTGGTTTTCATTTCTGCTGGTGGTGGTTGGTGGTGGTGCTCTTTGGTAGTGGACCTGGTGGTTGTTAGTGGTGCTCGTTGTTGGTGGTGGTGGGTGATGACGGTGCTGGTTGGTGGTGCTCGTTGGTGGTGGTGATTGGTGTTGTTGTTAGTTGCTGGATGATAGTGGTGGTGTTGCTGGATGATGGTGGTTGTTGTTGGTTGGTGGTGGTGAGTTGGTGTTGGTAGTGATGGTGGTGAGAAAGAATAAAGATTAAGAGTGAGGCTGATTTTCATTTTTATTGGGTTGAATTAATGTAAAAGGTAGTTTAAGAATGGGTTAATTTTTATTTTTGTTGGGTTGAATTAATGTAAAGAGTAGTTTAGACAGATTTATTCAAATATGGTTTTTGTTTTATTTTATTTTGATTGGGAATAAAAGGTATAGGGTAGTGGGGTTTTAATCCACGGACTATTAACAATATATAGGTGGAAGTCTAACATAAGCGGTCTCACGTAAAGCTAAGTTTAATTGAGGAAGCCTTGTAGTTGAGAAGTAAACCAGGCCATTCTTGTGAATCAGACATAGGGCCTGTAGCATCGCGGTTGGTAGCAACGAAAAGGTACCCAGGATTTTCACGAATTTTCACGAATGCATAGGGTCGCGTACCTGTCACAATTACTTTGTGCATCCATCAAATTAGGAGTAAATTTGAACAGAAACTATAGAATTATTAAGACACATGAGCTTGACTGTAAAGGGAACATAAAATATTTGGTTAGTTACACTAGAACTCTAGCAGAATATGGAAGGTTGTAAGCAGAATATGGAAGGTTGTAAGGAGTTGTCTTAGTTGCCTAAGGGATAACCGATCTTGCTTGCATCTTGTCTACCTCCCTAGTCAAATTCGTTAAAAGACCTTTGGTGGAGGTTTAGACTTTAAAATTAAAGGGAATTTTTTTTTTTTTTTTTTTGCTATACTTGGTATGGCTTGTTCTGCGCTGAACCTAACTAAAGTTGTAGCTATTACCACCTTAGTTGCTAGAGAGAAGATGGTTATTTTTAATAGGTGAGGTTACAATCATCTTATGATTCTATTTTATATTCGGGACATTTCAGAGCTACTAATATCTGGATTAGCAGTTCCAAAGCTCTTCATATCTGCAACTTTATGGTACCATAAAAAAACAAATTGGGTGACCAAATAAGAACTTCACTATCAGTGTTTTCACATGGAAAAAGGTAGTTTCTTGGAAGGAGAGAAAGAAAAGAATAAAGACGGATTTAAGTGGCTCACTGGAGTTTGTAATAGTTAACGTAGTGGTCAATTCCAACCACTACAGCTCCAACCTGAAAAAAATATTACAAATAACTAATGTATCATATATTATGCAAACAGCATGAGCAATAAAGTTAAATGACACAACTTTCAGCAAGAAGGCTGATATAGGGGTTTCAAATTTAATTGAGGGGCTCCTTTAATAAGACGAAATAGGGACATTATGAAATAAAACACAAAAACCTCTTATCCATAATATTTTCACAATATCCAAACCACCTCTCATTAGTAATCTTAATTACATTAATTAGTTAAGATTAATTTAAACTAATCATGATTAATTAAACATAATCTTTTACCTAATCAAATGATTTGAATTTTTTTTTTTTTTTGAATTTGTGTTTTATGGGAAGAAAAACTTGATAAAATTTAAGAAAATTTTGTCGTTTTTTTTTTAAACCCTAGATTTTGATTCAATCAACCATAGTAGCATTTAGATACCTCTAGATTAAACTCTTGATCTTTTTATGGCTCAAATTAGATGAAATCACGATTTGAAAGTTTGATTTTTTGTGATTCAGAGAAACTTACGGTTGGGTTTCATGTCGAACCCAACCGTAACACCAAGAACACCGAAGAACACCATTTTTGCCCAGATT